>JZKD02S0681810.1:71400-89099 GCA_000966675.3 Picea glauca | reverse complement strand
GTTCCCCAAGTCATTACTCAAATCCCCTTCTTTTACCCTCCACCAAGCGTGCAAGATTTCCAAGTGGCCGCAACGCTTACTCTCCCTAATATGGTGTTAGCAATTCTAGTTTGGTATTTACATCCACCAGAGATGGCCCCTCAACCATCCCTTCCCCCCCAAATGGAAGGAATCCCAATGACGATTCCCATACTCACTCCCACCATACCCTCTACACCCCCACTCACTAACCTCCCTACCACAGCTGGGGGCAGGCGAAAGAAGAAGGAGTCCACAACTCCACTTCCCCCACGCGTCCAACCCCCTTGCACGCTATGTGAGAAAGATGGACACCAAACCAACAATTGCCCATCTCTACCCGAGTTACGAAACCTGATTCCACTCAATCCAACACCATCAATGCTCGCCACTGTAGCAAGTACTGCTGCTACCGCCCCTCACTTAAGTAGTAAAGGGCTGCGAACCAAATTCTCTTGCACTATATGTTCAGAATATGTCCATTATACACACCATTGCCCAGCACTGCCGCGCTTCCGACATACATTAGCTGTAGTACGCCAAAGCTTCCAGAACGAACCCAATCCAGCTACATCATCCCTACCAAAAATCACTGACATCCATTATGTCACGACTTCAGTCAATGAATGTATAAGATGCCCTTTCTCTCTGTGTGAATCCATAGATCATTTTACATACCAATTTCCTATGATCATTGAATACAGGCAACACCAATTGACCCTGATTCAAACCCGGATGCCCCCTACAGAATCAATGGTTGAACTTACCTCATCACTCGAGATTCTTCATATCATTTCTCCTATACTTGAGGCACTCCCGACGCCTTCGTGGTTCTTGGATGACTTATATGAGGATTCACCCTCAAATCCCCCCAATTCTCCCTTTCATTTCCCTACGAAAATTTTACATCCAACTACCACTGGTACTCCTCAGTACTTCAGTATTTGGTTTATGTCAAGTGAACCATCAAAATCTCATTGCGTTGTTCCCCCTTCTTCTTCATCACTAGGGGACAACCACACGACGACAGTCACCGATACCACTCTTTACGATCCCTTGTATTCCTGCCAATTCCACTGTGACGAGGACATACTCGAAGAGTTAAACACCCCTGACTATCCATGGGATGCACTACACCACATAGTGCTCTTCTTTCCACAGGAAGCCTCCACGCCTCCTAACAAACACCCCATATACGCAGTCGAAACCAAGGATTTTATCCCATCAGGGGATATCGACTAGTTCAACAACCCCATTCTTGCCCCTGATTCTTTTGAAGAATGCAACATGGCCAACATTTCCCCGACCATCAAAATCGACATTTCCATAAAAAATGGAGTCGTCGAGGAAATCACCATTGGCGCCGCTTGCACTCCTCAAGAAATCACTGCCTATAAAGCCCTCTTCCAAGAATATCGGGATATTTTTTCCTGGTCATACACATAGATGCCTGGCCTTGATCCCTGTATTGTCGAAAATCGCATCAACACCTGGCCTGGAATTACACCAGTTCATCAAAAACAACGACCACTACACCCATCCAAAGAAGAGGCTATCAAAGCCGAGATTGACAAATTACACGCGGCTGGGTTCATCTACCCCATCGCCTATACATCATGGGTTTCCAACCTTGTACCCGTTAACAAAAAATAGGGCACTATCCACGTCTGCACGAACTTTCGCGATATCAATCACGCATGTCCCAAAGACAACTTTCCAATGCCTTTCATCGATCAAATCATCGATGACTACGCAGGCCACGAGTCTCTATCCTTCATGGATGGTTTCTTTGGTTATAATCAAATCCAAATTCACCTAGCCGATCAATACAAAACCGCATTCACTACCCCTTGGGGTAATTTTGCATATCGTGTCATGCCTTTTGGCTTAAAGAATGCTGGCGCAACTTTCCAACAGGCTATGACATACATTTTTCACGATCTGGCTCATATCATCCTTGCATACTTGGATGACCTCACAACTCGATCCAAGAAACGCACCCAACATCTTGATGATTTACGGATCATCTTTCAATGGCGTCGTCAGTACAACATCCGCTTGAACCCCCTCAAGTGCGTGTTCTGCATCACTGCAGGGTGCCTCCTCGGATTCATCGTTTCCCAAAGAGGTATTACCATGGACCCCCTCAAATTCCAAGCCATCGCAGAAATTCCACCCCCCCGAAATTTACGTCAACTCCAGAGCCTCCAAAGAAAAGCTAACTTTCTACGGCGATTTGTCCCAGACTACACCACTTGAGCACATGGTTTCCTTCGCTTACTATGCCATGACATCCCATTTCACTGGGATGAACAAGCCCAAAAAACATTTGACGATCTTAAAACAACGCTGTCTAATGCCCCTTTAATTAGTACACCCGACTATAATCGCGACTATATCCTCTACATATCAGCATCAACTATTTCAGTAGCAAGAGTTCTTGTTCAAATCGGTGATGACGATCATGAACATGTCATTTACTACGTTAGTAAAAACTTCTCAGGGCCACCCTTGAAGTATAAACATGAAGAGAAACTATCCCTTGCAGTCGTCCTCACAGTCCAAAAACCACGTCATTATATTCTACTTCTCACGACTGAAGTCATCGCAGATTCCAACCCTATGCAATACTTTCTCAGCCGTCGGTAAATTAATGGAAAATTTGGCCGATGGATCATTATCCTTTAGGAGTACGATCTTGAATTTTCAACACCCAAGAGAAAGAAATCTCTCATCCTCACCGAACTTGTCATGAACTTCCCCTCTGATACTACCAGTGCCCCTGTCAATATCGACTTCCCTGATGAACATCTCTTTTACATCACTTCGGATGATCCATGGTACGACGAACTCCTTGTCTACCTCCAAACCCAAAAGTTTGGTAACCACCTCTCACGAGATGATCGCTGTCATATTCACCACTAGGCCCCCTACTATCTCCTCATTGGAGATATCTTATATCAACGAGGGGTCGACACCATTCTTCGTCGATGCTTGACTATTGACAAGGCCGATAGAGTCTTGAACGACTGCCATAGTGCCGCATGTGGGGGACATCTTTCAGGAATGCCCACTGCTCAGAAAATCATCCGAGCAGGTTATTTTTGGCCTACATTGTTTTACAATTGCATCCATGCCGTGAAACGATGCGAGAAATGTCAGCTTTATGCCAACAAAGCATGAGCACCACCTGCTCTTCTCCACCCAGTCATTACTGCCGGCCCCTTTTGTAAATGGGGCATCGACTTCATGACTTGTAATCCCCCATCTAGCAATGGACACAAATACATTGTTGTCGCAGTTGATTACTTCACAAAATGGGCTGAAACTATGCCCACCTTCAACAACACCGCTGACACTGCAGTGCGGTTTTTCTTTAATCACGTCATATCCCGCTTTGGAGTACCACTCCAACTAGTTTCCGATCACGGGAAACACTCCGAGAATCAGATTTTCGTCGAACTCTCATCTCGATTAGGATTCTCCCATGCGTTTGCATCACCATATTACCCTCAGTCTAACGGACAGGTCGAAGCAGTTAACAAGGTCCTCAAGACCATGTTACAGTGCATGATTAATAAACATAAGACCAATTGACATCATATGTTATTTTCCATGCTATGGGCTTACTGTACAACCATGAAAACAACCACTGGTTTCACACCATTTCATCTAGTCCATGGGGTTGAGGCCACTCTTCCCATCGAGTGCGAAATTCCCACCTTACGCACCGCAATAGAGCTGTTACCCGACACTACTCCAATGGAGCAATGATTGCGGAACTTAGAGTCCATGGATGAAGATCATCGATCTTCATTACAGAACAATGAGGCAGCCAAAAAATGGTCAAAGGCCACCTTTGATCGCCATGTCAACCTTCATTCATTTCACGAAGGCGACCTCGTCCTTGATTACGATATCTCTCACGATACCCTTGGTCATGGAAAATTCAAGTCACTATGGCATGGTCCCTACATTATCCAACATTGCCTCACCAAAGGTGCATACATCTTGGCCTCTCCCGAAGGCCTCTCTTTCAAAGAACTCGTCAATGGGTTATACTTAAAGAAATTTTACGCCTAAGTGTAGCCATTCTACTTTAGGTTATTTCTTTTATGGCGTTTTTAATCTTTTTTCCATCCCTCAAGTCTAAACTATCATTTGTGATAATTGACAGATGCTTCCTCCACTGGCCTACCACATCAGTTACGCCGACAACGCCAGCTGTTGGACACAAAATCTCGCTTCGGCAACTTGGGCCCTCTATACCCCCTCACATGAAATGCTCCACTCTAGCGACATATGTTTGGGTTCAACAACCAAAAAACAAGCCAAATACACTGCCATCATTGGCCTCCTCGCCAATGCCCAACATCATCGTATTCATCACCTTAGCGTCTTTCTCGACTCTCAACTAGTTGTCCTCCAGCTCAACAATGTGTACCGTGTCCGTGATCCTTGCCTTTTTCGCAAATACCTGCAAGTTAGAATTTTATCTCGACATTTTGATTTCATTACATTTACACATATTCCAAGACAAATGAATCATATTACAAATAACTTAGCTAACATTGTGTTAGATTGGCATATATCACATCAAGATACCTCTACACACACATAAACCATCAAGAACATGTCACAACATATATATAGATTAGACATCATCCACACATTACAAAACACATGTAAACATCACATAGTACCAAAAATGTATACTCATATATATAAATCGGTCCACAGTGCCATCAAAATGTTTACGAACAAATATACAAACATATACAGGCCAGTGAAGCACCTCGGTACAAAACTGGTGCCACTACACCAAAATGGGCTCACCAGCCTATATAAAAAATACAAAAATACGTAGAGTGACACTCAATGTGACTCTAGAGCACCACCTCCCGCCCCTCTCTCAGGCGGTGGTCCCCCACCCACTACTGGTCTCTCCAGACCGGGAGGTAACCATCCGATCATTGCAACACCTGCTACTGCTGCTCGCCGCACCACGGCCCGCCATGTCGGCGAAAATCCCACACACTACTCCAGGATGCCCTCATCCTGGATGCGCGACCACATTCCCTCAGGAACGCCCTGTAGCACTGCCTCCAGGCGGTGGTGAATATCCTCAAAATCTCCCCTGGCGTCCGTCGGAGGAGCATGCGATGGCCCGACACCTGGGTCATCAAAACAACGTCTCCTTGCTTCTCTCTCGTCATCAGCTGGTCTCGCCACAACGTCCTCATGCCGACGTCTCTCTCCTGCCTGCGGCCCTCCCCATGGTGGTCTCCCTGGTTCCTAGCGAGCCAACGCTCCCAGTAGCTCAACCTTGTGCCTGCGAGGTCCCACGTCTGCACATACAAACAAACCAACCGATAGTATCAACATCTATACAAAATACACATGTCATGCTATCTCAAAAATCAACATATCAAACTCATAAACATACCTCGGTAATCAAACACCTCCCCTGGAGGTAACACCATGTCTGGATCACCCAGAAGTCAACACCGGTGTATGGATACTGCAGCATAACTTGCAGCATCTACCGCCACACCTGTGCCACCTCAGCTGTGAAAAAATGGCCGCCCTCGCCACCACCGCGGTGAACCAAAAAAATCCTAGGGCACAACATCGACACCCTCTCCAAAAACCAGGCCACCAAGATGGACCCAAAGGCAAAATCCCTTGAGTCTTTAGACCGACATCGATCCAGCTGCTCTACCATCCTGGCATGCAGTGTCAGCCCCCAGGCAAAGTGCTCCCCGGTCAGTGCCCTCCCCATAACCCTCAACTGACCACCACTGATCTGCTGAGTCGCAAGCGACTCATACACCCTCACAATCATCGCTACTACACAATGATGCGCTAGAGCATCCATTGCCCCGATGCTCACGACGAAGCCCGACATGTAGTTCTCCCTCGAATAGTACCTCCGACCCAAAGTCGTTAATGACACATCCACAGGTAACACCGGCTCCACCGGTAGGGGCGTTCCCCGAAAAGAGAGCCCAGTAAAAAAGTATATATCCTCCACCGTAGTGAAGGCAATCTGCTCTCCCCGCACCATAAAGCAATGCAGGTATGGACTCCACATCCGGATCAGAAACTGCAGGAGATACTGCTGCGCCCATATCAACGGGAACTCAAAGAACTTCAGCAGCCCATAGGCTGCCAAAGTAGCATGAACCCCCGACTCCTCAATAACCATGACATCCCTCAGCTGGGACTATTCTCGCTCTCGCCAGCCGACCGACATCGTGAAAAATGATCGCCTGCAACCACATAATATAGTCCTAGGTCAGTCATATTGACCATAAAAAAAATTAAAAAAGATAAGTTTTACACCCGTCAGCCTTGCCCCCAAGGCGCGACTGTTTAACCCATAGGTGTGCACATATGCGCGCCTGTTCACCCCACAGGCACGCACGTAGGTGTTCCTATCCATCCCACAGACATGCATGCGTGCGCACCTACTCACCCTACAGGGGCACCTCCATGTGCCCCTGTCACGAACACAGGCGCGCATCACAATGCGTCTGTCCACTACATAGCCGCACACCCATGTGCGGCTGTGTAGCAAACATGCACGCATATCATGCGTGCCTTTGTCCCCCCTACGGGTGCACCCATGCACAACTATCTGAATAACAGGTGCACACCCATGCGTGCATATTTCAGGATCGCCCGCGCACTGGGGGTCCCACACCCATAAAAATCCCTGTACGGCCCTCCGTACAGGCCCTGCCCATAAATGGAAAACCTACTTCTATGCAGGACGATAAGACTACTAACCTAAAGCTCACTGGTCCTGAATCGACTGCCTCATTCTCCCAGAATCTCCAAATCTCCTCTGAATACCTCTAGTCCAGTCACTCTGGTAGGAAGTACAAATGAGGTGGCAATGTGGGCCCTACAACTAGTCCAAATAGGCCTTTCCGCCTAACTTCCAATCACCATTTCGGGAGCTCCGGGTGTCCGTTTTTCGATCCGTCTTTAGCCACGGGATCAACATCCCATCATCTACATCAAGACAATCCTTGGTCCATTTTTTATACTTAGCCCCCGGGGTGCCTTTTTTTCACACCTCATCCAGGTACGCATGCTCATATTCAAAATTATCAAATAAATTCTTGTATGTTCAATTCTCTTCAGATATTGTTCACGTCGGGTATTTGGTTTTCATGTGTGTAGGTACTTGGTCATCATACATCAATGCAACCCCTTCAGGTATATAATCAACACTGGCATGTAATCATTCCCTCTGAATCTCAATTGCATCTCCAGTCACACCCTCTGACATTTGCCTCTAGGATCCCCATCTCCGGCTTTGCAGTACCGACACCTCCATTGCATCTTAGGTACTGTCACCCGGTAGCACTCTCCCCCACATGAGTTGTCCCATTCATAGCACCCTTTTTCACTTTGACACTCATGATGTTTTTCAACCCTTTAGGGATGGGAGTCCCGATAGTCTTACGTCATGTCGTGAATCAGAAGCATACTCCTTCTCCTCATTTTGCTAGCTTTCCCACTGGACTCCTATATTATCTCTTCAAGGTTCTATTTTGACTGCACCTCCGCAGTATCATGAACCCTCCATTTAATCCACAATCAATTTTCCCCTCTGCAAATTTCCCTTCATTTCACCTACCTCATATAGAAACCCACCCATGGGGCCCCCACCCTCCACCATTTCTCCAAGAAAATTGCGCCCTAATCGGCCCAACCATATTACATTAGGGAACCCATTTCCGTATTTGTACACTCATCCCAAATTATTCTTTATTTATTTGGTACATTGTAAAAAGCCTTTGTTTCCAGCATTTACATATCCTTTTGTCATCACCTTTGACGACCTTCTTCCCTTTTTTGGCAAACGCAACCCATGTCGCCCTTGGTTGGGGCACTTCTTATCATCTACCCCTGTTGACATCATCCATATACTCCGAGTATCCCACAGGCCACTTACCTCTGCCCTCTGAGTTTGTTCACTTTGTCCCGCCTCTGGCACAACTTATCCCATGTCTTGTTGTCCCCATGACACTTGACCTAGTTGAACGGTTGCAACCACCTATACTTCACATATACCCCCAACCAAGGGAAGTCTTGAGTCTTCCTACATATTGACTTTTTCCATGTACCTCCTCCAGTTCCTAACCTCACCTAGTAGATTTCACGAAGCCCTTTGCTTCTTGGAGTCGCGTCCCCCTTTTTGTCGACATCAACACAGTTTCCAGAAGGGCGACAATATCTTGACTCTCATTACCTTTCCAATGAGAGGTCTCAGACGGCACAGGGAGAACCACAATTGCTCCCTGCTGTCGTTGACCCCCATAACATTTGACTCCAACACTTTCTCATGTTACGGTGGGTCTTACTTTGCGACTATTGCAGCTATTTCTTATGTTTGCCGAAGACCTCTGAACTTGGTTGGGCTATCAATGCCTACATAATCCATGATATTTCTTACAGATGTCATTGCCTAGTATTCAGAGTATGTTCCTCTGCTGAATTTTCTTCTGCCTTTATCACGACCACCCCCGAGGGCACTGCAGTTGTCTACATCAACACACCATTCTTTTTTGAGTTACATGACACGAACATGGGGCATGCCCACCTTGTTTGTACACAGTTTATTTTTACACACCTTATGGAAGGTTGGGCTCTACAGGTTCCCTTCTCCCTCCAATGGGTAAATCTTGACCATCCCACTATCTCTCTCTCTTACAATGACACTCTCAGTAGAAGAAACATTGATGAATTTTGGCTATACGTATGCTCCTAACCTCATCCATCAGGGGGCATCTGTTATCACTGAAATTTCATTCGAAAATGGTTACAAGAATTCAACATCGTCAAACAGTTATGAGGTCACCCATGGACCAAAATTACCACAAAATCATTTCCAAAGGGTCAAAAAACTATACAACCAGTGAAAAAATTAAAGTGCGTTATGACTACACAGGGCGCGCGCGCACATGCACAAAACAGAAACGCAGGAAAAACGCACATGCACCCGATGCATGACTGTGGTCGCTAAAAGCTGCGCACATCTGAGAATAGCGCATTTATGAGATTGGTCGGCCTCCCACCCACTTCTGGTTCAGCTTCCAAGTTGATTTGACACCCAAATTTGGACTGGATCCGACTGGGTGGCTGGTCAAAGACCTAAAAATGCCCTAATTAGCCTCTTTTCACACTACAAGCTGGTTGCACAATACCTCAAAGAGGTGGTAGTATAAAACAAGACCATGGGTGCACTTCATTCTTAAGGAATTCAATAGCAAAGTTATGATGCTACTATTCTCTTGAGGAATCCTCTATTCTCATCAAGAGTATACTAGCACCATTACATTGGGCAATCCATCTCACCCCTTGAATGGATTAGCAATGAATTCTTTCACCATTTTCATTCAAAGTTGTAAGAAGAGATTATTTGTGGGGGTCCAAGAGCCCTCCCTTGGAGGAAGAAGGGACTCACAATCCTCTTTCTTCTTGGTGTTTTATTTCACTGATATAAACCTTACCATTGGTGACATGAGTCTTATTGTTTTTTTTGTTCTTATGTCCCTATGCTCACTAGTTTAGTTGTTATTTTATTTCTTAGTTTAATTCTTATTTGTTCTTTTATATTTTTTCTCTAACCCTTTTCCTTACAGCTGTCCTACTTAGCAAACCCAACTAATCTTGCAAGCACCTCTATTTTTCTCATCTAGGTGGAAAAAGAGGCGCTACAGATGCAACACTTAGGAAAAGTGAATGTGACACTTATGATACTTGCAACAAAAAGTGTAACACTTATGACACTTGTGACAATGAAAATGTGGCACTGTCGAAGTGAGGAATTTTGTTAAATACCTGAATAATCTGAAGATAAATCTCATAATAAACCCACAATATCAACAAGAAATAACCAAACCATTCACCAAAATACTGAACACAAGAAATAGTCAAAACCCTTGAGGTAGGGTAACACCATATATTATTCCTCAAGGAAGGAATGCACTCCTCAAGAAATGCTTGATACATTCACAATATTCTTCACTATATCTCATTACATTGCTTACACTTCTTTATATATCTCTATCTATCTCATAGGAACCTTCTAGAGAGCTTTCTCACATTTATTACATTTAACTACCATAGTGGGCCTTTATTAATATAGTGGACCTAGTCCACCTTACATTGAATGACCACATTATCATATATTAAATGACTTCCACTAATAATACATAACCACATTCCCATTGGGTACCTCCCTAGGTATACTACAAATTTTGATGTGTAACAGATTACCCCCCAAAGTGTGAAGTTAGAAAAGGAATGTTGATGGCTGAAACACTTTGTAGATTCTTCAAAGCAAGGGTATGGAGTTGGAGAACCTGGTAGAAGTTGCATACAACCATCAAACAATGTTAATATGTGTTCCATTCTCGAGACAAGCATACCTATGCTCAGAATACAAATGAATCAAAGAACGACCGCTAATAAATACACTGTGTATCCATGATGATATTGACTAAGGAGATGGTGACCAAAGATACAATGTGGATCCATCTCTCTATGACCTGACTTGATTGCAGCCACAAAATAATACACAGTGGAGCTATGATGTGATAAGAACATAGACACAAACCAATACAAAGTGGATCTATGTTAAAACATGTATATCAGTTGGATAATCACCATTGCAACCTGGGAAAAGTGTATATGCAGATGAATACTCAACTCGAGGTCTTTGTCCCGATCCTATAATAATACGATTCTTTCCATGTGAATAGATGATTTGATGTCGAACATGACATAAGCCACTTGATTACCAGTCATTGAGGTATATCGTTAAAAAGTGCGAGATAAATCGCCATTTATGTCGATGATTCTCAAGGTACTTTTAAAGAACAATCCAGTGAATGTGAAAAATGAGTTGAAGTTGAACATTCGTGGAATCATTCAGTCAGGGGTCATTGATGCATACACACTACCAAATGTGAGGAGGCCTTCCATTGAGGCATGGGAGTCCCAAGGTATTGATGTGTTCTTAAGTCTATTTCCTGGACAATTTGTTGAAGTCGACAAGAAAGGACTCTTCGAAGGAGGGAATTGATGTATCCCCCATCAATCAACACGAAACTTGTCACAGGAAGGTGATAAGATATAGTAGATGAAAATGGACTGACAGGGGTATGGGAACTGGTAACATTGTAGATGGATGACTTTTGAGGTGAAGACTTCCCTTGAACACTGAGTCACGACATAACACTTGGCAGCATAAACTCGGAGTGGACCAAAACATAATGCAACGAGTGTTGAGGCATTCTTTGGATGGGCCAAAGGAGTAGAAACACTCATAGAATTAGTTCAATGCAAAGGCTTAATGGATTATCCAAGTGTATGGTAAAGTGAAAACAAGTGTCATGTTCAAGGGAGACCATAAGAGGTTCCTTAAAAGATCTTAAGAAACTTGACCCACTTCCTTCAATTTCCCCCCCATCCAAATAGATGAGTACATATTTTCATTTAACAAGCTCAAGGAGGTTAACACATGCTTGATATAACTCACCTTTGGTAATTTCTTCTTCCTTTTTTTAACGAACTGGAAGAAGTAAGGGTTCATCCCCAGATGGGCCCTTCAATGTGTAATTTTGTGAGTCCAGAGAAGGAAAACTCAGTTGTTTTTCATGTTTAGGGAGTTTGAAAATAACTTAAAGAAGACTCTGAGGTTTTCCTTTTTTGTGATTTTAGTCTTCGAGGTCCAAAAAAGTATAAAACGATATGATGGAGAACTCTTCTATCCGAGATTGACTAGAGCATTCATTTTTTGTATTTAGAATGTTGGGACCGAAAAAGGGGTAATCTACTGCCCAAAAGACGTATCTTCATATTTTAATGAGCTCGAAGTATGATGAAGTTTGCTCAATAACGTCACAAGGTCATAAAAAAAAACTCTACTCCGTAATTTCTTGCATGATCAAGATTTTCTAGGAAAAAATGTCAACAGTTTCTTTAAAAATCGACAATAATTTAGAAAAACTCAAAAATAAAATATTATAAATGTGAAAAAGGGGTGTAAATGACTTAATTTGGACATATTAAAAATCAATTAGGGAAAAAACAAGTCATTCTCACCTGTTGTTTTACCATTTTCCTTTTTCTTTGAGTTTTTCCCCCTTTGGAGTGATTTTTCGGCATCAACTGTGGGAGATACAGACGACCATTCATGATTTTGTTTGGATCAGGATGGTAGTTTGTACTTTCTCATTCATTTTCATGTCTTTTTGTTTAATTCCATCCTTTATTTCATGAGCTTGGGCTCCTTGGAAATCCCTACACAGTCGAACAAGATCAACTCTCCCTTAAGTAATCGAGGGGGGCATTGTTTGAGATTTCAACACCCTGGTATGTCCTCTAAGGGAGTGCTAGCGCTCTATTTTTTCTTTCCAGGGAGCATTGGGCAAAAAAGTAAAAAAAAAAATGGTTTTTAGGCTATGAAAAATCCATTTCTTTTCTTGAAACTTGGCTAATGTCATAATTTTATGAATTTGCATGTTTGCACTAGCCAACATGTTTGAATGGAAGGAAAGAGAACATGAATTCGATGATATGGATGCCTTACAATACCCTCAAGTGAGGGAATCTCTACGAAACTGTGGTTTGCTAAAGTACTTCAAGCTACAAAATATGAGAAAACAAGTCATTTTACTTGAGTATCTGATCGGGTTATGGGACAACGATGAGAAAGCGTTCCGGATAGGATCTCACATGCTTGAGATCGACATTGATGACGTGTATTTCCTAACGGGCTCTCGAAGAAGGGAGCATCCATTATTTTTTCTGGACATCGGTCTACTCCACAACCGACAGAGGCATATGTTGCCCAGTATTGTGTACTGGGGTCACGCTTGGTAGGGGGAAGGATTGTCATTAAAGATGTGATGAACCTACCTCTACGATATATTCTCTTCACTATCACAAAATTGGCTGGAAGCACTAGTTCCCACCATGCTTCCAAGTCTCATATATCGATCCTCCTAGTCATGAAATCTTTTAACTCTTGCTTCTTCTGCTCTAAGATTTCTTCTTCTTTCCTTCTAGCCTGATCTCTTTCAATCCAAGGTTTTCCTAGTAACATAGCAAATGGAGCGTTGTTCTCAATAAATTTAACAATCTCAAAATCTTCTTCTGTCGAAGTTCCATTGGAACTCATAGATATCCGTGTGATCTTTCCACATAGATTTATCAACTTTCCTCTAAATAATCCTATTCCTCACAATGAAGGAATCATAGCAGGCTTTCCTAGAATTTCCCAATTTCTTTCTGCAATAGTATTTACCTTTGTTTCTTCATCCAAAATACAGTCAATGTCGAAGTCTCCTATTCTTGCTTCTAGGCATTCTTTTTCTTTGAAGATCTCTAATAAGATGACATGTCGGTGGTCATTCAATTTTTCTTTCATCTGCAACAATACTTTCTCTGATTCTTTCTTGGGTTTGACATGGTCTTAGTTGCCTGATCTTTCTCGTGGTCTTCTTGTCTCATATTCATCCTTTCAACTTTAGCAATCATTCTAGGGAAATCCAATACTTCATGATCTGTAGCTTTACAACAAAGACAACCAGGTCTTTTACTAGGGCATTCCTTAGCAAGATGTCCCGGTCTTTTGCAAATTTAACAAAGAGTTAGTCCTGTCTTTCTCTTAAATGATCCCCATCCTTTCCTGCACTGCGCACTAGAATCATGGTAGTTAACCTGCAAAAAAATATTTCTAGGATCCTGCATCCATTTGTTAGTCCAAACATTCTCTCTATGCATAGGTATACCATATCTTTCACTATTCTTATCAGATCTACTCATATCAAATCTTATTTCATCTATCAGTGCCCTAGTTTTCAAGCTAGGACAAATCTTATCAAACATACCTAGATTCATACTTTAGAAACAAAAATTTCCACTTATCTTACTTCAACAAAGCACAAATCTTTCAGATCTAAAACTTTTCACTATTCTTACCTTTATCAGAGCACAAAGCTTGCAGATATTACCTTTTTAGTCTCACTTTCACCTTTATCAGGGAACAAAGCTCCCATATCTTACCTCTTTTCTTCATATTTGACCCTTCCTCTTAGCACAAAGCTTCACAGGTCAAGTAGAATATTATGCACTAGAGCGACATATATACACACAGATCTTTCACAGTTTCAGTTCAGATCTTTGCACAAAGCTTCTTCTTCCTCAGTTCCTAGCAATCACAGTTTCAGGTCCCGACAATAGAACCATTTGTTGGCACAGGGGCAGACCCAGGGTTTAATGCTACAACAACACAGCAAAAAAACCCTAACTACCAGCCCTTTCGGCAACACCTGCGAAGCAGATGAATTCTCACCCGAGGTAGAGGCAGGGGTGGTTGTAGGACTCAGATGTCTACAACCTTAGCTGGGACATAGATCTGTGATTCTAATCACTTAACAAAGCACTTAGCTATTAACACTCATCAATATCCAATTATTAGTTACAGTGCAGTTAAACCCTAATTACAAAGCATTGCAGTATTCAACCAGATCTACTATATTCAAGCACTAAGCACATCCACATAGGTCATATCCAACATCCATCCACATCATTAAGCACATAGAATCAATAGATCTATATATCATTCATCTATATCAAAGCACTAATAAAGTAAAAACATAAACACATCAATACATCGCACAAAGAATAGCAACACATCATGTACGTGGTTCACCCCACCCTAGGGCTACGTCCACCAAATCTTCTCTTTTTTAGTCTCTTGGGTCAAGCTTCTTACAGGCACATAGCATCAAAATCCTACTCCGTAGAAGACAAGAGATCTGCGCGCACTCCACCAGATCCTCCTTCTTCAAGCTAGGGTACAACACCAAGCCTTTTCACAGACTCTTACAGTTACTTGCACTTAGCCTTTCAAGCCTCACATAGTATGCACAAATCACTTACAACTCTTGATCACTTAGATCAAACACTAGCACTTAGCACCATTTACAACTGACTTGTCCTTCCTCTCTACTTACATCGCCTAGTCTTATATTTATACATTACAAAAAGGGCGTATACATGGGTAAAACCATGGGATGACATTCCCATACCCATTACATGAGCCCAAAACCCAAAAATCCCTAAAAAGGGGCCAGGATCCCATGATCTTCGCTTCGTCTTGCGCTCCACCTCCGACAGCCTGTCGAAGACCCAAAAATAGGTCAAACATGACCAAGTATCCTCAAAACTTGGTCAAGGGCCAACACTCAGCTATAGTATTTGTTGTTTTTCATGACATTGTAAAAGGATTTGGAATTATTGTAACAAAAATAATATGAACAATATAAAAGATGAATCACTATGTCTTCTCTTAGCTAAAGTATTTGTGTTTTTTCATGACATTGTAAAAGGATTTAAATAGTTGGTTGTTTGACTCCTTACTTTCTAAGATTTCATGTCATTCATATTTTTTTGTTGTACACTTATTTTGTTAATACAAATTTAGATTTATTTTTTCACCCAAACCTTCATGTCAATGAGTATGTGATGCATGTTTAATTGCATTTAGTGTGCTAAGTTTTACCATTCCTGCCATATTCATAATAATGCTTATGAAAAGTTTGGTACTATGATTTGTGTTGTGTTTGTGCTATTTCTTCTAATGCACTCCCAATCAAAATCAGTTTGGTATCATGGTACAATTTTGCACACAGATTATGGTAAAAACTTGCTCTAAAACAAGAAAGTGATATACGCTGATTTGCAACGTTGAATTGAATAACTGAAAGAAGGAATTACCAATCTAAATAAAAAACTAGGGAATTTGTATAAAAAATAACCCATGTTATTCAAATGATGATTTTTTTTTTGGTTGTGTTTGCAATATTGTAGAAAAATATCCCTCATAGAAGTCTTGTAAACCATTCCAATATGTATGAAGGAACACCCCTCTTCTAGTGTCAAATTTGAGAACTCTATGATTGAAGAGTAAGGATGAAATTTCATCCTATCATAGTTACAATGATGCTTTGTGATTTTGTGTCTCATTAAGGTAATTCAATTATTGTTACAAGGTGCAAAAACAAACAACTGAAGGCAGGGGTTTTAACTAAGTCTTGTATATGTGGAGATGATTTTATTTGGTGAAAAACCAATGTGTGTATAGAAAAACACTTTGTGTCACTTAGAACTTGAAATGGAATGAATTTAATTTTTTTTTCAAGGATAAGTTATATCCCTTCAACTACTAAAAGTAGAAAGAGAAGGTTTCTTCGATCAAATTTCATGAAAACTACATTTATTTAGAACTTGACATCATGTAGTAACACTATATCAATATCTAAATCAATATCCAATATCTAAATACATAGTTGATAGTAAATACTCTGCATAAGAATCATTATGATGACTACAGAGAATAATCATTGCATCCCTTTATAGTAAGAAAAATATTATAAAATGAAATGTTAATACAAAATAAAATAGTTGACTAATTAACAAATAAACCAAAAGCAACAATATCACTGACAACTATGTAGTTTAAGACCTATATCTAGGTTAATTCCCCATGTGAAAAAAAATATCATGAAATGAGATGCTAATGCAAAATAAATATGGTATTCTCAAAGTAAATAAACATGGTATTCTCAAAGTTTATAAGAAAAATTGTCAATAGACAACAAAACCATATATATTCTCATAAATAAACATTATACTATAAACTATCACCAATGAACTATAATCATAAATAAACATTATACTATAAACATACAAGTATTCTTACATGATATGAAGATTAAATAATAAATTGATGATAGTGAAAGGTGAAAAATGTCATATTAGTTGATTTATTTATTTATAGTATAGTATAAATAAACATTATACTATAAACATACAAGTATTCTTACATGATATGAAGATTAAATAATAAATTGATGATAGTGAAAGGTGAAAAATGTCATATTAGTTGATTAGCATGAATATATATATTTTACAAGTTGACCATATGAATTCCACAAAGATGCTACACATATGAATTCACAAGCAAACTATTTTCAATAAATTATAACTACAAATAAACATAACACTAACATATATATTCTACAAGTTGACTATATGAACTCTACAAAGATGTTACACATGAATTCACAAGAAAACTATTTTCAATAAATTATAACCACAAATAAACATGACACTAACAAATACAATTATATGGAATCTTTATTTGATATGCTGATTGGAAAATGAAGTGATGTTATTGAAATATGTCACATTAGTTAAATAACAATCACACACATGTATAGTTGAGTTTCCAAAAAACTATAGTGTGGATATTGAAATATGTCACATTAATTAATTAACAATCATATATATATATATATATGATTATCGAGTTTCCAAAAAAAGTTACAAGTGGAACATACCAACTCCACGTAAATTATGCTACACATGTGACTTCATAAAAATATTATTACCAAATTACTATCACAAATAAACATTACATACCTAACAAATGTAAATGAAATTGCCGTGTAAATCATTTAACAATAAAATAAATATATTTTAATATATCATATGTACATAATATTAAATCAATTTATCAAAATAATTGAATGTAAGTATGGATGTTTTTTTAGTTAATCAAATGTAGGAGAGATATGGTATACATGGAA
>JZKD02S0681810.1:56362-71350 GCA_000966675.3 Picea glauca | reverse complement strand
ATTAGATAAAACAAGGTCCTCATCTAGCCATAAAGGATTATGGTTGGAGTCATCACTTAAAAGAGTAGCTTGTTTAGTTGCAGTCCTAGCATTAAAGTCTCCTAACAGGAGGATAAATTTCCATCCTTAAAATCATCCCTAATAGTACACAAGTCATATAAAGATAATACAATACATATATTTTTATAAATAACATCTACATAATATTATAATTAAACCAATTTATTAAAATAATTGAATGTAAGTATGAATGTTATTTTAAGTCAATTGAATGTAAGATAGATATGGTACACAAGTCATATAAGGATAATAAAAGGTATTAAGAGTAAATTTCTTTACCTATAAATATTTTAAAATTATGTTATATATAATATTATTTTGATGATTAGGCTTTGGAGTGTAGACCAGTTAATGATGTGGTGTATTGTTAAGACACGTAGTTATATCTTCAATTTATTTTGTGTGTCACTTGAGGGGCCATGTTGGCATATTGGTAGCAGTTAGATAACACCAAGTGAACACAACCTCCAAAATAAATAAATAAAAATTGATGATTGAAGTCCAAAAAAACACATCTTCCCATATATAATATTATTTTTGTGATTAAAGTCCAAGCATGGATAAAAAGACATAAGAGTTACAAGCTAATAATATAGTTACTGGGTGTGGTGAGTAAGTAATAAGTTGGGCTATGGTATAGTGAACATGCTACAAAGTAGAGGTTAACTTTATTTATTTATTTATTTTTTAATTTTAGATAAGACATTTCATTTATTATGATAAGGTTAGAAGGATAGATGGCATTAGAGTGTTTGTTGTCATTTCCATCAAATTGCATTGTTTAATGTAGGTTTAGTATTTTCTCAATACGTGTTTAAATTTCAGATAAGACATTTTATTTATTATGATAAGATTAAAAATATAGATGGTTTAAGAGAGTTTATGGAAGTCTCTGTCTTTTTTCCAATAGAAAAATTATCTCAATTATATTATGAAAATAAAATTCTCTTACAACTTTATCTCCACAAAAAGTGCTTGGATAAGATCCCCAATTTCAATACAGAATCACCAAAATAACATCATCCATAATGGCAGATACATGACTATATTACTAAGAGAGGTAACCGAGACCATCTCTATTTACTAAACTAGATAATACAAAAAACAATGACCGCTCAGGAGCAAGCTAAAGTGAATTGCCATACAATGGTCAATAAACATGACAACAAAAAAACTAGCCAACGATACTAATATAGGTTTATATGATTTCCCCCCCCCACTATGCCATTGATCCAAGGATAATATACAATGCTTCCTTTAGGTTCTCCAAGCGCTTTCTTTGATAGGATATCTGCATCCCTATTGAAGTCCCTAATAATGTGATTAGAATGGATTAGTTCAATGCATCTGACCATGTCCCTTATCCTTGCTTTCCATCCCTCGATAGCACAGACATGAAGACTGCCTCTATTTGACAACCATTCAATCACCACTTTGGAATCACCCAAAATTTGTAAGAAGTTGACTGAAAGATGTACTGCCAACCTAAGAATAGCCCAAGCATCCATAAGCTCTGCTTTTGTATTAGTTCCTTTACCACAGGTAAAATCCCATCTTATGACAGAAAAATATGAAAATTTTATAACTCCACCCACTCCGCAACATAAACCATCCTGTTGTGCTGCCCCATCGAAATATGCAACCGTGGTATTGATGTGATGTTGTATCATAATGCCTCTCGGAATTTTATCCTTCTTTTTTACCTCATTGCCAAAATGTTGCGCAAGAGCTTTATAGAACACCGCCTGAATGGATGGAGTGCTCCCCTCGAAGATGGCTCTGTTCCTTTCGATCCATATGAACCAACAGATCTGAGCATCTAGATTAGAAGGAACAATATTGTCTTCGTACCATTTCTTAATGCAATCTGCCAAGGTATTACCATTCCATATGAATTTATATCCTTGCGAAATTCTTACCTTGTCCCAAATGAACTTTGTGAAAGAACAGTGAAGGAAAAATTGTTCAATAGTTTCAGATTCTTTTTTTCATAAATAACATAATCCAGGTCCTTCTCTTCTTCTGGTTTGGAGAGTTTCCTAGGTGAGGATCTTGCCTTCCACTGCCAACCATATAAATAGTTTTATTTTTAATTGTATTTTCCATTTCCAAATTTCTCTTCTCCAGCCATTGAAATTTCTCAAATTTTTTGTTGATAATATGGCCCAATATTTTTTTTTAACATTTGGCACACCGAGCATATCACCACCAGTCCATAATAAAGTATCTTCACGGTCCTGAAGATATGCTCCTGAGTCAATTAATTCCTTCCTGAAGTGATCCCATTCTATGGATAGTTCACTAGAAAGTCATATGTCATTACTATTAAGCCATGAAACCGAGATATGTGATTTGTCTCTAGTCCTCAATGCCTGCACCAACGACTATATATTCCTGTAGTGAAGAGCATAAATCAGTTTCCCTGAGAGAAAATATTCCCCCCCCATTCCAAGAATCCTATCTTCCCCGATGGATATGAGTTCACCTGTTCCTGGGTTCCAGCTCAACCAATGATTGATTAAATGAACTAATTTTAAGATCCCACCCCAGATGCTTGAAGTTGAATTTTGCTGAAAAGTAGGAGACCTGAACCAATTTTTTATAGTTGATTGTGGCAGGGACTTATCCTTTATAATGCGATGCCAGATACCTGAACTTGTTAAAACCCTCCAAAGAGAATTCACAGCCAATGCATGCTTGAAATGCATGATATTTCGATGACCCTAACCCCCGTGGTGCTTTTGTAAAGAAATCATATCCCATTTTCATAGATGATAGTGCTTTGTGTCACGATTCCCTTTCCAAATAAAATTTATCATTAATTTCCTCAAGGCATTTAAAACAAAGCAAGGAATAACTGCTAATGATAACCAATAGACAGGTTGACTCTCTAATACATCCTTTAGTAAGGTAATCCTACCTCCCAATGATAACCATCTGTAACATGAGTTATCTATATTTTTTTCCATTCTTTGGATCAACCAAATCCAATCAGTCGCACGCTGGGGACCAATCTTTAAATAAAAACTGAGATATTTAAATCTCGTTGCCATATCAAAAAAATTAAATGGAAACAAATATTTGAAGGGAGATAACTCTTGTTCCAAAAACCTTGCTTGATGGAAAGTGGACTTTGATACATTTATCAATAATCCTAAGGCTAAGAAAAAAGATTTTAAATTTTTTTCTATCTCCCACCATTCCTACAATGTAGCGTTTGACATAATAATAACATCATTTCCAAATAATATATGGAGGATTTTGATAGTTCTAGAGACATGAATAAATGTCAGCTTCCCTTGTCGTTGACTCTCCTTTAGTAATATACTTAGACCTTCCATAACCAGGATAAAGAGTAAGGGTGACAAAGGACAACCTTGCCTTAAGCCTCTTCCACTTTTAAAGAAATTTTTAGCCTGTCCATTTATTAATATATCGAAGATTGTTGAGTCCACACAACTCATGATCTAGTTTGCCATCTTTGTACCCATACCAATTTGGATAAGTATCATCCTCAATAGATCCCAACTGACACAATCATATGTTTTTTGTAGATCCATCTTTAAAACTAATGAATTTAACTTCTTGTTTTGTATGATGTGAAGGCATTCATGAACAATTCCTATAGCATCCTGTATATGATGCCCTTTTAAAAGGTCCAGTTGCTCCTTGGAAATTGAACTAGACAAGATAGGCTTAATCTTGTTTGCTATAATTTTTGAAATTATTTTATAGCAGAGATTGCACAACAATATCGACCTATAATCCCCAAAATAAAGAGGCTTATTTATTTTGGTAACTAATTCTATGAAGGTCGAATTTAAACCACCCGAAATGTTTCCTTTCTATCTTGACTCTTCAACCATGTTTAGAAGAACCCCCCCCCAACAATATCAAATAAGTGAACAAATAATTCCACAGTCTAGCCGTCAGGGCCTGGGATGTTGTCAATCTTAATTTTTTTTAGGATATATCTTAATTCCTCCAACTTCACCGACGAGTATAAAATCTTTGCTTATGCTTTTGTGATCATTCTGGAGAATTTCTCCACCACCTTGACTTGTTCTGATATAGAAATATCTACATTCTCCTTGAAAAACTATTTGAAATAGTTGGTAGCAATGGATTTAATATTCTTTTGTCCTATGTGTATGTGCCCCTCATCATCCATGATCTCCCATATGTATTTTTTATTGCGCCTGAAATTTGTGAAATTGTGAAATTTTTTTGTATTTTGATCCCCACTCCAGATCCATATGGCACGACTACGTTGGAACCATAATTCTTCACTCTCATTTATCAGTCTATTCCTTTCCTGCTCCAAATATTTTAATAATGACTCCTTCTCTATTGAGATCTCTACTTTCATCGTGTCTTGTAACAGAGAATAATTATCCTTTTCTAGACCCTTAAGATATTCACTTGTCTGTTGATATCGGAGCTTCTACCACTGTTTAGTCTTATCCTTTAGATCCTTTAATTTCCAAATAAATCTTTTTTGTTTACCTTCCTCTTCAATATATTTTGTTTCATTCCAAAGAGCTTGAACCATCAACACAAAATCCTTATCCATAAGCCATTGTGTATTGAGTTTGAATGGAAAAGATTTATACATTGGAGGCATCTCCAACTGAAGAAGAATCAAGGCATGATCAGATATGAATGGGTATTCTACCCAGGACCTGTAAATGACGACCCCTGAAATCAAATCATTCGAAATGAGAAATCTATCCAGTCTCTTAGAGATTCGATCCACACCAGATCGACCATTTCTCCACGTAGGAACAATTTTGCCCGGAACCAAATCTACAAGATGTTTCTCTTAGAAAAATGATTTATAATATACAACAGAGTGTCCCACATAATATTTTCCTCCCCATACCTCTTCCAAATATAGGGTAAAATTAAGATCCCTCTCAATGATGAGATTCTTTTTTGTCAGTAAGCCTGAGTCTGCCACCTAGTTCCAAAACTGCTTCCTTTCCAAATAGGGCCCATACACATTCAGAAATGAAACCTCCCTTTTGCTTGCTAAAATGATTCCTATCAATAAGATCCCACCACAGGTAAGAAATTAATTTGATTCGAATACATTTGGATCCCATGAAACCAACGTTCCACCGGAGGTTCCAACAGAGTTGACAACACAACTAAACCAACAAGGCCTTAGTGTACTCATAAAAATTCTAGTTTTTTCTGAATGTACCATAGTTTCTTGTAAAAATACAATATCCGTATGTGTTTTTTCGAGTACTCTTTGAACTGAGGCGATTTTTAGGGTGCCTCCAGTCCCTCTGAGGTTGAGTGAGAGCATGATCATTACTTTTCCCGCACTAGGGATTTCACTACTCTAAGTGACCCACCCTCTGAATTAGAAGGAGTATTTGAATCTAAAGAAGAAATGGTAGCAAATTTTTTTCGCGCGCTTCTAGTTTTTATAGGCAAATGTTCTATGCCCAACCCTCAAGAACATGCAAATTCCTTCCCTGACCCAACAGCAAGAAAACGCGATGTGCTAGCCTCCCCAACCTCGGGTGGAGGTTTTATACACTAGTACATTTGGGTCAAATTCCGACAGCACGTTTGACGCAATTGCCACTTTATATTGTCGGGAGAATGACAAACAACAGACACCCTCAAACATCGTTTCACATGACATCACTTTTCCGACGACTTATATTTCATCTTTATTGTGATGTTTTATGTGGACACATGTCATCTTGGATTTGACTGTCCAAACCCCATATATCCGTCATAAGAACGACGTCTTGGAGGTGGCAAGAGAGATGTCTTGGACATGGCAAGAGAGACGTCTTGGACGTGGCAAGACATGGCAAGAGGGATGTCTTAGATGTGGAAAGAGAGACATCTTGGAGGTGGCAATAGAGATGTCTTGGAAATGGAAAGAGAGACGTCGTGGACGTGGCAAGAGAGACATATTGGAGGTGGCAAGAGAGACGTCTTGGACGTGGCAAGAGAGACATCTTGGAGGTGGCAAGAGTGACGTCTTGGAGGTGGCAAGAGTGACGTCTTGGAGGTGGTAAGAGCTTGTTAAGAGGTATCAACTCCGATGTGGTTTCTATGGGAGTGACACTCTTGTAGGTGGCAAGAGGGATGTCTTAGAGGTGACAAGAGAGACATATTGGACATGGCAAGAGAGACGTTAAGAGGTATCATCTTCGACATGGTTTCTATGGGAGCGACACTGCAAGATGTCACAATAGTGACTGTGTTGCAGGTATTTAAAAACAAATACAATATCAATACTGAGAAGGACAGGTATAATGCGAAAGATTCTTTCAAAGGGATGCAAGGCACACCCATAATATAATTCTTTCCCAGATTGTTATTAATAGTTTCCTCAAAAACAAATGTTGGAAAGTCAAAAGGAGGTCGATTTGGATTAATTGTTTCAAATTTTGTGAAGAGGGATGACTTGTTCCAAGCAAAAGGCCATCGCTGACCTATCTCTAATAAATTTTGGGGATGACTCAACTTATTTTTTTATCATATCATGTGTTTATATAGTTGTTTGGGGTGTCTTTTTTATGGTTGAGGTAGATGTTATGAGTTCAAAAATACCAATACACAGTAGTGTGTTTTCCATATTTTGAAATGCACCATCTATATAATGCCATTTGTTGAGGCTAGACAATTGTCTTCATACTTGTACCATCCTATGTTTTTCATTGAAATACCAGTAATAGGAAAGTTTGGTTCTTGTAAGTTAAGGCATTGCAGACTTGTTTCAACCATTTTTCATTTATAGGATTATCTACAATAACCCTAGAATTATATGACAACATAAATAAACATTAGAGACAACCATGATTTTCTATATATATATATATTATTGTCTATGTTTCTTTTTGGTAATATAGTAGTGTGACCTTCTTATGGTTATGGATATCCACTCCATCATTAATGGAACAAACATCTTTGAGCTAGATTTTGTTACCCTTTTGAGGAGAGGTGCCACTTGGGGGATTCATTGGCATATCATTAGAGGTCATTCCAGCTTTAGATGATTGTTGTAACAACATATAGGATCATTTTGAAACACATCCCCATCCTATATCCATATTGTGTGGAGGATGTAATGACCATTAATTTTTGATTCTACAAATGTTCAGGCATATATGTTTTTAAAGAGGTGGTTATAACAATCATATTGCCCCTTGTCTTAGCACATGTCCACATGCTGATACATAATATGAGGGGAATATAACATATGAGAGAACTAATTAAACTCTTAGTAAATACAATTGAGGGGCATCCACTAATATTTCCAAGAAAAATGATAATTGAAGCATTTGACATAGACACATGTATGTGTCCCCCTTCCTTGATTCTAAATCCCGACTTTTCAGAAATCTAGTGTATCTATACATGGATCCTAGTAATGTAGGATCAAAGCCACTATTCCTTTTTTATCACCATATAAAAAAAATTGAACACAAAATACATTTCTACCTATCAACTAAACTTCTTGAATGCATTGACAAGATCCATAATATATTTCTTAGCTACACTATAAAATTCTATAGTTTTAATGTATCTTATATTGAGAAGATTATAAGACAACTAAATAAAACCTTTAACGTTGAAAATTCATGGTTTCACAAATTCATTGATTTTGTGACTAGAAACAACTCTCTTCAACTTTCCTAGAAAGGAAATATACATATTTATTGTGGTTACCATGACAATATTCACGAGTAATTCCATTTCCTTGTCTACAGATAAACAAGTGTTGCAGGGCAGCGTAGCCCCTACCAGGCAAGTTTAAAAATGGAGAATGTTTGAAATGCAAGTTTGAAAATGGAGAAGGTTTGAAATGATTCCTAGTGCAATCTCTCTTCTCCAATGATGCCTTCTAAACTTTTCCATTGTCGTCAGTAACATGGCACAATGGAGATAGATAGGTTAAGGGTTGATTAATCCTGTCGAATTTCAAACTGTTTGTTTTTCTTAAACCAGGAAGAATGATTTTGCCGATGAAGCAGTTGATTGACCGACCATGGTACTATCTCAAGTACGGCCACTTCAATGGAAATTTTTACAGAGAAGAATATAATGTTTCACTTGGGTGTGTTCTACTAAGTGGTTTCAAAACCATGGTTGCTTCCACCTTGATTTACAGTAATCCAACTTGAGATTTCGTGGGTATCCAATGCAAATTTTGTACAGAGGAGCACCATTCACCCTTGGGATTCAATGTTGTTCTTAACACTTTGTTGCACGAGAAGCCCATTACAAAAAGGATAAAAAACTTCAGCCAATGAAGAATGAAACAACAACAACACAATAATTAAAAATATGGCTGCAACCTTCTATAAGCCTGATTTTTATCTATAGTGGCATTCCCATCTAAGGTAAGAATGATGTTTTCTGTCAACCCATATGCACGATAGTTCTACCCATACTAAATTACACCCCAATTCAAGATCTAGGGCTCGTTAAGATTCAAAGTAAGCAATGTTGATCCTAATATGAACTTCATAGCTAAACCAGTTAAGCAAGTCTCCAATACAAAACATATGGACAAAGTCTTCTTTGAGAGCTCTTTGGAGATACCTCCCATTTTTGACGAAATCAATGTTTCTTCTTATCCTTGCGAATGTTTTTCCTAAGCTTGCACTAGGAAGAATTTCAAACATTCTCCATTTTAAAACTTACATTTCAAACATTCTCCATTTTAAAACTTGCCTTGTTTTGTCTAATATTGCACTAGGAAGCATTTCAAACATTATCCATTTTAAAACTTGCATGACAGGGACTACACTGCCATGCAACACTTATTTGATAATGGGATTGATGTAATTTACTTTCTTAACAATAACCAAAATCCCTATAGATATTTTGATAGTTAAAAATTTATTGGCACCATTGGGTCTCATGGTGTCTTAAGATTGAATTCTATTGACAAATTTGGCAATGAATTTAATATTAGAGAAAAATACCCATCTGAATTTGAAGTCATTTTAGGCTTATTGGTGCCCCAATTAGGCCAACATGACTTCTTGCAAATCCTTGTAAATGTTTAGACGCCTTGTTTGAGGGACATTGTGGTTTGATAGGGTCATTGGTTGCAAAACTCCAAGGGGTCTCATCTCCATATTTTCTGTTGGGTATAATGGATATGGTAGGCAAGGCTGTGAATGAAGCAACTTTTTGACACCCCATTTTGAGTTTCAGGGTAGCCTATTTGTTTCCAAATGAATGGTTGGTGCTTAACACAATTGGCCATCAATTGACCTTTGTTGTTGGATAATTTTCAACTTTCTATCTATGTATGATGGACCTTGTTATGTTACCCCAGAATAGTTTATTTAAAAACTTGGCACCAAAGTTACAATATTCACTTGGATGAAATAAACAAGCAAGGAAAGTACTAGTTGTTGGATGCTAGAGTCTAGAAATAAAATTCCATGGTTGATAATTTGGCTGAAAAACCTATAATTTAGGAATATGAGAGTGGTAAGTTGGTGAGATATGCATGCTTTATATGTACTATCTTAATACAAAGAGTATCAATATTTGTATTTAGTATATTTGTTTGAATGTTGTAGACCTTAGGTTGCTTAAAGTCCTGAGTACTTTTTGTCGAAGATAATTTTAGAATAACTCAAATATGTCATGCTTGTTAAAGGAGTGTATTTGTTTTCTTCTTCTCACATTAATTGTCACCAATATGATAATGTTGAATGATTTTCCTCTTCATCAGCTATTTAAATTCCTTTTCAAAGAAATATGCTAGATATATCTCTTCATTTCAAAAGAGAAACACATGCTTGATGAAGTTGTCTAACAATATGGTGGTACTGTGTGTTGGTTTTCTGTTTCAAATTTACTTATGATTTTAATTGTTGGATAAACATATTCATTTTCCTATTACTCACCTTTTTAAAATTCATCTAGACATTGAGAGTTCTTGGCAGAGAATCTCTTGCTATTAGTAAATTAGAAAATTTCATGAACTTCCATTTCCATACAATTGTTGAATTCTACAGGGACAAAAGAAAGATTTATATTACATGCGGACAAAAAGAGAAAATGTTTCTTCTAGTAGAATGAATCAAATTTGTTCTTCCCAGCTCAAAAGAACAAATTGATTTGCATAAAATATAAGGAAAAAAATCATGACTGAACAATAAAGCAAGAAAATTATGTTTAGAAAAAAATCATAATAATAGTCTCAAACAATTTGCCATAGTTTTTTGAAAAACAAAATCAATTGTATGAGTCATCTAACCAAGCACCAAACACAAATATTAAATATATTTAAACTTCAAACAAACTTGAGTGAACGAGAACTGCAATTAGATTTCTAGAAAACCAAATATACTATGTGCCATAAATCCTCCACGAAAATGTGTCTAATCTAGCTATACAAAGTTCATAAACAATAAAAATTGAGATATTATACTAAATGTAAATGTAAGTTGGACATTCAAAAATCTGGATCTTCAACAAAACCTTCAAACTCGTCCAGCTTATCCAAAATCTAACGTTTCAGGGCTTTTAGCTTTTTGGTGTCCCTGCTAGTCTATTTCTGCTCATAGAAGAGTATTCTTCCTCGAGAATCAAGTAATCACGCCTGAAGTCTCGATACTTATCGATCAAGTAATCATGCCTCAAGGTGCGATACTTATCAGCTAATTTAGTGGGTAGTGAATGTTCTGATTGAGACCTGGAGCTATCCACTTTCTCATCAGAATTCTCACTCTTCTGCCTCTGTTTTGATGTTTTGGGAATCTTTACTGCGTACACATAAAGTCTCTACTTCTATTGGTTGTTTTCAAACCTCTTGACCTAGCCTTATAATCCAAACAAAAAAATTCCCAACCCACAAACAACTTTTCCAATTCTTAGACTATCATCCCCCTTCACACATATGTTCCTACAGGAGAATCAAATATGGCTTGTGACTATCCACCAGTCTCCTTAAGGCTTGTTTGTTGGGGGAGATAACAATCCCCTGGAAATTAAAAGATAACAAATCATTGAGTAACTCTTCTTGGGCTATTCAATGTTTTAAGAACCCCATCAATGGATAATTGTTTGTCAGTAGAAACTTCTGAAACAACCCTTTCTTTATCCAAGAATAGAATTTTTTTTTTCCCTCTTACCACACTTCTAGTTACCAATCCCTCATTCAAACCCAAACCACCAAAAAAACCCCCACTCAAACCAATATCATTCTACCTTATAGGTCTCAAATTATATGTAGAGTCCCACATTTGAATAGGACTAGAAAGTTCTGAATAAAACATGAATTCCCCATAATAACCCCTCAGAACATCATCAACCAAATCCTCACTCATCAATACTTAAACATAAATAATCACACAACCCTGGGGGGTTGGAAACATAGGCCAACTCTAGAAATACTTTTTGTAAAAATACCTAAACTCCAATCACAAGAAGACCATGCATTCAAATTAACCCAAGACCCACCATATAAAACCTTATTTGAAGGTGAAGAAAATTTTAAACGATTCAAACTCTTAAAGAAGATACCTTCAAAATAAAATGGAGTCTGGTGGGAGTGCAAGTCACCACTTCATGAGAAAGTTCGATGAATGGATCTTCCACTAACACTAGGACTATAATAAAGAGGATTCTTCAACAAATCCGATGGATATAATACCGATGGAGTAGATTGGAACCATATTTTCCTCTTCTAACTAGTCAAGGTTAAGCTTAAAGGGAGTGGGGGGTCTCTTTCCAACTTCCATCTCCAAAATCATAGGAAAATGGTTAGAATCTCCCCCCTGAGGTAACTCACTACTTTGTCCTAAATGAGTCATCCAGAAAAGACTTGGACAAAAGAAAGCTATCAAGTCTTCTTGATACTCTTTCATCCCTAACCCTCTTATTCCTTTAGGTTGGTATTACCTTTACATAATCACATAAAATAAACCAACCTCCTCCAAATTCCTTGGGAAAAAAATCAGTCAAAGGATCCACTTATGCTGCTAGACCCCACATATCCAAACATCTAAAAAAAAAGGTTCAATTCCCCTCCTAATGTTATATTTCCCCTCCTTAGTAAGTGTCCACTTAAACATTTCTCCCAGTACCTAACCATGTTAGCATAGGGGGCATAAATGTTCTAAACAACCACCTCTTTTTCCAGTCCTTGAGAGTATAAATCTACTCCTAGACCTGAGTCAAAGGAATAACAATTAATACACAAGGCTCTACCTCTATTGGTAGTTATCAAACCTCTTGACCTACCCTTAGCATTCAAAAACAAAAATTCCCAACCCACAAACAACTTTTCCAATTCTTAGACTATCGGCCCCCCTTCACACGTATGCTCCTACAGGAGAATCAAATATGGCTTGTGACTATCCACTAGTCTCCTGAAGGCTTGTTTTTTGAGGGGCTAACAATCCCTTGGACATTAAAAGATAAACAAATCATTGAGTAACACCTCTGGGGCTATTCAATGCTTTAAGAAACCCATCAATGGATAATTGTTTGTCAGTAGAAACTTTTGAAACAACCATTTATTTAGCCAAGAATATAAATTTTTTTTTCCCTCTTACCACACTTCTAGTTCCCAACCCCTCATTCAAACCTAAACCACCAACAACACCCCCACTCAAACCAATATCATTATACCTTCTAGGTCTCAAATTATATGTAAAGTCCCACATTTGAATAGGACTAGAAAGTTCTGAAGAAAACTTGAATTACCCATAAAAACCCCTTGGACCATCATCAACCAAACCCTCACTCATCAATACTTAAACATAAACAAGCACACAACCTTGGGGGGTTGGAAACCTAGGCCAACTCTAGAAATATGTTTTGAAAAAATCCCTAAACCCCAATCACAAGATGACCATGCATTCAAATTAACCCAAGACCCACCATATAAAACCTTATCTGAAGGTGAAGAAAATTTTAAAGGAATCAAACTCTTAAAGAAGATACCTTCAAAAGAAGATGGAGTCTGGTGGGAGTGCGAGTCACCACTTCATGAGAAAGGTCGATGAGTGGATATTCCACCAACACTATGACTATAATAAAGAAAATTCTTGCTATTATATGGGAAATACACTTTTCATGTTTAATAATATTTGCTATTATATGCAACATTATCCTAATGAACCAATGAAAAAATTGTCCCCTATTTATCGCTTTTCATAGAAAGGTTTTAAGCCTTTCTAGCCTATTTCTAAGTAGATAAGTTAAGGACCACAATGATTGAAAAAGCATAAACAACCCTGAGGTTAATCAAGAGGGATCATTACTCCACCTTTATGTGTATCTATATTCTCTAACATTTTAACCACCTCATCCATCTCTAGTCTCTTATCAGGATTTGCATCCCAACATATTTTCATCACATTTGCAAGATAAATGGGGCAACAACGTGGAATTTCTGGCCGCAAATTTTGACATAAAGTAAATGACACAAAATCAACTTATTTGACTGAGAACTCTACAGACCCTAAATCTTTTTTTTTTAAAGAGTAAATGTGATAATGATTAATTCACCTGTTTGACAACTGCATAGGTCATCTTTTTGGACACACCTACCACACTTAGAGGGGGGGGGTGAATGAGTGTGGGGCTCTTTTTCCTAAAACTTCCCTCTTGCACAAAACTTATCAATTATCATTCAACATTTATTCATTACCCATTGCTGTCATTTATAACCAGTTAGATGTAGGCACATATCAGCATCATATATCAGTAATACATCATCAACAATTCATCATCATAATGGACACAAAGAACACAATATGTATGTACAATTTTTTTTTATTACGGACTACAATCCTTGGGTTTATCAGCAACAACTGAATAGAGTACAACTCTACAAGAGCACCAACTCTATATTCAAGACTCAACTTACACCCTCAACATCAACTGAGATGAGGAAACAATCCTCAACAGATATCAATCTGTCAACAGGTACGTGACCTATCAGTAGTGCAGCCCGTGTGTGAACGTGCTCTGGCTCACTACATCCCGCGTGTGAACGCGGCCAGTGTATAATGCAACAAGCGTCTACTCTTGAGCACTTAGGGTTCTGCTTTGCTTCACATGCTCAGATCCTCTGCAACCTGCAATCACTTTCTCTTCTATCTTCCACTGTCCAGACTGACCCACAGCTAGTCACAATACATCCAAGCTCTCTAATAGCTTTCTCATGCTCCACAACAAATCAATATGAATGCTATCTCAATCATGCATAAACAACAATTGTACCATAACAATCATGTCACTACTGAATCACAAGAGTGTTGCTCACTCCATCCATCAAATCAACCAAATTGAGCCACATCATAGAATCCATACCAAGAATGCCCTAAGCATTCACAACATATCAAACAATAACATCTATCAAGACAATAATGTAACCATACCAGTGTCTGAGTGATAGATCTGAGGCCATAGAATGCAGATCTGGAACCTGCCTCATCATCCAAGAGCTTGGCACCAGCTCAAACACAAATCTCCATGATTTTATTGAGTCCACACTCCCTGTACACAGTCAGCCCGCATGTACACTCACCCTATACACAACCAGCCCACGTGTACACGCACCCTATACATAGACAACCCGCGTGTACATCAGAAAATAGGGTTTTCTGTGACTCCGAGACTTTTGCCGTCAAGATCTTCGATATTGCCGAAATTTTGATGCGTCCATGAGATCCTCCTCTCCCTCTCTTCCTCAGAATAGATCTTCAATCATGCTCAAGAGATCCACACCAATAACATTCTCTCACAAGAAGCTCTCCATCAATACTCCAAAATATATTACCAAGAAGCTCTCCATTGATCCATAAAGGATTCTCACTCAAAATGTGTATTTTACAAGAGATCCTAGCTTCTTATTTATACTTTCATCTTCTAGGTCACTTAACCCATTTTTAGGTTACTTAACCCATTTCTAGGTCA
>JZKD02S0681810.1:42681-56258 GCA_000966675.3 Picea glauca | reverse complement strand
TGATAAGCAACATAAATAAGAATCAAAGAAAAAGACAAGATGAAATTGAAGTTGCATTGTTACCCACAAATATCTTTGCACCAATTATTTCTTTTAGAGGAATACAAACCCAAGATAGAGATTAATTCAACCAAATCATTAACAATTCAGAGATGTTCAATGGATTTTTTGTGTAGTCAACAATTATATAACAATTTCAAGGTTTTAAAAGACTGGAGGGATGATAACAAGACCAAAGCATATGTTTTAGTTAGTAAAATAATATATTTATAATAATTAGTTGACCAAGAGTCATGCATGTAAATTTTGATTACAAAGATTTAGGTGCATCTTGTTACTTTTCTAACATTTCAAATATTTCAACAATGATTGCCATGCTTCCCATATTTTTACAACATGGAGTGATGACTTTATTGATGAAAATATATGGATTTCACCATTATGTAATTTGATTTTGGAAACTATGGTTGGTCATGAGCATGGATGGAAAGTGGAACATCTCTCGTATGGATAGCCTAATCACCTTGTAGTACAGGATTTCACTATCAATGTGAGGCAATTATCTCAGAATGATAAAGCTCTTCAGATTTATTTGTGTTGAGTTTGTTCTTGCTTCTCAAGTGAGATACTATTGTTGATTTAGCCAAGCTCTTTCTTGAAATGAAGCATTTATTTCAAGTTGGGTAGAGCCAATATGAGACATTGTTCTTTAAATGACCAAGATCACTCTTTTCCTACCAATAGGCGAGGCATTTATATCAAGTTGGGTAAGCCTGTTCTTTATCCTTGTAGTAGGTATCTCATCATGTACATCGACATGAATGTAATCAACAAAGACACCAGTTTCAAGGCCAAAGCAGCTAAGCAATGTGATCAAATGAGCTCTGAAACATCAATGCTTGCAAGATGTAGCATTCAATATAACAACAAAAGGATTCATGATTGAAGACTTAATTGTTTACCAAATCAAGACAAAATCGTAACAACTTATTTAACCTAGCCTATGTTACACCTAAAAACAAAATAGTAAAACCCTGAGAATTTCTATAGAACATGAAAGTTCTGAGAAATAAAGTTTTCCACAAAAAACAACAAACTTTGTTTGTAAAAGATATATGATCAAGTTTGTTATGTACCTATGGTGCCATGTAACCGAGATTTCCTGTCTCACCGGTCATGTCCTTTGGATTTTGAGCCTCGACACGAGCCACACCAAAGTCTACTAACTATTTCTCATGAAATGACCTCTAGTTCTGGAAATTTCTTGTCATTCTCCTTTCTAGTTTGAACGACATATCCAAAAAGGAAAAGAAAGAATGGAAGAATATATAACTGGGTTTAATATTTCTCATCAAGATACCATGGGGTTAAATAATTCTTAGCATTTACTACCCATTAAGTGTGTTTGAAAGCATATCCTAGGATTTGTTACTTGAGTGCACCTTCATTTTTCATAAAGCATTCAAACCATCCAGAGATGTATCACTTGCAATGTGAGATTTAAGAATTCATTCCAACCTCAATCCGATCAATTTTCCAGCAAGATTCAATGGTCTAGTATATAGTAGCAAGTACTAAGTACTATGCTCTAATTTTTCATTTCGTTAGCTAAAGGTTTCTAAGGAGATGGATTGTTGACTTAGAATGGGGTCTTTCAACACCTCATTAGAATGTGAAGCCCCAACTAACTAATGAATGTGAGCTTCAAATCATGGAACGAATCATCAACCACCTTAATGTAATGCTCACAATTCCCACCAAGATAACCACTCATATCCTTACTCTACAGGTTTAGGTGTACCCATATTAGTTCTTTGATATTCTTTTTTACTATGGATTGAATTTGATTGGTCACAATTGAAGACTTTAATCCCCTAGTGCACAAACTTGTGTTGATATTCTAATGCACCCTTTAATCTTCATCACAGTTGGATGGTACAGCCTCACAAATGTTCCAAGAGATCTTTTCCATGGACATGTAGTGATGCTTTTCTCATCTCTTGAAAGATTTTTTTTTTCTAGCCATATATTCCAAGTGACCACCCCTAGAATGATTGCACATATTTTAAGTCCTTACAACATGGAATTTACCTAGCATTTAGCACATGAAATGATTGGAAGTTGACAGTTTCATTCCAACGTCAATAACTGATTTGTTTGCTACACAATTATTACTGGGAGATTTCCATGGAGACTAAATTTCTACAGTTTGCATAGAATCAAAATCAAGGAATTGGGTTTGCATTAGCCAGTGCTATGAAGAATGCATGCTTGTTGATGTTTTTCATTAGTTTCTTTGAAGGCGGTATGCATATTTGATAGCCAATACCTTATATAATAATAATGAATAACATGTTCTTGATATCTCTCCAACTATGAAATGAATATTGTATTTTCTTTACAGTTCCATATTGTATTCACATGAAGGTTGGAATTTGAATTGAAATAACGTGTGGGTGTTGATGCAGGGATGGATCATGTAGATGGTGAGACAGAGCAACACAATTTATCTTCTACAAAAAGAGATTGGGGTGTTGTGAACACTATCATTGGATGTGGCTTTGATCCTGAAAAAAAAAGAGTTTATTATACATTACACGACAAGCAGGTTTACTCTATGACATGAAAATTATATGAATTTAGTAATCCTCTGTACCCAATAATTGCAACCAACTATGATTTGACTGTGTTGGTAAATCTTGGCCATAGTGCATTTGAGTATGCTCCGGCCAATGATCAAAGGGTGGCTCATCCATGCTTTAAAAGGCCGTTTTTTCCTAGTCCTAAAAAATTACCAGGTTCCTTTTATGAATATAGTGGTGATCTTTTCTCAATGGGTAAACTTGATTCACAATGGCTAGCAAATGTTGACAATTCCAATTCATATGATGTGCAGAAAAAACGCCCTCCTTCTGAGGGTGAATCTGAGTTCTTTGAGATTATCCTTGATAGAAATAAGTAAATACATAAGCTTTTCATATATAGGATTCTTTGCCAAATGCATCACAGTAGAGTTGTATTTTTGTATCAATATACTTCTATGTTTCATCTCTTTGTTCATGAGAGTGGTAAGGATATACAATTTTGAAGAGAAGACCCTTCCCTCTTATCTCTTCTATCTAGGAAATATTATATAGGTCCATGTGTGATCCAAGTGGATATCAGTGGCCACCCACATTTTCCAACTGGCTCAAAACAATTTTCTAGCAATTTTGGCAATTTACTATTTTTAGTAGTTTTAACTTCCGGGGCTATTTTGAGGGCCTAAATGAAGGTTTTTTGAGATAGAGCTTCTCAATTATAGTAAAATGCATGATTGATACCCAAAAATGAATCTCCTCAATGATACCTTTCCAACGGGCTATCATACGCCTAAAACGGAGATCGTATGCAAAAGTTACGACCCCGAGAAGTTGATGTACTAACTTACCCAAACGGGGCCCACATGAATTTTGGCGCTTCATCTCCTAGGGTTAGGTTTTTGGATGTATATGGTTTTTGGAATTCCAGATTATTGTAAAAAATCCTTAATAGCCTCATTGTAATCACCTTCTTGAGAATGTGAGTAGCTGTCACATCTCTTCTCAGAGATAAGCTGCTACCATTCTAGTGAGTCTTTCACTCTGTATTTTTACAGTCTCTGTACATTTATTTCATTAATAGAAATCATGTATTACTGTATCTCTGTGTTTATGGTTGCATATTTGATACATTAATGTTATATTATTGGATATCCTTGATATCTCTGTGCATTTCTTTATTACATCTCCGCTCTCATTTCGTGCCAAAAATAATCAGGATCAGTGGTATTAGAGTAGGTTGCTCTTGATCGTTTTTCAGTGCATGTCCCCGATGAGGTATGAGTATAGAAATTTGGGCCTCGATCTTGTCTCTCTTGAAGAAAATCACTCTCACACGCCCAAGAAAACATCCATGGCGGAAGAAAAGAAAAATGATGGAGTAGACGATCCTATCAATCTGTTGCTTGAGCAAGCTCTCACGCGACAGAGGGATGAAATGATGGAGATTTTTTCCCACATCCTTCAACGTCTGCCGATAGCAACAGGCGCATCTTCATCAAGATACCACTTTGGAAGAACCTCACCTTTCAAGGTATAAGTTAATTTTGATATTCATGTATTTGAAGGACAAATAGATGTAGAAGCCCTAGAAAAATAGTTAAATCTGCTAGAAGGTTGTTTCTCTGTTCACAATTTTTCTGATAGAGAAAAGATCACCTTTGCACTCCTTAAATCTCTCCCTCATGTAAGACATTGGTGGGAAAATTACTAGGATAAAATTTCCATAGAGGAGTCTAGAATATATGGGGCCGAGCCCACTTGGGATTTTTTGTGGATGTAGTAAAGGAACAGTATTACCCTATTGGCAACTATGAGGACTAGTACATGAGATGGACCACACTGCGGAAAGAGAGGGGCCAAGAAGTTCTGGAGTTCACCAATAAATTCCATACCTTGTGCACCAAGTTGTGTATCAAATACTATGAACGACATTTGGTTCTGAAATACCGTGGGGCTCTACACAGATACATCCAAATTGAAATGGATTTTTTGGAAATCTCATCACTCGGTGCTGCTTATCGATATGCTGTTAAAATTGAGCAGAAATTTAAGCACCATAACAAATGGGAGTTTGGGTCTGAAAATACGCAACAACCAAAGTATGATAAAGACGACCCTAACAAAAAACTTCCTGAAAGTCCAAGCCACAGGAAAAGAAGGGTCACAGGAAGACGAAGAAGGACACCAGAAAATGGTGCGATTTCCACAAAATCCCATGGCACAACACCGATGAATGTCGCTAAAAACAGTCATTGGTGGCCGAGATCAAAGACAAAGAGCCAAACCCTAATTCAGAATTTGATTATGAAAGTATTGGTAAAAGACAGATCATCGACGTAGACCCCACTGTTATTTTCATGACCGCATCAATTCAACTAGAAGAACCAACAGATCCTGAAGAGGGGAGTGCCTTTTTCATTCACAGATGTGGGTGAAGGGGACCCCGTTGCATTTTATTGTTGATAGAGAAATTCAGAAGAAACTCATCTCAGTATAGGTCGTCAAATAGTTGGGATTGTCGACAACACCACACCCATAGCCATACAATATTGGGTGGCTTCGCCAAGGACGAGATCTCTGTGTCAGCTAGCGATGTTGATTGTCATATGGTATCCAACCCTTCAAGGATGAGGTATTATGTTATGTTTCCCCACTGGATGTCTGTGATGTTCTCTTGGGCTAGCCATGTTGGAGTTACTTCACACACACCTAGGATTTATTTTTCCTAAGGTTATTCCTTGTTTATTAGTCATTATCTAGTCTCCTATATTTTAGAGGAGAATATTCCACCCAGAGAATATTCTCTTTCAGTTGACACTTCAGTTTGAATAGTTGAGTTGATTTTAGATGTTTCATTGGTTTTGTCACCATGCAGCATTGGGATCATCACCAACTCACTACTCTTTGTTCAGTCAGTTCACTGAAGACTAGTTGACTAGTTAGCTTAGCTAGGTGGCAGTTCACTCCCGTAACTGCCTGAGAGACTAGACTAGGTGGCAGTTTACTCTTGTAACCGCTGGTGTGTGTCCAGATCAATCTAGACCACCACTATGGCTCATTAGTTACTCATGTATCCTATATCTATTGTAAATTATTCACTCTTTGAGGGTGGAATATGGTTATTGAGAATTCTTCCATTCTTTCTCTCCTTCTTCTTCCTTCTCCAATTCTCTCTGCAAATGTGTGTATTATTGTTTAGCTAGATCTATTCTGTGTAGGTTCAACACATTTACATGATATAAGAGCTGACGAACTGCTAAGAAAAAGCTACACCAAATTATTTTTTGCAGGTACAAAAGATTGAAGACAACAAAAAGATGGATTATTCGCCAGAAATACTTCTCACGCCTCATAACTATTTGGAATGGAAGCCAAAAATTCTGCTTATGCTCAGATGCAGAGGCTTGTACCAAATAACTATGGCAATGGAAGTAGAACCTGATTCCTTCGATGAGAAAAATGACTTTCTCAATATACAAGATATGGCCATAGGATGTATACTCTATTTTATTTCTCCCGGAATTCTCCATCAAGTATATGATGACTCCAAAGAATTCACTCCAAATGATTTATGGAACAAATTGGAGGTTTTATTTGGGAATAAGGAAGAATGCATGCAAAATGTTGATAGGATAGAGAATGTAGAAAAACCACTGGAAGATAAATCATCTCAGTTTGAAGAGACTTCTACACAAGTATTTGCAGAAATTTGTATTCCAATAATTGAAGATGATGTCTACTCCATTTCAGATTTGTTTTCTAAAATTCATGTGGAAGATATATGGCATGCATCTCAGGAGTCACATGTAGACACTTTTGCATGCACCATGCATGCATCTCAGGAGTCAAAAAGGGAGCCGTGCACATCAAACAACATTCTGATATTTTCTAAGAAAAATTTGCAGAAACAAATTGGATATTTGAATTCCTCTCAGGAAAATATCCAATTTCAAAAAAAAATTGTCCGAAGTAGAGTCCGAAAACTGAAGTTATGATCATTTCAAAATCAACAAAATTTCAACATTTTTCTGGAAACGGCTGCACGGTTTTCAAAATTTCATCCAAAATTCATTTGCATGTTATTCATTACAAGAAGATAAAGTGGATATGTGTGGAAATATCAATGATGCATATACTTCATCAGATCCATGTAGACATCTACATCTTCAACAAAATCTTCAAAGAGCACAAACTTGCACAGTTGCGAGGTCTTCTTGGAGTGAAGGACATGATTGCTTAGCAACTACCTTTTGTTCCTTATCATTTTTTATTTTATGCATTGTAATTTGAGGGGGGGTTTTGTTCCCATGAGGTTTTCCCTCTTTCCTCATTTATTTCAGTGTATATTTTGTATTTGGGTACCTAACATGGCCTCGTAGCCGAGACCCATTCTTTATTTTCACCATAGTGATGTTCAGGGGGGGTGTTGGAGTTACTTCACACACACCTAAGATTTATTTATTTATTTTTTGCAACGAAGCACATTTAATTCATAAGATACAAAACTGTAATCCTGCAATCATTTGCAAGCTGTTTTACTTATCGTAGTAGAAGCAGACATCTGTCCAACTTTGATCAAATTGGATTTCAACACATAATACCAATAAGAGAAGATTGGTTTACAACTTCTTCGATCAAGCAAGTGAAGGACAAGTTTCTGAACTTGATATTCCATAGAAATAAAGCCATACCAAACTTCCAAGTATCAACTTACTTTAGACTGATAGCATGTAATATACCAGTACTCCGGGCTACAACCTTAACAATTAGCATATAGCTGCTTGATACCAAAACCTTCCTCGAATTTATCTCTGTACAAAAAATTGTTCTTTCTCTGTACTATTGGTCCAAGGGTTCAACCGTAGTTTTGAAGAGAAGAATAGATACTTTGTCCATAGAAAAATATAAGAAGCCTCCCAATGAATGGGTAACAAATGATCCAAAGCTTGTCCCAACAATACAGTGCCATGCAGGGCCATAAGAAGTATCAAATTCCTTCTTCAAAGCCATAGAAACCCTCTTTCTATTAAGTTTATCCATGACATCTAAGCTCTGCCTTGCACATATAAAGGCCCGCTTTTGCAACAACGTTGGCATATCTACAACTTTCACTCTCACTTTCAGTGCAGATGCAACCACCACCAAATTCACCTCCACAATAGCCAATGGGACAACATTTGCAGTACCACTAGCAACCTCACTCACAGTTGTGGCCTTGGTAGGCTTGGAGTTGGCATCATTCCTTGATTCCCCCTTAGAATAGAGTGTTTTCTGGTAAACAACTAGCTTGTTTTGATGAGCAGACCCATATGGGTTCTTCTCATTTTTGAGGGGGGCCTTGATCTTGTTCGTGGGGTTCCCCTGTTCCTTCTTGGAAATCATATGAGCTTTGTCTTGGAGACTTTGAAGGTGTTTCAAGTCCTCCTCCACTTCCTCTTTGTGGCCCGATGCGGGTCACTGCATGCTTTGGTAGATTGTGGAGGTCGAGGTCTTGGGTTCCAAACTTGGTGGGATCTTTTCAAGCAATGCCGAATCCTTCTTCACTCTTCATTCATGTCTGCCTAACGCGCAGTTTTCCTTGATTAGTCTGCTCAGAATGTAGCTTCTCCTTGCCAGTTCCCATTCGGCTGCTGTGGCGACACATGTGCCTTCCATTGAGATCCTTTGCAACAAAAAAAACTCTAACTCATTCGTGAAGATAAAGGATCCAGATTGATCCAAGAAATCACGACCTCGGCTTAATTTGAAGCTGTCAGTAAATCACCCTGGGTTTCAGCTCAATCTTACGTCTCCAACAATACTTTGCTCATGGTAAACTGTCTAATTCATTGAAGTAGCCATGGATCTTAGGCGCAGTTCCCTCACACACTACGTAGGTGGAATCATATGATACAAATCTGTATTCTTCCTGGCTGCTTTCATGTGAACGTGATGGTGCAAGTCATGATGACCTATATCTATTGTAAATTATTCACTCTTTGAGCATGGAATACGGTTAATGAGAATTATTCCATTCTTTCTCTCCTTCTTCTTCCTTCTCCAATTCTTTCTGCCAATGTGTGTATTATTGTTTAGCTAGATCTATTTTGTGCAGGTTCAACACATTTGCAAGCCATATATGTGGAAGCGCCATGTTATTTATGAGTCTCGACCCCGTAGCGTCATTGTTACTTTGGGGGGTCATATCTACAGAATACTATAGGTAGTTATGACTATTGTTCCACCTAAACAGTACCGCAAGGTAGTATCTCATACTACAAAATTTATCTTCTTCATAATCTATTCAAAAGGGGAACAAAAGGACACTACAACCACTACAACCTCGCCCCAAGCACCTTATATCCAACAAAAGAAGGTCGACAAGGTTGCAACAAAGTGAAAAGATTTTGTTCTCCACACCGTCCTCTCATGTAGTTTGAATTTTTGAACAACCTCAACCGCAATAGGTTCATGACAAACTTCCACAAACTGAGCAGCGTGACGTTTCCAGCAAGGCAAGAAGCTCACCAAGATGCAGATTCAGCAAACGCTTCTCCCTCTCCCCTGGGAACTCAACGCAATGGAGACCATTTATTTTTAAGGAGGGGGAATTGATACAGGTGGATATCGGTGGCCACCCACCTTTTCCAACTGGCTCAAAATAGTTTTCTGGTAATTTTGGCAATTTACTATTTTTAGTAGTTTTAACTTCCGGGGCTATTTTGAGGGCCTAAATAAAGGTTTTTCAAGATAAATCTTCTCAATGATAGTTGAAGGCATGATTGATCACCCAAAATGAATCTCCTCAAAGATACCTTTCCAATGGGCTATCATATGCCTAAAATGAAGATTGTATGCAAAAGTTACGACCCCGGGAAGTTGATGTACTAACTTACCCAAATGGGTCCCACATGACTTTTGGCGCTTCATCTCCTAGGGTTAGGTTTTTGGATGTCTAGGATTTTTGGAATTCCATTTTATTGTAAAAAGGCCTTCATAGCCTCATTGTAATCATCTTCTTGTGAATGTGAGTAGCTGCCACATATCTTCTCAGAGATAAGCTGCCACCATTCTAGCGAGTCTTTCACTCTGTATTTTTACAGTCTCTGTACATTTATTTCATTAATAGAAATCGTGTATTACTATATCTATGTGTTTATGGTTGCATCTCTGATACATTTATGTTATATTATTGGATATCCGTGATATCTCTGTGCATTTCTTTATTACATCTCCACTCTCATTTCGTGCTGAAAATAATCTGGATCAATGTGTGCATATTTCATTGGAAGGTAATGTTTTATGTATAGTACTCCTGATTCTAGTGGCAGTTCGCTTGGTTTCAGATTTCATCCAAATCAATCATGGGACAAGAATGGAACTCAATAATTGTGGCTGGTCATTTAAACAACCAGGCCATGTTCATTTCCTTTTTGGAATAACATCCAAAATATTAAATGCACACTGCAAATTGGAAACATAATTCACAAGGGTCATGACATGTTCTTGCCTTCATAAAATATATAATGTGAAAAAATGAGCATTCGGAACTTGTGAATTCTATTTGAAGAATGGATCCCTCTCTCTGTCTCAAATTTAATGAAATGTTGGTTGAAGATATTATTTTAAAATAATTCTCCTCAAAATACAAAAACAATTTGTCTTCTTGTAGTTTCAAGCTAGCATGCATAAGTTGCCATATATGCCAAAGGGATTTTTCCATATTAGACTGACAAGCCCTAAAATATTCCATTGCCACTTTCATAAGGCAATGTCTTTTTCCAAACTTATATAAATTGGTTGGTAGTAAATATTGGCATATCCAAAACTGCAAGTCCATTGAGCATTAGAGAAGTGAACCTACTAGATTGAGCTAAGGCATTATGGACAAAAATAGTGTGATTGAGTAGACACATTTGCTGATTACTTACTCCTTCAGTAGTGTTGAGTGTATGATGAATACCACAATTCACATTGGAGGTGTAACGACCCGAACAAAACCCTCTCCTCCTTCCCAAGAAGGGGAGGGTGAAGTCAAGAGAAATGGACCAAGGTATATGGCATGGGAATGTATCAGCCTTATAACTCAAATCAAAAGGAAATAGGTGGAACTGGGAATGTCGTATGAACAACACCTAAAGTTACTAGATCAGTTCAAGAATTGTTTGTTTTTATACAGTTTTGTAATTAGAAGTTCATAGGATGAAACAGGAAAACTTCCAGTCATGATATGTGTGTCCATATTCAATGTCATATTTAAATTTAATGGAAATATGCTATCCACTTGGTTTCGAGAGAAATGGGTAGCAACGGTATGGATAGATGGAGATAGTAACAGTATAGCAACAATATGCTAGAATTTGGGTTGTTTCATGAAGATCCACATCCCGAGAATATTTTTGCAATGTGTGATGGACGTATTGCATATATAGACTTCAGGAATTACCAAAGTGGTTGGAGATACAATCTTTTGATGAACTAAAAATGAAGCTGGGCCATGTGATAGTAATGGTACTTCTCGTTGGAATGTTTGAAAATAGTAAAAAAAAATTGATTGACTGTGGTCTAGACTTGCTATGTTTCTCAGGGTCAGTGCTATTGTCATCTGGTAGTGATCCAGCATTACGCAAACGCCTCATTCAGGTGATTTTTAAATATGGAGATATAGATTACGAAGCTGTAGTAAAGTTGGTTGAGGGCTTCAATGGAGCAAACCTTTCAAATGTTTTTGCAAAATATGACAAACCAGATAGAGTAGGACGAGCAGACTTGAATATTGTAAAGACATTTTATGCAATGTCAAAGATGGCAGTTGGTGGTTAGAGACCAACATAGAAAAGGTGTAAGAATTACAATAGGAGGGTGTCTCTAGTTTCTTGGTTACTGTGTGTCTGAGGAAGAGTTTGAAGTGGCAGTTTCTTTTATCTGGAATTTTGGGATGCTCGGATGAGAGATATTCTCAATATCGTTAAAAAAAATGGGTAGGCAGATTCCCATAGCATTGATATTTCTGCAGGCCGAGAAACACATCGAAGTATATACCAGACAAGGCTTTTCAGGAATACCATCTGCATGGAAAAAACACAATATTCCTTTTGCATGATAGCAGGGCACTAACAAAAACTCAATGGTGGAAATATAAAGATTGGAATTGGACTTGAACCTGCGGATTTCATGTTGAAGAATTCTTAGATTTTGTCTATTTAGTAAATGCCTCAAAGGCATATTTATAAGCTAGAATCAGTGCAGTGACAGGGGTTATAATAGTTATTGATTTGTTTCTTATATGATGTTGAGAGATTCATAGAAGATATTTAGGACCAAGTTCCTCCATTTGATTTAGAAACTCCAATCGCTCTATTCCAGAAACAAAAGGACTATCCCTTTTAAAAAAAACTAGTGATGATGGTGAGAGTATCTTCTTTGCAGAAAACACATGTGACCTGTTTTATCAAGGGTGGTGCCAATGATTAAAGCATGGTTCAGGGAGATCCTAGGAGAGGTGTAGTCCAAGCATTTATAAATCAAGGACAATCTATTGACAATGCAGACTCAAAGTGTCAATGGATTTTATCTGTAGAAAAAAACATGTGGCTATAGTGCATCTCTTAAGGTTGAGTTGAAATACCTTCATGATTATGCTGGGATCAATACAATCACATGTTTCATAGCAGATGGAAAACTTTCTTCCCTTATACAACATGAATGGAGTCCAAAGTCTTTGATAGCCATTGGGGAAATAACCCTTGCAACTTAGTGAATCTAAATAATCTTGATGCAAAAGATGATTATACAGTGGCATAGTATTGCAATGGAGCAATGTTTGCAACATTTAAACAAGTTTTTTTGTGCATTTTATATAAAATTGTGAAAAAAGCTTCCTACAAGATCTAAATCTTTATCAGGATGTGAAAAAATATTTATCATTACTATTAGGATCTGAATCACATAAGAGTCTGATTTCCATTACTAAGCTTAGACTGATCTATGTAATAGATTGAATATGGTTAATATAGATCTTATATAGTGTTGAATAGGGAAACATAGACTGCTATAGAGAGAAACTTCATATGGTCATGATACAGGTAGAGAAATTTCACTATGGCTTGTAGATATCTTTCACTATGGCTAGATCATACATGCAAAGATTAGTATTATGAGAAAGACTAATGGGATTCATAGGGTAAGATGTGATATGGAATAAATATTGGTACTTGTTTGCCTTATGTTAAATAAGAGAAAGTGTTCATCTTTAATGCACTCTAACCATTGATTACCTTCTACATAGTAATCACATATCAACCATTCAACATAGCCAATAATCATGGCAAACTAGCAATCCCAGAATATGTGCTTCACCATTTCACAACAATCACAGACAAGGCACAACCCAGATGATCCTAAAAATAGAAGAACCTAGAACAAGTGCACAAACTACCCACATGTTGAGTTGTCTACAACTTGTGATGCAAGAAGATCTACCAAGGAGAAGGTACATATGGTAGCATGGATCCATTTATTCACTACACACATTTTTAGCTATATTATATTTAAAAAGAAATAAACAAATCTAAACTAAAATAACTAGAATCGATGGCTATATAAACGTATATGCTGAAAGGAGAAATCACACCTGATTTGATGAACTGATCGACAATACATTTGGAATGGTTGGCCCCGCATGTTTCTCTTCAGCTGTATGGCCCTCTGTTAGTCTTGAGCTTCCCTTGAGCTTGGCCAAAATCATTCAACCTCCATAAATATCTAAAAAATCAATACAAGTAATATTTGTAGTGCATTATTTACTCTAAGATGCATTTTTGTGAGAGTGTCAGAACATACCTGAATGAGCTCCTCTTGGTTTCAAGAATAATTTATTGGAGCCACGTGTCTAATATTTGATCAAACTGCCTCCCTTGATTTGAAGTAGTAGCAACGAAGTCAACATTGACTTTGTTGTTGCTCTGTTGGATCGAGGGAGGTTTGCTCCAAGATTAAACAACTCCAATAAATTAT
>JZKD02S0681810.1:22255-36265 GCA_000966675.3 Picea glauca | reverse complement strand
TGCTCATCGTGTTAAAACACTTCAAACAGGGGAACAGTTAACGAATGTAGTTGTTTCAAATGAAGTAATTGGTCTTGAGCAAGAACAAGATATGGTTGTCAATCATAGGTTGCTTAAAGATAAGTTCATGTCGTGCAGATATCTAAAGAGTATCAATTTATTTGCAGTCATCTTCTTAATACTGTCATTAGCAATGTTTTCTACATGGATGATAGTAGCTTCCGTAAGATGTGACATGGTTGCAATGGCTAACAATATACTGTCAGTTGTCATGATTGTGTTACAGATGATCGTGATGAGGCAGGTGCACAGGACTGAGTTCAGAGACAGAGAGCAAGCCGGGTGGCCTATCCCGAGCTTGTCGAGTGGTCTGTAACCTTTTGGGGACCAAAAGGTCTTATTGTTGGGAGGTGTGATCCGAAATCAGATTCAACAGACTGTCAGGGCATAAAAAATGCTCAAAAATGAAAGTGCTCGGAATCCGACGAAACCAACACCATTGCGTCCGGCTCATCTTCCTGATTCTGGTGGTATAATTTGTATGTCAAACGGAGTCCGTATGAGGGAGATATCACATTCTGTTCACTGAGCCAAACAGGCAAAAATTTTGACTTTGCTGACTGTGCAGTCCGTACAGTCCGTATGGATGCTGACGTGGCATGTCCGCACGTGCGACACGTGGCAAGTCCGTATAGGACACGTGGCGTCTCCAGAGTGTGACATGTGTCAGGCAGTTATGGCACTTTCAGCACATGGTTTGACCAATATTGAAGTGACACGTGTCACCACTGGATGGGTGACACGTGGCACATGCTGACGTCAGCAGCCTACGTGGCCCGAGATGACGTGGTAGGTGACAACGTACGGTACAGATGACGTAGCACACGTGGTAGGTGATGTGTCGATGGTGACATGGCAATTGTTGATTGGTTGTCTTTGGACGAGTCACATGGTGACACGTGGCATATTATCAGCAAATGAAAAGGTGCCACGTGGCCCAATGAAGGGCTGCCATGTGGCACCCCTATTCTGGCTAATGACTTTGGTTCGTTGTTTAAAATTTGGTAGTTACCGGAATCGAACACCGGACCTCCACCTCTACTATGCCTTAACGATCTGCGATAACCACTAGACTGCCGTTTGTTGCTTGTTACATGAATGAGCGATATTTTATTTAAGTTGAAGTGGGTGTTTAAACCGTGGGGGGTCGGGCCGGGGCTTAGCCCCGACCCCCGGTTATATGGGTGTTATGTGACCCGGAGCGCGGTTAAACAATCCTGTAATGGGAGCGGGTTTTAATATATAGCCCTGGGTTGTATGCTATACACCATATAACCGTGTTTAATGTGTAAAGGGGCACAGATTTGAGCCTGTGGTTCTGCCCTTAGCCAATTGTAAATGACATGCGACCGGGTGTTATTGCAATTGGGGCCAGTGCTAGCCCTAACAAGCTTAACGCTTGGCCATATGGTTTTTGCATATGACCGCTTAAGGGGGCACGCGCCCGGATAAAAGGGGCTTAGCCCATTTAACTATATTATAGTTTCAAAAGTGGGTTTTATAACCACTTTTTGGTTATAATTAATGTAATTAATCCTTTTTTAAGGGTTATTGGGCTTTTTTAGAGCCTAATTTCATGGAGGAAGTTGGAGATTGAAACCAACTTTCCCAACTATTTAACCAAGGCCATGTTGAGGCATTTGGTCATGCTTTGAGAGCTTTTGAGAGCAATTTCAGAGCAGAGATGTTGAAGCAAGCCAAGTCAAAGCCAGTTTGAGGCAGGAAGACCATTGAGGAGGAGATGCTGTCGGACGATTTTTGAGAGCTCAGGACATCCGATTCAGGTGCCGTTTTTTGTGCATGGTTCCAGAGATCTGGGCGAACAAGACCAGATCAGTCTAGAGACCATTCAGCAATATAAAGATGTACTAATAAGCTTTCGAACAGAAATAAAAAGCCTCCCCCACAAGAGAAAAGGCCCGGAGACGTAGGCAAAGTTGCCGAACTCCGTTATCAAACTTGTGCATTATGGTTTGTTGTTCTTTATTGCATTTAAGATCTGAAAATATGTTAATGGCTATATAATTCATTTCTTTTCTTGCTCTTTCGTTAAAGTTTCCCAATGGTTAATTAATGCATGCGAATAAAACTCAACGATAGTCATTCGAAAAATCCTGACGGATCAGATAGTTCCTTGTTTCCTTTATTGATCTTTTTCCTTATTAAAATCATAGGGTCAGGGGATTCATACAAATCCCTTTCGCCAAGCGAATCATCATCAACATCATGTCCTGCCGACTACATATTCGACAAAATAAATGATAATTCAGTTATGTAAACAAATAAAATAATTGATCGCCACAGAAATAAAATGCACATTAAATGCAATTCGAAAATTGTTGTTCATTTACCTGTTTGGAGGCCACTATTGATTTACCACGATCATCCTGCCACATTATAGTAAAATTAGAGCCATGATCATTATCATGAGAAATAAATTGAAATGTATGAGAAATTCAAATGTTGATAACAAAAATAGAACATAATTAAAATCATAAAATATGAGAGTCATAGCTTACAGGTTGGGTAAATTAGTATACGTACCGTCGACATAATAGCAACATTTGCATCTATTCGATTCAAATTGTAATCAATCAATATCTCTTCCCCTGCATCTATTGATTTTATTGCACATACGAATACATGGTTTCCTTCACGCCCCTCAAATACGCAATTGGGTCGCTTATTTGTGGTTGCAGGTCGTGTACTGTTTATAAACCCTGCAATATTCCTCGTTGCTTTTGGCCTTCCGTCAATGTAGATAGTTTCTCCTTTATTTTGATCATTGTCTTTTAGCTTTATATAATTTGCAGCCAAGCCATATTTTCGCATAATTTTTGTATATTGGACTATTCACATTCAATCTTTGTAGATATAACAAGGTCCGACGTACTCCATAAATTCAGTTAATTTGTCGTAACAGACCTTTATGCCATCCATGGAAAATATCCCCAAACCATGTAATAACGATGGAGCAATCCGATATATCCTTTCGTTTACACAAAAATCAATGTTTACTTTAGGAAGATCCTTGGGTACCTATTGTTTCACTATATGTTTGTACCTCAAGGGAACCTCGATGTCATCTATGCTCTCATGATCATAAGAACATTATCCCCCTTTCACAAGAAAAAAATTCATGCGTTTATGGAATTTTCTTCTGATCTTCTCACCTCTAGTTGATCTCCGCTTGTTACACCTACTAGATGTCTCACTTTCTTCTATTCTACCTGAACTTCCCTCACTCAATGAAGATAGATATGACAAATACCTATTTGCTTATATGTCCTATAAAACCATTAATGACAGAAACAATCAGTGAATCAAGATGTAACACTAGTTCATTACTAGTATCCTATTAGTATCACAATAAGCTCATAATGATTACCATAGTGTTACTCTTTCTATTATCCTATTATGTTGGGAATTTTTCTCATGTAACTTTACCCTAATAGTTTTTGGACAATTTAAAGACAACCCAAATCATGGTATTTCTGAAAAAAATAAACAAGAAAGGTGGAACTTTAACTCAACGAAAACACTACCCTCGTTGGAAATATGAACCCAAGGAGAAGAAATGGTAGAAAGGTAAAGGTGGCCTATACATGTCAAAAGGGAGCGATAAATTGAGAGTAAAGTACATTGTTAAGTAACAAATACGAGATTTGTTATTGATTTGTATCTTCACAACTCCCAAGGTATATTCACAACACCTGAGTTCCTTCACAACTCTCGATGCAATCTTACAACTCTCGAGGCATTGGTCAGAATGGCATAGGCAGTTTGAGGATATTCTTCATGCACATGTACCTCTCATGCCATGCCACGTTACAAATATTGGGGTGGAAACTATTAACCCATGCCTCTATTAACCCACAAGGCTAGAAACCGTGATATTTTATAGACATTCTCCCAAATTCATGTAGAGAGGTAGAATAAATAAGGATCTACTTGAAATCTATAGATTACATATCCACTAATTTCATTGATTGCCCACTTGTTGGTTTATCACCTATATTCAATGAATACAACACGAAGAGACTCTTTTCTATGGTCTTCTAATGCAATATTTCGAATAAATTTATATATTTAGATTATAATTTGTTATTTAGAAATTATTCAGGAAGGCCATTTCTAGAAAAGATGTAGACAAACTTCAAGTTGGGACCAAATCATATATGATTATATAGGAAACAACTTATGTATGGGTGATTTTTGGCTTTTGGATGTACTAATATTGGTGTCCATGCATCTTGATTCATAATGCAATATATCATGCATTTTCAAAAATTAAATTTTAAATTTTTTGTTAGAGTAAAAATCTTGTATCCTTGCCTTGGATGCCCTTCTATCCACCATTACTTATGCCTTGAGTTATGAGAAATGAGTGGAAAGCATTGCTAATATATTCACTTCCACCATCAATCCCAAGACAATAGATATTCTAGATGCTTTGATTTTCCACAAGAGTTAGAATTCCCTAAAATATCCAAACACCTCATCTTTATATTTAATGGTGTATAACCAAAGAAAGTAGGAAAAATCATCAATGAAGGTGAGAAAATACTTTCCTCCCCCATTATAAGGTGTTAGCCATAGGCCCATGAATATCACTATGAATCAATACAATGGGTCGTGAATCTTGCCTCGCTTTGTTTTTAGGAAATGACTCTTGATTATGCTTCCTCAATACACACCCATCAAAAACACCATTGGATGGTTCAATCCATGGAATTTCATCAACCATATGTAGTCAAATCTCGTGTCACAAAGATCCATATTTTGTGGGATTGACACGTTGATGCCATAACATGCTGGTGTCATTGACATTGGCTACCATATCAACACACTTGTTTTTATTTGAAGAAAGATTATTTCTCACTATGAACATATGACAAAATTCATCACAATATCCTGAGGAAACCACCACGAAACTATCAATCATGTCCTTTACAACACATTGATATACATAGAAAATTTTAGGGGTGAAATTTCGCCCATGGGAGAAATTAGAAGGCTTAAAATTTTGGCTAGGAGAATTTTTTCCATAGAGGGGCATGAGGGGTTTCATTATACATAGCCCCAAATTTATTTAAAAAAAACTAAATCTAAAACCCTTCACCCACGGGTATTTGGGAGAGGAGAGCAAATAAATGCATTTCACCTTCTAAAATTCGAACCATATATTTCCATTCGCCCCCATTTTCTGTTATTGGCAATTATTGGGAGGTATTTTTCCCAATTTCTTGTTAATGGCCATTATCCAGAGGTATTTCACCCCAATTTCCTATTGTTGGTAATTAAATCATAAAGATCAGATACTAGTGTAGATAAATATCAAGAGCTAGCTTCAACAACATAGTCCCTAGATGCAGGAGAGAAGCTTATAACATCTTTTCCATTTCAAAAGTGTTTGAGAATAAATATAATATGCCGATATTCTTGTTTCAAATCTAGATAAAGATCCACTAGATCGTGATCAAGATCCACCTTTCTCAAATATAGATCAAATTGTCAAACCAATTTAAGTGGAGTGGATCTATTTGCACATGTTCCCAGAAGACTAGTTCTAGCATAAGCTGGTGTTACCAAAAGAGAGAAAGTGGAAACATGCTAATTTTCGCCCCAATTTTATATTAATGGCAGGGTTATTATATTTAAAACCAATGATTTTCACTTTTATAATTAGCTTGTCCTTATTTGGGGTAATACTAATTAATTTTTTAGTAATACATACAAATGCTTCAAGGAAATTAGTTAGATGGTAGACCCTTTGCAATTAGTCAGATGGCAGACCCTTTTCTTTAAGGTTGATATGGTAGATGGAAAACCCTTTGCTATGAATTTCATGTCATGAATGATGGCATTTTATTCAGTCACCTTAGATGTTGATAAAATATAGACAAGAATAACAACATGGCAGAAAAGGCTCACTAGCCAACACTAATTGTATTCACTCCAATGTTACATATTTATAGTACAATGGGTGATGCCACCTCATAGAGAGATTTTCTCTAGATCCTAAAATCATGCATGATGACTAGGCTAGGCAATCTTAACTAAATATTTAGTCATCACTTGAGGATATATTACTAATATCCTAAATGAATAATACAAATATAGGTGACAATTTAGACTTAGTGATTGGTAAAGGTAAGCCATAGGCTAACAATCCCCCCCTCAATCACAAGTCTGATCAATAATGCCAGTAATAAAGCATAACCTGGTATCAATTCCAAGTCTTCATACTAAAACTCCTGTGCTGAGCCTCAATGAAGAACTGCCTGAAAAACCACCAATCTGGATGCTAAACATGTTCATTTGAAATGAACTGGAAGAGAGCTGAGATATGGAAGTGAACAGCTGCAATATCTGAACATTTCCTGATTGCTTGACAATTTGATCATTTTGCCAAGTATTTGAGCTAGAAGAATCTGATGTCTTTTGCTAATTGGTGAACATGTAGTATCACCACTCTAATATCAGTGTATCACTGAAGTGCTCTCTGAATCTGTGGTTTGGGATGACCACTGACCAATTGATACCATGTATCTGATGGTTTTTGGATAACCACTAACCAATCTTGACACTTTTAGGTGTCCAACAACATCCCAATGTATAATGTGTATGATTCAATTGCAATTCATTGAACCATAATCCTATCAAAGCCTGCCATCTCTGGAAAATATCACTATGTAATCATGTGAGCCAAGATACATGCAAATTGTTTACTTAATGTAAAATCCAATCTGATGAGAGCGAACCAAGAGAAGTGAATCAACTTCAAGTCTGACACATCCCTGAAAAATTCCTAACAACTCAATCAAATGCCAAGCTGCAATGCAGAAGGATCCTCTTGTCCTCTGCTAGGTCGAATGACCATCTATGTGAACCAAACGTCCACATTATTGCTCTCAAAAATCAAAGTTAACATCAAAATTATGTATGGTTCAACTTAAACTTATTGAACCATAATTCTGCTAAATTCTATCATCTACAGACCGTAGTTGCCCATTTGGAAAATTTCATTCCCATATGGCATACTTGATGTTTGTGAATTGTTGAAACTTTCTGTCTGACAACCATCTTCAATTCCATCATCAATTCCCCCATTTTTCAGCTAAAAGGAGAGACCACAAGTGGTTTCATGAACCATCGTCACTGGAATTTTGAACTCCCCCCCTTAAGGTGCATGAGAGTTTCATCATTGTACTCCCCCCTTCTAGGCTCAAGAGAGTACCGTACTTGTTTCATTTTGAGTACAACACAAAGTGGGCATGCAGAAAAAACCACATGTTATCTCATCCCGTGAGGGCCATGCTCGAAAGCTATGCCATAAGGGGACCACTTATGTGAGGTACAAAATTTTTATGTGCTACAAGATTGGTCTTTATTCGAGATTGAATTCTATGGTAAGACTTATATAATCGCTTGGTTGTTAATGAACATTTCCAAGGATCAATCCACTCATAGTGAATTTTCAATCTTGCAAGTTTCTTTAGTGTTGAACATCTGTCTGAAGAATGGTTATGCTTGCCACAATGCTGGCAAGGATGGAGATCAAAACAATGATTCTCCTTGTGACCAAATCGATTACAATGTTGGCACTTATCATTCTGATGTTGAACTTGAACAGGTGAAGTTGAAGCTTCTTCAAGGAATCCAACACTTTGGAACTTGATTGGCCTGGAATAATCATGAATATGAAAGGTAACTTCCTTATCATATCCAAGTCATGTTCTATTCTTGTTGTAGATGATTTCTTCCCAAGGTCTGACGATGGGCTTGGAAAGAGTATTCTGAACCTATTTCTTTGAAATCCGTGGAAGTGGATTAACTGCATGTTGATGCATCATTGAAAGGTTTTCTTCATTGAACTCAAAATAAAACTCTTGAAAAGTAGGTTCAAGAATAGCACCGTCTTTGTCTGCATCTGAAGTTGTCTTATTGAGTTGCTCCTTCATTGACCGTTGATTAAAAACATCATCATTATTATCATCATAGAGAGGGTTGTGCTTAACAAAAACTAGTTCAGAACACTTCACTGGCTATTGATTTTTGAGATTTATCAACTCATCATTCAATAGTTGGGATAGAGATTGAAGAAGTCTAACTTTAGCTTGCATCACTTGCAAACAAGTGAGCACCGATTGAAGAGTTTCTTTGTTCAATATCACAGTGTTATCTTCAGTTGTGTTTATTAGAGTGTTTAGTAACTCTAATAATTCTAGATTTTGAGCCATTTCCAAAACACTAAATGAGGTCTCCTTGTGCAGGTAGATCCTGATTACAGAAGAAGGCTCGACAGAAAAGGCTTATCTGCAACTCGCTCACTTGAATCGCTCGCTTGAACTTCATGCTCACTTGATTTTGTTTCACACTCGTTTGAATTTTTCTTCTTTGAACTTGCTTCCAGGAAGTTGAGGATGTCGGTTACGACCGAAAATGCACCCAAAACTTTGATGTTTACAATGATTTTGAGTTTCAACACAAACCTATTAAAATTTTGACTCAAAATGACTCTAGGGTGTCGGGCTCAGCCGAAAATGCACCTTATGACAAATTCAATTCAACTCAACTTGATTTCAAAAAGACAAGTAAACTTACAAAAGGACAATTTGCAAGTTGCAATAAATCTTGATTAAGTAATCTTACAACAAACATTGTTTGCAAGTTACAATTTAACTTCAAATGCTCCATGATGTGTTGAGTTTGAAATCTTTTATTTGTCCATTATTGATGTGGTTGACGACTTGAATGCTTGATAATTTTCTTTACATATGTTTGATCATATGTGCTTTGATTGCTTGTACTTCACTAGCGTTAATTGTGTGCTTGAATTAACTTGCTTGGAAGGCCATGTGTGTATTGCCGTATGACAAATTGTAAGTGTAGTTATGTCAAAAACTAGACATAAGACATTATAAAAACATTCAAGGAATCATTCACCATCGCACACAATACAAGGTGTTCCTAAGATCCCCTTATTCAATTTTAGGTGGATCTAGGACATAGAAAAAAACTTCATTTTAATAAGATGTCTTCTTGTCACATCGCCCAAATACAATTAGCTATTAAAACTTAAGAGCGATTCTCTTTTTGATGAGAGATCAAACTTACTTTTGAAGTGAAAAAAAAAGAGAGCTTATAAACCTTTTCAAAAGGTTGCACCAAACTCTCATTTCTTTAAATTGTTTTACATCTCAAAATTGTTCAAAATTTGTACTTCTTCAACCTTTTCAACTTCATTGATATGCTATGGCCCACATGAATAAAAACAAAACATGTCCAACTCATCAAATAGAAAATACAAGAAATATAAAATTTCTAGATCGGAAATCAGAGAATGGTGTTGAAATCAAGCAAATTGTTGAAGTAGATGAGGAGGCCAGGCCATGTCAATTGTTGGAAATTGAATGGCTGTTGAGACAACTAGAAACGAATGGTTGGACTCGTGGGATTCTTTAAATTGTACAGGTGGTGGTAGATTTATTTTCAGTGGTACGTGTAAATCCCATCAAGAGAAAATCAATTGCACTTCTTTGAGCATTCAGATCGGATTCAATGATATTAATAAGCAGTGTTAAAAATTAAAAGAATGATGGTTCTATATTGAATCATACATAGGTGTCAAACATTCCGAGTCTCCTTACCTGAAATCGCTCTGTCAATATCTTTACTTCCAACAAACGCATCTGTTTTTTAGGCAAGTGCATGGGGTCTATCTCATTTGGACAAAGTGTTGACTGTAGCTTCGACAATAGATCTCGATGGATGGTGCATGGAGCTGGCATGGCATTGTAGCGCTAATTTGGGAAGATTTATGAGGAAAAATGCGTGACGATCTTCTTTTCTCGGTGGTTGTTCATGCATTCATTTTATCTGCACCCATTCAATGATGTGTGTGCTTCGTTCGATACAAGGGCGTCGATATTCTTGAAGATCTCATTGCCACAAATTCCCTGGGATTTCTGAATCGCCAATCAGTGCAAGGTTTATTTTGTTGATAAGAAGATCGATGTGCAAATCAGATTGGTCTGTAGACTGCCATCGATTGTCTCTTGAATGGGGAAAAACTGGTGATGGAGATCACGTGGAGATAAAAAATGAAACTGCACTTTTCAAAGATAAAAATAAGAAATCTTATTACCTCCTTTCAGTTGGCATGTGCAATATGTGCATGTGGATTGTTGGGTGAATTGTTGAGAGATATTCTTTGGTTGTAATTCTTCATGGAGATGAAGGTTCAGATCCAGTAGAGGATACTCGATCTGAGGACGTCTCGGCACGACGCTCACTAACCCTTTGACAGAAAATTCTGTAGTTGACTGAAGGTATTCCAGATCACTGTCTATAGATCCATGGTGAATGAGAAAATATCGGATCCATAATGATAGACAATGTCTATCCTTTCTCTAATCAACAGATAGAACACAGATCCGTGAAGAGATGCGTGAGAATATGGTGAGAAAAAACCACATGTTATCTGTCTCTCTCACAATTGAAGAAATTGAGCTGTCTCTCTCACAAATGTGCCACTCGAGTCTATTTTTCTGTGTAGATCAAGGGCGTACACAGATAGAGCTCTCCCCTCATGAAATATTCAAGCTGAAAGGATAATGTTAGAGGATTTCATTGCATGCTTCACGGATCTGAGCTAAATCCGAGTGCCTTTCTTCTGCAAAGTTTTCTGGAATGAAATCCTAGAGCAAATCACTTTCTAGACTGAAAAACGTGGTGCAATCTGAAATTATTTTCTCACAAAAATATTGGTGCGATCAAATTTGCAGATATGAAGATTTTGTGGTTTCTTGGATAAAAAAAAATGCTGTTTGCAAGTTAACAGATAAAGCCTTTAACAAATACCATAAAGAACATGTACATGTGCATAAGGGGTCCCTTGAACCCTGGGTTTGCCTCCAACATTGTACACTGTGAAGGGCATTTGCTCAACATTTTGGACTCAAATAAACTCGGTTCACAGGATCCATAAAATTACGAGCTGCAGTCTGTAATGTGGCCGCAGAGCTTGGGTTTCCTCGTCTATTGACTCATTTAGCATCCATTCTCTCTAACTCCCACAGCTGCAACAAACCATGCTATGATACGGCGCCTCACGTGTTCGCAATAATATGAAAATCGAGGAAGCAGATGTACGTGAAGAAACACTTCAAATCCTTGTGGAGAAAATTCTTGAGAAAATTAGTGTCAATCAAGCCCTCACAAGCTCACGCATCACCAAGGTTTGAATTCGCCTGTTTTCATTCCTTGTCACTATATCTCCAATTCGTTGTTCCTTTTATTCTCAAATCATCATCGAGCTCGATTGATAAAATATGCATAAGAAAAAGAACGTTGTTTTCTTGAAGATGCTCGTGCAGCTTTGTTCCATAGGGGGAGATGATTTGCACTTATTGGTTACTAAAACAAATGGTGAAATTTGACATTTCAGGTAGAAAAAACCGAGTTTGATTACATATTTTGGAGCATTTTGAGATAATAAATTCATTTGAAGCCAATTTTGATAAAAGTAATCGAATCTCCTTCATATGAAAATCCTTGCTTGGCAAAAGATTTAGATCGCGTGAAAGAGAGGCAAATCACAGCACTATATCGCACATCAAATGAATTTTGTGTAACCATCAACTATGTGAACTGGGTATGACCAAAAGTTGAAATCAAACTAATCTTTTAAAGGAATCTGGTTTGCAAAATCCTTTACAACCAACATGTATTTAATCTTTGTAAACAACAAGACACTTTCGATTTAAATTAACAGGAGAATGAGAGAACTGAAACCTTGACTTTTCCATTGCACCTTCAAGTGGATTTAGATCTGCAATTTTGTTGGTGTAGATACTTCATTTCAGTGCACACTTCAACTCCCTTGGATACATCAGGCCCTTAAGACCATAAATGCTTTGATACCAATTGATAAAATACAGACAAGAATAACAACATGGCGGAAAAGGCTCACTAGCCAACACTAATTGTATTCACTCCAATGTTACATATTTATAGTACAATGGGTGATGCCACCTCATAGAGAGATTTTCTCTAGATCCTAAAATNATGCATGATGACTAGGCTAGGCAATCTTAACTAAATATTTAGTCATCACTTGAGGATATATTACTAATATCCTAAATGAATAATACAAATATAGGTGACAATTTAGACTTAGTGATTGGTAAAGGTAAGCCATAGGCTAACAGATGTTGGGCCTAATTCCATATTGTTCATGTCTTGCATTTTAAATATTGAAATCCATGAAACTGACAATTGATATTTTACCCAATAGACAAGTATGAAATTTCTGATGCACTTCGATGACTGGCATATTCACTTCTTTGTGTGCTCTCTGCTTCAGTCAAGACATCAAATTCAATGTGGATACCATTCTTCTCTGTTTGGATACCTAGTATCTACTCTGACATAGATTATTGACACTGTACACAACCTCAAAAGAAAGTTGAAACTATCTAGATTCTCCAAAATATGGTTCATTATACAAGTTTCTTCACCAAACCAAACAGTAGCAACCACCAAATCCTTATCGCTTCAAGGTGTAAAATGAATCTCTTGGAAATATATAGTTCTTCTCTTCTTGCAAAAATTTCAAGACTGTGAAATACAATTAAAGTTATTGTTAGAGTCATGTAAAAACTTTTAACAATTAAGATGCAATTATGCTATTTTAAAAGGAAGGAATTGTGTCTACCCACTTATTTCAAACATCAATAAATCAAGAGTAGTATCTATAAAAATACATGGGAAAACATGAAAAATACATTATAGCAAGATTAGAGATTGGGATTACATCTACCAGTGGTAAAGACAAACTCCTATTGACCTATAGGTTGTGGGAAATGGAGATATTTTTTCATACATAGACTGGAATGAATATTTGAAGAATGGGTCAAAAATTTCAACCTACATGGTTTCTCAAGGAGATTTAATCAAACCGTGGTAGATTAATAAAGGAAACGGTGCTTTTTATGGGACCAAGATAGAAACCATTGTTTGGATGCTTTGAAAAGGAGACTTTAGTGTTCAAAAATTCATCTTGATTTTTAGCTTTCCATTCGATTTTATTTATATTACTCTATTGAATATGAAGAAAGAAGGGAAATGCATGTCATGATACACTAGATGATATTTGGTTATGTAAAACACTTGATTGCAATACTCCATGAGCATGATGCAGGGAAATGGAGTTTTTGGCTCAATCACAGGAAGATTTAAATATTCAAACAGAGTTTTGGAAGAACAACTAGCACAATCAATAACCATATATTATTTATTGATGAAGAGGAAGCACACAATGGACGTAATTGAAAAGCAAAGAGAAGGAAAATGACTTTAAGCCAAATTTGATAGAGCTTGATGGATTTGTTGCTATACCTTTAAGCTATGTTGGATGAGGTGATATAACATCAAGGAGATGTGTTAATATGGTCTACTCAATCATATATGATACTGGGGATATTTTTAATACATGTCAAAATCCCATTCATTGTGGATGCATTGCTCCTATCTATTATTGACACATCTTAATTGTTGTAGGTGTTGAATGCATTAATTATTTCAAGGAGTGAATGTAATCCCAAGATGTTTGAAAATAATGTGGATGGTGTCAATGAACTTTACTCATAAAATATTATAGACTCACCCAGGGTTACTCCAACAGAACAAGAAGGATTTCTAATGAGATTGGAGTCTCCCCCAGAAAATTATTATTGTTTAATTTGTCGTAACAATTTTGACTTTCCTTGTAAGGAAAATTATGCTTATTAGTTTCATTCAAATTGTATACTTACTATCTGGAATCACAGTTTTTCTCTACAACACTGCAAGTGCCCAATTTGTCAGGGACCAATAAATCTCTTAATACCATATTATGGTGACATGATGAGCCTTAGGTGGATTATGTGGATTATGTTCTTTAGT
>JZKD02S0681765.1:0-15338 GCA_000966675.3 Picea glauca | reverse complement strand
TCCTTGTAGCATACTCCCTACACATAAGAAACAAACAAACACCAATCTACTTCTTCTGCTAGTGTTAGAAATTACTAATCTAATTCAGATATATTCATTACGTGACCAGATCTAAACATTCATGAGCTTAACATAAATATTTATGGGGAAAATCAATAATCTAGTATCTCAAGATGAAAATAATACAACAAATGCCATACCTTTAGTGTATATGCATCCTCCTTGGCCCTTTCTCCTCCTCAACTTCTTAATCAAACTAGGAAATCTAATTTGCTATTATGGAATGGAGAAGCTCCTCTATATTTGGAAAACATAACTCTGTAAATGATTCTTCCTCCCTATGCTCAATATTTACCTTCTTTATATAGATCCTTGGAAGAAGCTTAGGAGAACTTCTAGATCTTATAGAGACCAATGGATACTTGAATGATGTGAGTTCCAAGGTTCATACCATGAATAACCAACTCATCCCTCATTTTCCTCTTCGAAACTCCATGAATATAGAAGGTTACAGAGGTTGTCATTGGTTTCACTATAGATGATCAATGAATCATTGCTTGATGTCTGTGTATGAAAAACAATGACCCTAAAAAATGACCCAAATCCCAAACTATAATTGTGTCTTAGCTTATATCTTCTACTATATTCCCTTGTAGCCCTGTAGGGTGGAAATTAGGGCTATAATAGATGCCCCCTAATGTGTGAGGTCAGGAAAGGAATGGATGGAAGAAATACATTACAATAAATTAGTATCCATGAGGCAGTGTGAGGAGAGAGAAAATAGGTTCGATGGTCAAATATGACCCAATCAAACACCAAGGGTAAAATCATATATAAACCACCCCCTAAGTAGACATACTCAGAATTTGAAGAGTAACAAAGCATGGTCACTAAACAATACACTGCAGATCCATGACATGAAATGAATGACCATGGCCAAGAAAGAATACACAGTGGATCCATGTCATAAAAAAAAATATCATAGCTGTGAGCCAATAAAATGTGGATCTATGTCAATAATATGATCATATCCACGAGAAAATACAATGTGTATCTATTAGAAATCATATACAATAGGAAAACACCAAGAATTGTGGAAAGTTCCCTCTGAGTCTTCAAAGTACTCATAGATAAGTGATATGCCCCATCACAACTTGGGAGGGGATGATGTGGCCCCAATCCCAAGGTATTCATCCCAAACCCCAATGGTATGAATCTACAACATGCAAATAGATGAGTTGATGACGATCATGGTAGAAACCATATGATTACCAATCATTGATATAAACTATTAACATACGCGAGAGGACCCACCGATGAGGAAGATGGACCCCAAGGTACCTAGTAAAATATAGCAAGTGTGTATAGAGGATCTGATGTTGAACACTCGTAGAATCAATTGATCAAGATTCAATGATGAAAACCCATTGTATATCATGAGGAGGCTTACCACCGAGGACTGGTAGTGAAATCTCAAAAAAAAAAAATTGTATATTTTGGATATGATATATGAAAAACAAATCACTCACACCACACACCTATGTACAAGGCAGTACACATCTTGATGGTTTATGAAAATTAGAGCCCATTTATAAGCTGAGACCAAGGATATTTTTCATAATCGATGAACTCATGAGTCGATGTTGACATCATATGGATTACCATGTTGGGTCCATGCCACATAGGAATGAATTTTTGGATACAAATGTACTTATCATGATTGGTTTCATGAGCTATGGAAGCTCCTTGATGGGATCCATCAAGACATGAAGGAAGTAGGAAAGAAAAATATGTGATAGAAGGGGAAGAAAAGAATTGGATGGAAAGTTCTAAAAGATATAACCAAGGTAGAAAAGGGTCAATATTGGGAGGTCAATTACATACCCCAACAAATGCCCCCAGTCCAAGATTGAGACTCATCATGCTAAATCTCATGGGTTACAAATAAGGGAGGATGGATTCTTGATGACGCTCATCTTCTTTGGGATTAAATATGGAAGACATGATGTCTAGAATGGCCACTTCTGAAAGCAACTCAAAATCTAGGATGTCATGTGAACTTGGATAGTCAACGACCCATGTAGGAAGATTAGGTTGATCACACTCCATATGAGGACGAAGGTGTTGACTAGTATCATCTAATGTTGATGGGATTGTTGGATTGACAATCTCAACCATGGTGGGTGACATGGAAGCTCCATAATATTCAATATCCTCGGGATGAGGTACCACCCAAGGATCAACAAACCCAAGGGATCCACTGGTAAATGATGAAATCATGTTGATAAGAGAAATGTTCATAGTAGGAGGTGGGGGGGGAAGGGGTAAAATTCCTATAAGTGAAAGATATTTAAACATCACTACACCCACACTCAAATAATACTATTGGGAATCAATGATAAATGGTACATTATACCCCAAATTGGATCCAAGGTTTGGGCTACAAAACACAAGTTGATCGATCGTCACTATTTTCCCTTGATGAGAGAAGCATAAGACCCTAAATATTGAATATAAAACTACAATAATATTGTAGAACCAAGTGTGCCCGAGTAACAAATTAGAGGTGCATCGATGACCTCCAAAGCAATAGAGACAATATTACCACCAAAATCGATGGGTAAGACGATGATTATACTATGGGGCTAGAATATATGTCCACCAGATGCTTTCAACAATGTGTTAGATGTGTCAAACTTAGGAGAGCCAAGGACCTTCCAACAAGACATAGACATGATACAAGTCGAGGCTCCTTCATCAACCATGGTTCATAATATGTTTTTCCCCATCGATCACTTTGATCTGGAAGGAGACTTGATGGGAGAGCCTGTGATTAACCTGATCATAATCAAAGGTTATCAAAATCGACTATGAGGGATTAACCCCACCTATAGAAGACAACAAGGCTTTCTACTGCATTTGGCAGATTTGGAAAATTTCAAGTGTGGACATGGCATAAGATGCCTAGGCCAACTATTCTATAATACTGTAGTTGTGGGAAACATGTGAATTGGGATTATGGGTCATGCGTCGAAGAAATCCCTTTGGGGGGAAAAGTGGTGTGTCAAAGAATGGATTCTCAATATGAAGAGGGTCACTAGGTTGGGAAGAAGATGTTGGTTCATGCACAACATGAATAGGCTCAAAAGTGTCATATTTATTGGCTCAAGTATACAAATTGACCATTTGGTCACACATGAAAATATAAGAATTTGAGGAAGACCCCTCATGTTGAGGGGTACCTTCTATGCCCCTTTGTGGAGGGGAAGGATTTGTTGAAACCATGTGTTGAGGTTGAGGGGGAAAAGGATGGGCTTAGACATCAGGTTGTTGGGGATCCTTTTGTTGAGCCAAAAATCGATGAACCTCATCCTTTTGAAAATATTGATGAGTAGGGTGTTCCTCCCCACAAATCGTGCAAGGGAACAAAATATTCTTCTTCTATTTAAGGCCCCCACCTTGATTTTTTTGGGAAGGCATGGTCCCTTGCTTATTGTTGGAATTTTTCTTCTTATTCCTCTTCTTCTTTCCTCCAAGTTGTTGAGGTTTCTTCGATTGTGTGGATTGCACAAAATTCACCTTGGATTTCTGAGTAGGGACCATTGCAGTTTGAGCATTAGAGATAGAAGTTGATGGGTGTGATAATATAGATATGTAACCCATATGGTAAGCTAATTGGTCCATAAAGGCATGGGAAATAGGACCCACCACACCATCGACATGGGGTCCTGGGTTTGAATTCTTTAGATCTATCAATGGACTAGGAGCATTCAAGATAATATCATAAAGGGTTCCCAAGTGTGAGTAAATAACATCCAAGTGTTGGGCAAACACGATGTCTTAATCCTCAGTATCCACCTCGACCATAACTATGTCTTTGGAAATGGGTGGTAGGAGGGACTTGGTGAACCACTCCAAGTTTATTTTTCATAATTTAAGTTTTGATCATCCTATTTATTTTCCTCTACTCGTGTATACGATCATATATGTGAGTGGATATATATTGTTGCAAGGATGTCAAGAGATCTATTCCAATCTCGTACTGTATGGGAAATTGGTAATGCATTCGAAAAGCCATTTCCAAGTCATTGAAACTTTTAGAGGAAGTGCCTTCTAACTCGATATGCCATTTGGTGACACTTCCAACCAGGGATCTATGGAAAATAAAAAACCTCACACTATCATCCATCAAAGAGTTGTATGAACACCACAAATGATATGTCATGATGTGTGTGGAGGGGTCTTCTCCTAACTTTCCATCGAATTTAGGTATGTACGATGGTAAATTCACAAGAATAAATGACCATGAAGGGTTGTGGGTGATAGGGTCATTTGTCATATGCACCGAATCATGCAAGTATAATGTTGCAAGGAAAGGAAACGACCTATGAGAAAATGAATACTGTGAGAAAGGGGGAGTTCCTGAAGTTCCAGATGAACCTTGTTGTCCCCGTACATTTGCGTTGCTAGAGGGTTGTGGTGTTCCAAGAGAGTGAGTGCCCCCAAGGATGGTGGCACTTCTAGGAGAATGAATTCTCCCAGGACAAAATGTTCCATCGAGGGGATTACCCCTAGAGGTAGGTGTGGACCCTATGGGAAATGTGTTCCCAAAACTAGTCCCAGGGAATAACCCCCCGAAACCAAAGGTATTTATAAAGGGAAATCCTCTCCACTGTGAAAATTTTACCCAATTGGACATGTCCCTAGGGAAAGGTGTGCTAACCCATGGAACTTTAAACCCTCCTGACATGCTACTACCCCCATCCTTACTAGGGACAACCCAAAAACCACTAGGAATGTTCCATCCAAAAGTTAAACTGTCACCTAACAATGTCGGGCTTCTCATAGGAATGGTGGAGGTGGAAGGAACTCCACCCACCATTATGAAACCAAAGCTCTCCCCCCCACTAGAAGCAGATCCAAATGTGGGAATCATAATGGATGGGATTTTCATAAGAACACTCTGTAGACCAACGGATGGAAATAAAGACACGACCAATGCCCCCCATAGAAAGGGACCCGTAGAAAAATGAAAATACTATGTGTGTCCAATAATTCTTAAGAAAGGTAATGTGGACATCATAGGGATGCCCACAGTCCCACTTATATATGGGATTGATGGATTAGCCACACTGAACAAAACACTTGGTCCTAACATGGTGTTAGGATCGCTAAACAAAGAAAAAGGTTCACTAAAATGTTCCATTACCTAGATGAGTATGGGTGCTTCAGGATTAGTCAAAGGAGGGTTAAATTTTGGTGGATGGATTTCGTCGACCACTTCCACTTCAACCGAACTAGTATCCTCTAACCAAAGATGGAACTCTTCAAATTTGCACCCCCTTATTTCTCACTTCTCAATATGTGTTTGTACCTCTATTATTGGCTCTCATCCTCATAACCGATGAGACTGACATGATGATTCAACCACAGTGAAAATAATATGAACAAATCAAACACAATTCAACCAAAGGTCGTTCTAGATTTGGAATCAAAGAGAACACCCCTATCAAATATAGGACAACAATAAGAAAACCAATGTTGAGGGGGCCTTCTGAAAACAAACCCTCTGGAGGAGACAAAATCCCCATAATATTGGCTAGCAAAGGTATGAGGAGAAGTTACGATGAACAATGTGAAACAACCCTGACTGGTGCAAGGACCCTTTATTAAGTCAGGCACCCTTCGAGGGAACCGATACTATGAATGAACGTCTACCACATGTACTATAGGAATTCCCCTCTTCCAGTCACCTATGTAGCTACCTAGGAATGGTCACTAAGTCTACCACCTCACAATAAATGACAGGGTGAATAGTCATAGGTCCGACCAGTACACGTAAGGGCAAGGTAAATATACCCAAAGCTTCAAAGGCATTAACTCAGATAGAGGTAGGGCACCAATAAAACACTTGTATAAGTAGTAATTGAAGTGATACCATAAACACCAAAACAAGAAGAGAGGGGTAATCTCCCTACTTTCCTCGATGCTAGCTCACCTTGACTCTTGTGTTAGAGGATCTTCCCAAGACACTGTTTGCAAAAATGGTTTTTTCAGTCTTTAATGACTATAGGTTACATTTTTGGTTCCCTTGAAGATTTTTCTCTCCAATCCTATTCCAAGGCCCTAAACCTATCTAATGTTGGTTTTCTAACTAAGAAAAAATTTTATTTGATTTATATTACATAGTATTTTATTAAGACTGTTGTTTATATCAAAGGGAAACAAATGAAACTTTTATGGTGTTTTTGACTCTTGACCCAACCAAAGCAATGCGAAAATGACAATGCACTTGTTTGATTCGATGAATTATAACTATGGGAGGAAAAATAGATATTTTTTTTATTTATATTCAAAAGGAAATCTCAACCACCAAGCAACCATGCAAACAAAATTAGACCCAAACTTTACAAAAATGCAAACCAAATATTTCACCAATGCACCTTTTGTTTCTAACGGTTCAAAAGCTCATATGCATGCAATTTTTTTAATTTTTCCAAATGAGGTGCAAAATTTTCTTAATCTAATCAAGAACACAATATGCAAACAAAAAACCAACAAACTAACAACAAGGGCTATAGGAAATTGGTTGTGATGGAAAAAATCCCACTCCAATGTCTTTACAATAATCTCACCCAAAACTCACAATGAATGTAGATATAGCAATAAATACTAATCAAAAAATGGTATACAAACCAAATGAAATCAATAAGACCTACACTACCATATCTAATCATATCCATTGGGTGCACAACCCAATTTCAATGGATCACTAGACAACAATCAAGTGTACAAAAGCAATTCGAGGAAGCCACACAAACACACTTAAAACATGGATTGAATACATAAGGTGTGGAAAAAAAACTCAATCAAATGGAAGATATTATTAATACATATCAATCATAGATATCTGGTATCAGACACATCCAGGTCTTAATAAGGAAATCAACAAATTTTGCAATTTTCCTAGTTTACAGGGATCTCCTTGAGTTAGATGACCTCCAACACGAGACTAGTCATTGGACACCAAAAATGAAACAAGCTACTATTGCAAAAATTTTGAATTGAGAAAGATATGTCTCGAATCTAAGAGATGTAAAATCTGAGGGAATAATAGGAAAGACATAAACTAAATAAAAAAACAGAAACAAAGGATAATTGGTAAGGGTTTCTAAAGTAGAGGAATAAAAAATAATTCCCTAGTGGAGTCATTGGTTCTGTTATGGAGAAAATATCATGGTTGGACAACAAGATCTCACTAGGATCTTCCTATTGATCATATATATAGAGGGATACATTTCTATGGATTTCCTACATCTAAACAAGCAATTTATTTTTATAACAAAAGGGGAGAGAATGGCACACCATACTTCTAAAGGTTATCCTTGTATGTCTTCATTGTTCTAGATATTGAGTTTTAGATCCATTCCTTGCAACCTGCTCCCTGCACATAAGGAACAACCAAACACCAATCTACTTCTTCTCCTAGTGTTAGAAATTACTAATCTAATTCATATCTAAATGATATATTCATTACAAGACTAGATCTAAACATTCATGAACATAACATAAATAATTATGGGGAAAACCAATGATATATTATCTCAAAATGAAAAGAATACATCAAATATCATACCTTTAGTTTAGATGCATCATCCTTGGNTCCTTGTAGCATACTCCCTACACATAAGAAACAAACAAACACCAATCTACTTCTTCTGCTAGTGTTAGAAATTACTAATCTAATTCAGATATATTCATTACGTGACCAGATCTAAACATTCATGAGCTTAACATAAATATTTATGGGGAAAATCAATAATCTAGTATCTCAAGATGAAAATAATACAACAAATGCCATACCTTTAGTGTATATGCATCCTCCTTGGCCCTTTCTCCTCCTCAACTTCTTAATCAAACTAGGAAATCTAATTTGCTATTATGGAATGGAGAAGCTCCTCTATATTTGGAAAACATAACTCTGTAAATGATTCTTCCTCCCTATGCTCAATATTTACCTTCTTTATATAGATCCTTGGAAGAAGCTTAGGAGAACTTCTAGATCTTATAGAGACCAATGGATACTTGAATGATGTGAGTTCCAAGGTTCATACCATGAATAACCAACTCATCCCTCATTTTCCTCTTCGAAACTCCATGAATATAGAAGGTTACAGAGGTTGTCATTGGTTTCACTATAGATGATCAATGAATCATTGCTTGATGTCTGTGTATGAAAAACAATGACCCTAAAAAATGACCCAAATCCCAAACTATAATTGTGTCTTAGCTTATATCTTCTACTATATTCCCTTGTAGCCCTGTAGGGTGGAAATTAGGGCTATAATAGATGCCCCCTAATGTGTGAGGTCAGGAAAGGAATGGATGGAAGAAATACATTACAATAAATTAGTATCCATGAGGCAGTGTGAGGAGAGAGAAAATAGGTTCGATGGTCAAATATGACCCAATCAAACACCAAGGGTAAAATCATATATAAACCACCCCCTAAGTAGACATACTCAGAATTTGAAGAGTAACAAAGCGTGGTCACTAAACAATACACTACAGATCCATGACATGAAATGAATGACCATGGCCAAGAAAGAATACACAGTGGATCCATGTCATAAAAAAAATATCATAGTTGTGAGCCAATAAAATGTGGATCTATGTCAATAATATGATCATATCCACGAGAAAATACAATGTGTATCTGTTAGAAATCATATACAATAGGAAAACACCAAGAATTGTGGAAAGTTCCCTCTGAGTCTTCAAAGTACTCATAGATAAGTGATATGCCCCATCGCAACTTGGGAGGGGATGATGTGGCCCCAATCTCAAGGTATTCATCCCAAACCCCAATGGTATGAATCTACAACATGCAAATAGATGAGTTGATGTCGATCATGGTAGAAACCATATGATTACCAATCATTGATATAAACTATTAACGTACGCGAGAGGACCCATCGATGAGGAAGATGGACCCCAAGGTACCTAGTAAAATATAGCAAGTGTGAATAGAGGATCTGATGTTGAACACTCGTAGAATCAATCAATCAAGATTCAATGATGAAAACCCATTGTATATTATGAGGAGGCCTACCACCGAGGACTGCAAGCTCCAAGGTAGTGAAATCTCAAAAAAAAAAAAAAGTTGTATATTTTGGATATGATATATGAAAAACAAATCACTCACACCACACACCTATGTACAAGGCAGTACACATATTGATGGTTTACGCAAATTAGAGCCCATTTATAAGCTCAGACCAAGGATATTTTTCATAATCGATGAACTCATGAGTCGATGTTGACATCATATGGATTACCATGTTGGGTCCATGCCACATAGGAATGAATTTTTGGATACAAATGTACTTATCATGATTGGTTTCATGAGCTATGGAAGCTCCTTGATGGGATCCATCAAGACATGAAGGAAGTAGGAAAGAAAAATATGTGATAGAAGGGGAAGAAAAGAATTGGATGGAAAGTTCTAAAAGATATAACCAAGGTAGAAAAGGGTCAATATTGGGAGGTCAATTACATACCCCAACAAATGCCCCCAGTCCAAGATTGAGACTCATCATGCTAAATCTCATGGGTTACAAATAAGGGAGGATGGATTCTTGATGACGCTCATCTTCTTTGGGATTAAATATGGAAGACATGATGTCTAGAATGGCCACTTCTGAAAGCAACTCAAAATCTAGGATGTCATGTGAACTTGGATAGTCAACGACCCATGTAGGAAGATTAGGTTGATCACACTCCATATGAGGACGAAGGTGTTGACTAGTATCATCTAATGTTGATGGGATTGTTGGATTGACAATCTCAACCATGGTGGGTGACATGGAAGCTCCATAATATTCAATATCCTCGGGATGAGGTACCACCCAAGGATCAACAAACCCAAGGGATCCACTGGTAAATGATGAAATCATGTTGATAAGAGAAATGTTCATAGTAGGAGGTGGGGGGGGAAGGGGTAAAATTCCTATAAGTGAAAGATATTTAAACATCACTACACCCACACTCAAATAATACTATTGGGAATCAATGATAAATGGTACATTATACCCCAAATTGGATCCAAGGTTTGGGCTACAAAACACAAGTTGATCGATCGTCACTATTTTCCCTTGATGAGAGAAGCATAAGACCCTAAATATTGAATATAAAACTACAATAATATTGTAGAACCAAGTGTGCCCGAGTAACAAATTAGAGGTGCATCGATGACCTCCAAAGCAATAGAGACAATATTACCACCAAAATCGATGGGTAAGACGATGATTATACTATGGGGCTAGAATATATGTCCACCAGATGCTTTCAACAATGTGTTAGATGTGTCAAACTTAGGAGAGCCAAGGACCTTCCAACAAGACATAGACATGATACAAGTCGAGGCTCCTTCATCAACCATGGTTCATAATATGTTTTTCCCCATCGATCACTTTGATCTGGAAGGAGACTTGATGGGAGAGCCTGTGATTAACCTGATCATAATCAAAGGTTATCAAAATCGACTATGAGGGATTAACCCCACCTATAGAAGACAACAAGGCTTTCTACTGCATTTGGCAGATTTGGAAAATTTCAAGTGTGGACATGGCATAAGATGCCTAGGCCAACTATTCTATAATACTGTAGTTGTGGGAAACATGTGAATTGGGATTATGGGTCATGCGTCGAAGAAATCCCTTTGGGGGGAAAAGTGGTGTGTCAAAGAATGGATTCTCAATATGAAGAGGGTCACTAGGTTGGGAAGAAGATGTTGGTTCATGCACAACATGAATAGGCTCAAAAGTGTCATATTTATTGGCTCAAGTATACAAATTGACCATTTGGTCACACATGAAAATATAAGAATTTGAGGAAGACCCCTCATGTTGAGGGGTACCTTCTATGCCCCTTTGTGGAGGGGAAGGATTTGTTGAAACCATGTGTTGAGGTTGAGGGGGAAAAGGATGGGCTTAGACATCAGGTTGTTGGGGATCCTTTTGTTGAGCCAAAAATCGATGAACCTCATCCTTTTGAAAATATTGATGAGTAGGGTGTTCCTCCCCACAAATCGTGCAAGGGAACAAAATATTCTTCTTCTATTTAAGGCCCCCACCTTGATTTTTTTGGGAAGGCATGGTCCCTTGCTTATTGTTGGAATTTTTCTTCTTATTCCTCTTCTTCTTTCCTCCAAGTTGTTGAGGTTTCTTCGATTGTGTGGATTGCACAAAATTCACCTTGGATTTCTGAGTAGGGACCATTGCAGTTTGAGCATTAGAGATAGAAGTTGATGGGTGTGATAATATAGATATGTAACCCATATGGTAAGCTAATTGGTCCATAAAGGCATGGGAAATAGGACCCACCACACCATCGACATGGGGTCCTGGGTTTGAATTCTTTAGATCTATCAATGGACTAGGAGCATTCAAGATAATATCATAAAGGGTTCCCAAGTGTGAGTAAATAACATCCAAGTGTTGGGCAAACACGATGTCTTAATCCTCAGTATCCACCTCGACCATAACTATGTCTTTGGAAATGGGTGGTAGGAGGGACTTGGTGAACCACTCCAAGTTTATTTTTCATAATTTAAGTTTTGATCATCCTATTTATTTTCCTCTACTCGTGTATACGATCATATATGTGAGTGGATATATATTGTTGCAAGGATGTCAAGAGATCTATTCCAATCTCGTACTGTATGGGAAATTGGTAATGCATTCGAAAAGCCATTTCCAAGTCATTGAAACTTTTAGAGGAAGTGCCTTCTAACTCGATATGCCATTTGGTGACACTTCCAACCAGGGATCTATGGAAAATAAAAAACCTCACACTATCATCCATCAAAGAGTTGTATGAACACCACAAATGATATGTCATGATGTGTGTGGAGGGGTCTTCTCCTAACTTTCCATCGAATTTAGGTATGTACGATGGTAAATTCACAAGAATAAATGACCATGAAGGGTTGTGGGTGATAGGGTCATTTGTCATATGCACCGAATCATGCAAGTATAATGTTGCAAGGAAAGGAAACGACCTATGAGAAAATGAATACTGTGAGAAAGGGGGAGTTCCTGAAGTTCCAGATGAACCTTGTTGTCCCCGTACATTTGCGTTGCTAGAGGGTTGTGGTGTTCCAAGAGAGTGAGTGCCCCCAAGGATGGTGGCACTTCTAGGAGAATGAATTCTCCCAGGACAAAATGTTCCATCGAGGGGATTACCCCTAGAGGTAGGTGTGGACCCTATGGGAAATGTGTTCCCAAAACTAGTCCCAGGGAATAACCCCCCGAAACCAAAGGTATTTATAAAGGGAAATCCTCTCCACTGTGAAAATTTTACCCAATTGGACATGTCCCTAGGGAAAGGTGTGCTAACCCATGGAACTTTAAACCCTCCTGACATGCTACTACCCCCATCCTTACTAGGGACAACCCAAAAACCACTAGGAATGTTCCATCCAAAAGTTAAACTGTCACCTAACAATGTCGGGCTTCTCATAGGAATGGTGGAGGTGGAAGGAACTCCACCCACCATTATGAAACCAAAGCTCTCCCCCCCACTAGAAGCAGATCCAAATGTGGGAATCATAATGGATGGGATTTTCATAAGAACACTCTGTAGACCAACGGATGGAAATAAAGACACGACCAATGCCCCCCATAGAAAGGGACCCGTAGAAAAATGAAAATACTATGTGTGTCCAATAATTCTTAAGAAAGGTAATGTGGACATCATAGGGATGCCCACAGTCCCACTTATATATGGGATTGATGGATTAGCCACACTGAACAAAACACTTGGTCCTAACATGGTGTTAGGATCGCTAAACAAAGAAAAAGGTTCACTAAAATGTTCCATTACCTAGATGAGTATGGGTGCTTCAGGATTAGTCAAAGGAGGGTTAAATTTTGGTGGATGGATTTCGTCGACCACTTCCACTTCAACCGAACTAGTATCCTCTAACCAAAGATGGAACTCTTCAAATTTGCACCCCCTTATTTCTCACTTCTCAATATGTGTTTGTACCTCTATTATTGGCTCTCATCCTCATAACCGATGAGACTGACATGATGATTCAACCACAGTGAAAATAATATGAACAAATCAAACACAATTCAACCAAAGGTCGTTCTAGATTTGGAATCAAAGAGAACACCCCTATCAAATATAGGACAACAATAAGAAAACCAATGTTGAGGGGGCCTTCTGAAAACAAACCCTCTGGAGGAGACAAAATCCCCATAATATTGGCTAGCAAAGGTATGAGGAGAAGTTACGATGAACAATGTGAAACAACCCTGACTGGTGCAAGGACCCTTTATTAAGTCAGGCACCCTTCGAGGGAACCGATACTATGAATGAACGTCTACCACATGTACTATAGGAATTCCCCTCTTCCAGTCACCTATGTAGCTACCTAGGAATGGTCACTAAGTCTACCACCTCACAATAAATGACAGGGTGAATAGTCATAGGTCCGACCAGTACACGTAAGGGCAAGGTAAATATACCCAAAGCTTCAAAGGCATTAACTCAGATAGAGGTAGGGCACCAATAAAACACTTGTATAAGTAGTAATTGAAGTGATACCATAAACACCAAAACAAGAAGAGAGGGGTAATCTCCCTACTTTCCTCGATGCTAGCTCACCTTGACTCTTGTGTTAGAGGATCTTCCCAAGACACTGTTTGCAAAAATGGTTTTTTCAGTCTTTAATGACTATAGGTTACATTTTTGGTTCCCTTGAAGATTTTTCTCTCCAATCCTATTCCAAGGCCCTAAACCTATCTAATGTTGGTTTTCTAACTAAGAAAAAATTTTATTTGATTTATATTACATAGTATTTTATTAAGACTGTTGTTTATATCAAAGGGAAACAAATGAAACTTTTATGGTGTTTTTGACTCTTGACCCAACCAAAGCAATGCGAAAATGACAATGCACTTGTTTGATTCGATGAATTATAACTATGGGAGGAAAAATAGATATTTTTTTTATTTATATTCAAAAGGAAATCTCAACCACCAAGCAACCATGCAAACAAAATTAGACCCAAACTTTACAAAAATGCAAACCAAATATTTCACCAATGCACCTTTTGTTTCTAACGGTTCAAAAGCTCATATGCATGCAATTTTTTTAATTTTTCCAAATGAGGTGCAAAATTTTCTTAATCTAATCAAGAACACAATATGCAAACAAAAAACCAACAAACTAACAACAAGGGCTATAGGAAATTGGTTGTGATGGAAAAAATCCCACTCCAATGTCTTTACAATAATCTCACCCAAAACTCACAATGAATGTAGATATAGCAATAAATACTAATCAAAAAATGGTATACAAACCAAATGAAATCAATAAGACCTACACTACCATATCTAATCATATCCATTGGGTGCACAACCCAATTTCAATGGATCACTAGACAACAATCAAGTGTACAAAAGCAATTCGAGGAAGCCACACAAACACACTTAAAACATGGATTGAATACATAAGGTGTGGAAAAAAAACTCAATCAAATGGAAGATATTATTAATACATATCAATCATAGATATCTGGTATCAGACACATCCAGGTCTTAATAAGGAAATCAACAAATTTTGCAATTTTCCTAGTTTACAGGGATCTCCTTGAGTTAGATGACCTCCAACACGAGACTAGTCATTGGACACCAAAAATGAAACAAGCTACTATTGCAAAAATTTTGAATTGAGAAAGATATGTCTCGAATCTAAGAGATGTAAAATCTGAGGGAATAATAGGAAAGACATAAACTAAATAAAAAAACAGAAACAAAGGATAATTGGTAAGGGTTTCTAAAGTAGAGGAATAAAAAATAATTCCCTAGTGGAGTCATTGGTTCTGTTATGGAGAAAATATCATGGTTGGACAACAAGATCTCACTAGGATCTTCCTATTGATCATATATATAGAGGGATACATTTCTATGGATTTCCTACATCTAAACAAGCAATTTATTTTTATAACAAAAGGGGAGAGAATGGCACACCATACTTCTAAAGGTTATCCTTGTATGTCTTCATTGTTCTAGATATTGAGTTTTAGATCCATTCCTTGCAACCTGCTCCCTGCACATAAGGAACAACCAAACACCAATCTACTTCTTCTCCTAGTGTTAGAAATTACTAATCTAATTCATATCTAAATGATATATTCATTACAAGACTAGATCTAAACATTCATGAACATAACATAAATAATTATGGGGAAAACCAATGATATATTATCTCAAAATGAAAAGAATACATCAAATATCATACCTTTAGTTTAGATGCATCATCCTTGG
>JZKD02S0681754.1:0-15338 GCA_000966675.3 Picea glauca | reverse complement strand
AAAATAGCCACGATTTTGACGTAAACACAATTTGGTAAGCCATAAATTGATTCTCAGATGTGAAAACCTTCATATAAACAAAACAAAACTATGAACATCAACAAATTTCATTGTTACTGGCAACCACTTCCAACAACTTTTCTTCCTATGTAGAACATGATTACTTAAATTACGATAAACATGTAACAAATTGTATTATTTATTTATCGTCAATATTTATTGAGCTGTAATGCATGTGCAGACATATAAAAGTGTATATACTACCATAGATTGTGATAATTGGACTATAAGAATGAATTAATAAATTGATAAATATATTGTTAACTAATTGATTTTTCTACTTAAAATTTCATCTTATTTAATTAATTTTTTAAAATTTCAATATCTTAAAATTCTCAAAACATTTATAAACAACACATTCTCATTCAATAAAAAAAATTAAAAGAAAGTTCCATTGAACAAATGGGAACTTGTTCACTTATTAACTTCATAAATTAATATATCAATTACAATCTCCAATGTGGAAAAGTGCTTAACTTCCTTACATACAATGAAACAATTAATTAATATATCTGTTGAGATCCCCACCCTACTAAAGCACCTCACTTCTACCTATATGAAGAAATAATACAAGCACTCAAATTGTTAGTCCAACTAGGATAAGGTAAAACTAGGAAATACATAATTACCACGACTGAGGAAGACTCATAATATAAAGATGTGAAAAATCTCATGAACCTACATTTAAACTTTAGCATTAAATATGACCTCCTCTATAACTTGTTTTACCTTTCCTAATGAACCTACATACAACTGTGAATCAGATGTACTAATCTCTGTGAATCTAAAGGTCATTGTACTAATATCTTTGAATCCCATGTGATAATTGATATACTATGGAGCTCTCTGACTCCAGTGCAAAAATCATTAAGGAGATCATCAGGAGATCAGGAAAAAGAAACATAGAGAAGATTCCAAGAGAAATTGGGTATATTAAGCATTTGTATGTCATTTTAGAGTGCAACATTGGAATTTGTTTGATGCCAACGAGCCCTGCCAAACTTTGAACTTTGGACACATTACGAGGTGTGGGCCATTCAATCCAATAACATCTTCCTGCTACTACTAAGAATCATCGTGAACACTAACAAAAGGATATACCTCAAAATTCTCAATTTTGTCCACTACAAATGGAATCAATGCACATCGATACCTCAAGTCAGATTGTACATCACATTTAATATATATTGTACTATGTTAATATACATACACTTCAGTACCCTACAATAGTTGGGGGATTTTGTCTCGAGTGAGATAAATCTGGTGGACACCTATAAACAAAGTCGGTTAGAGCATGGGGTTTACTTATGGGATGGGATAGGGTTCATTCAAATATATGGTCGAGTGTCATCGATGAACAATCCAAAAACAAGAGTGAATCTAGTGGAATTTCGATGATGATATTTAGTCGAATTTTGATATAGTATGTGTTAGAAAAACAGGACCGTGGAGCAATAAAATAAAACAAATGCAGAAAAAAANGGGACACCAAACTGTGCTATTATCTGGTTGAATAAGAAGAGAGCTGCAGTCTCTCCATCATCTTTAAACGTTGGCATAGCTTTGACCCACTTAGTGAAGTAGTCAACAACTACAATGATATAGCGGTGCCCCCTGGCTGACGGGGGGTTGCTTGTAGTGTAATCAATCCCCCACTTAGTGAAGGGACCAACTCTGATGATCGGAAACATGGGAGCTGGATGTGCCCTCATTTCCGAGAGAAGATTTGGCACAGATGACATTTCTTGACCGACTCGATACAATCTTTGATAAGTGTGGGCCAGAAGTATCCTACTCTTAAAATATTTTGGGCTGTTGTCAACCAAGATAAGTGACCACCACAAGCTCCTGTATGACAATCGTTGAGAACTATGATGACCTCCTCATGAGTGAGACATCGACAAAAGATGCAGTCTACACCTCTTCGATACAACGTATCATCGAGTATGAGATAATTCTTAGCCTGATGGCGTATTCGCCGACGCTCGTCATGAAAAGCAGAGGTGGGGCACTTCAAAGTCTGGAGATAGATCAATATATCTCCGTACCAGGGGTCTGAATATTCAATCAAAAACATATCCCCCTGGATAGGCGATTCCTCAAGCACAATGTCACCTGACTCAACCAGAAGCTCCGAAATAAGTTCTGCGAAGACCAATGACTTCTTGGACTTTGCTGAAATGAAGTCTAAGTCAAATTCTTGGAGGATGACCATCCATCTACTNAACCACATGGGTTTAAACTTTCCTGCCCCCCGGGGGTCGTTGTCTTGGTCATAGACCAGGACAAGGTCGCCCTCAGAAAAAATCCGAGGACAAACGGACCTATCATATTGACACTTGACCTTATGTTTATGAGCCTCGTTGGCTAAGGTGGCATCGCAACGCTGTTCATCAAGCTGCTCAAGGTGTACTAACCGTTCTTCAAGTGGAGAAGTGTTTGGCAATAACTGTACTACCAATTTCAGAGATGGGATTTGACATTCGATGGGAAAGACTGCCTCCAGCCCGTAAACGAGTTCGAAAGGTCAGAAACCGGTTGTAGTCTTAACTGATGTTCGGTAAGCCCATAATGCTGAGTATAACATCAAATGATAATTTGACTTGGCTGAGTTGATAGTTCGTTGTAGAATCATCTTAAGAGTTTTGTTTACAGCTTCCACCTGCCCATTGGCTTGGGGGTAGTAAGGTGATGAATGTTCCTGCTGTAACCCAAGATTTGATGTTAATTCAGACATCATTTGATTCTGAAAGTGAATTCCATGGTTAGTGACAATCTCTCTCAGGACTCCGAACCTTGCTATAATCTGGTTGAATAAGAAGAGAGCTGATGTCTCTCCATCATCTTTAAACATTGGCATAGCTTCGACCCACTTAGTGAAGTGATCGACAACTACGATGATATAGTGGTGCCCCCTTGTTGATGGGGGGTTGCATGTAGTGTAATCAATCCCCCACTTAGTGAAGGGACCAACTGTGATGATAGGAAACATGGGAGCTGGATGTGCCCTCATCTTCCGAGAGAAGATTTGGCACGGATGGCACTTCTTGACCGACTTGATACAATCTTTGATAAGTGTGGGCCAAAAGTAACCTACTCGTAAAATATTTTGGGTTGTTGCCAACCCAGATAAGTGACCTCCACAAGCTCCTGTATGACAATCGTTGAGCACTATGACGGCCTACTCATGAGTGAGACATCGACGCAAGATGCAGTCTACACCTCTCCGATACAACGTATCATCGAGTATGAGATAATTCTTAGCTTGATGGCGTATCCACTGACGCTCATCACGAGAAGCAGAGGTGGGGCACTTCAAAGTCTGGAGATAGATCAGTATATCTCCGTACCAGGGGTCTGAATATTCAATCAAAAACATATCCCCCCGGATAGGCGATTCCTCAGGCACAACATAACCTGACTCAATCGGAAGCTCCGAAATAAGCTCTGCGAAGACCAATGACTTCTTGGACTTTGCTGAAACGAAGTCTAAGTCAAATTCTTGGAGGATGACCATCCATCTACTGATTTTTCCACCTATAACTCATTGTGTCAACATGTACTAGAATGGATTCACGACAGCGATGACGATGGTATTACGAAAAAGAACATAGTGACGGAACCGTTGAACAACATGAACTGCTGCCAACGCAAGTTTTTCTAGATGGGAATAATTAAGTTCCAGTCCTACGAGGCCTCGGCTCAGGTAATAGATCACGTATTTTGAAAATGAATCATCTTCCTGGACCAAAACCATGCCTATAGTTGACTCTGCAGCAGCCAGATATAAGAAGAAATCTTTGTTATAATTAGGTGGCCGTAGCAGAGGTGTAGTTGTGAGGGCATGTTTTAATGCATTGAAAGAGCGTTGAGCGGCTTCATCCCAGAAAAAGGGAACATCTTTCTTAAGTAAACGCATAAAGCCCTTGGTTATTTTGGCATAGTTGGCGATGAAGCGTCGTAAGAAGTTCGCCTTGCCTTGAAGACTTTGAAGTTGTAAGACTGTGCGTGGGGGGGGGCAACTGGATTATTGCCTCCACCTTAAGAGGATCCACCATGATCCCTRTTGTTGATACGATGAAACCTAACAAACGTCCTGACGTGACGCAAAAGCTGCACTTGTTGGGATTCAAGCAAATCCTGAAGTAGCGACAGCGTTCGAAGATTAGTCTGAGGTGCATAGGATGATCCTTTCGCTTGTGAGAGCGTGATGCTAAATCATCTAGATAGGCCTCGAATATATGTTTGAGGTCGTGAAACACAAAAGACATGGCCCACTGGAAAGTGGCTCCAGCAATCTTGAGGCCAAAAGGCATCTTACGATAGGCGAATGTACCCCACGGACAAATGAATGCCGTTTTATGTTGGTCTTCCGGTTTGATTTGGATTTGATTATATCCTGAAAAACCATCCATGAATGGAAAGGCTTCACAACCAGCACATTCATCAATGATCTGGTCAATGAATGGGGTTGGAAAATTATCTTTTGGACATGCCTTGTTCAAATTATGGAAATCGGTACATACATGAATCATGCCTTATTTTTAATCGACCGGCATGGGGTTTGACACCCATTGAGTTAAATGAATAGGATAAATGAAACCTACCTTGAGCAATATCTCAACCTCAAGCTTAATGGCTACTGTTTTCTTAGGATTGATTGGACGAAGTTTTTGTCGAACAGGCTTGGCATCAGGATACGTTGTGATTTCATGTTCAACTATTTTCGGATCGATACCTGGCATTTCCTCATAAGACCAGGCAAAAACGTCATGAAATTATTTGAAAAGATCCGTATAAATTTGAATCTCTTCGGGGGAGCAATCCGCCCTTACGAAGACATTCTCCATGATGCCAGGGTTTCGGGAGATGTTAATAGGTATGGTTTCAACGATAGTCACCATATTTCCCTCAGCATAAATTTCCTATGTAACTAAGATATTAATAGGACATGGCTGACCTCCCGTCATGGTGATAGTGAATTCTCCTACCTCGATTTGGCGTAACTCTGGGAGGAAATATGATCTGTGATAAATATCGTCCCAAGGTTTGTTCGGACTAGTCATTGCTTCGATTACTGCTTCGTTAGAAGGCAAGACTAAGTCTAACGAATCGGTGGTAGCAAGAGAACCCTGTGCCCAAATAGGCTCTAACTCTTGTGGATCTAACTCTTGTGAGGGAGCCGGATCATGGTTAGTTGAAGCTTGCTAGACTAAAGAGTATGCTACTTTAGCGGATGACAGGGGCATGGACATGCCGGAGTGCCCTGTCTCATCCATCATGGCTGATGAGGAAGGAAGAATCCATGGATCCGCAAAGTAAGTCGTGTGGAACGATGAAACGTGAAAAATCTCAGCCTTTTGGTGATTAGATATAAAATTGATATCGTCATGAGGAGGTGGGTAATCGAAGGTACCCATCAAGGATGAGCACAAACCAACTCCTACGTTAACGACACTGGGCTGAGGATTATCAATCATGGGAACCGTGGATGCCCCCAAAGCCGGATCAGGTCTAGAGAAAGACAATTGATCAATGGTCACTATCCAAGCCTCGTGTGGAAACAACAAGACTCGGAAAACTGTAGCAACCACAGCTTGCATAGCATAAGTCCAACTCCGACCTAACAAGAGATTATAGTCGAGGGGGGCATCGACTACCTCTACTTCAATGCACACGGTCTTCCCTCCTAACTGCACAGGGAAAGAAGGAACGATGCCATGTGGTCGGAAAGAATGACCGTCGAACGCAGTGAGGAGAGTAGGTGATGGAGACAAAGTGGGCTAAGCAATGGCTTTCCAACATGCTAACGACATAACGCACATCGAAGCGCCCTCATCGACCACCGTGTGGAAGATATTCCGTGTAAAAGTTTTTGTGGGATGAGCCACTACTATCTGAAACACGACATGGTAAGGCAGAAGAGGTTTTAAGTCGGTCGTATCTAACAAGATGGTACCCAGGTTACAAGTCTCAGTAGAGCCTAAAGCAGTTAACAAGGCTTTCCTCTGAGCAGGGCAGCTTTGGAGGACCTCCAAAGCGGACATCGCACAAGGGGTTTGTGATAAATCTTCCACCACAGAGTAATTCTGGGTGGCCCTTGTGTTTGGGTTGTGAGAAGCTTTCTTAAATGCACCCTTTGGAATGCATGTCATTGTTTCACCCAATGTCTTCTCGATCTGTAGAGGAAGAGATGAGATCTCAGCTTCTTTACCCTTCTTAGAGGTGCTTGGTTTACTATAGTCGTGCGCTCTAGTCGTTATTAAAGCATCACCCCTAACCATATATACTTTCGCGGATGAGGGGTTGTTTGGAGGAGGGAAGGTATCTTGGCTGCCCCCTTCGGCGCTTGTAGAGGCTTGAGTTAAATTTTGTCCATGTTGAAAGGGATTAGTCAACACTGCCTGCCGTTGTTGTGTGAAAAACTTTTGGGCCTCTACAAGTCGAGGACATAGATGGGTCGGGTGGTCTTCCGCACACAAGTTGCATGGATACCTCGCCTTACATTTTTCCGTGGTGCCCTCGCCATCATTATCAGTGGGTTTTTTCTCCCCCTTACCCTTCTTTCATTGTTTTTTCTTCCCTTCAGGCTGCTGGGTGGCCTTGGGGTTAGTCGAATGCATGGAGTGTACTTCCGATGTTTGGGTAGGAGGAGCAGCCAAAGCAGTAGTCTGGCTGGCCACTGAGTGTTGTATAGATAAATGTTGCAATTTTTTTGTCAATTGCTCAGTGGGATTGGTTTGTGCTAAACCAACAATACCATCGGCATGTGGTCCAGCTCTCTGTTTAGTTTTATACAGTATCGATCGTGGTGCATCTAGCAGGATGTTGTATAATAAACCAGACTGAGAATAGATGAGCTCAAACTCTTGAGCCCTCATGATGGCATCTTCTTTGGAGAAAACTCCTGAAGTCGCGACGTCTTTGGAGAATTGTGGGACTAAAGACTTAAGGAACCACTCAAGCAGGAATGATGGTGGGACTGGTACTTTGATTGGACTCTTTCGATATCTCCACTCTCGGATATGATTAGAGATATGGTTCGCTGTTGTCTGTTCGAAATTGGAAAGCAGCTTTGTGCCAGTGTCATATCTCACAGGTAACTGGAAATGGTTAAGGAAGGCCATCGCCAGTTTGCCAAAAGAAGAGTATCTTGAGTGATCGAGCTTGATGTACCATTTCGCGGCACTCCCGATAAGAGTGCGTTGAAACAATCACAACTGTACGGAGTCATCTTTCAATGAGTTAGATGAACACCAGAGATGGAAAGTAGTCACGTGATCACCTAGATCTTTGTTAGGCTTGGCCTCGAACTTCAGAATGTCCAAAGGAAACTTCATTGGCATAGGAGGCCAACGTGGATCATGACAAATAGGATCATTTAACAACCTTGTCAAATCTGGCAAGTGTAACGTCGCCAGGAATGGTAGTTTGGGTTGCTGCTGATNGTGGTAGCAAGAGAACCCTGTGCCCAAATAGGCTCTAACTCTTGTGGATCTAACTCTTGTGAGGGAGCCGGATCATGGTTAGTTGAAGCTTGCTAGACTAAAGAGTATGCTACTTTAGCGGATGACAGGGGCATGGACATGCCGGAGTGCCCTGTCTCATCCATCATGGCTGATGAGGAAGGAAGAATCCATGGATCCGCAAAGTAAGTCGTGTGGAACGATGAAACGTGAAAAATCTCAGCCTTTTGGTGATTAGATATAAAATTGATATCGTCATGAGGAGGTGGGTAATCGAAGGTACCCATCAAGGATGAGCACAAACCAACTCCTACGTTAACGACACTGGGCTGAGGATTATCAATCATGGGAACCGTGGATGCCCCCAAAGCCGGATCAGGTCTAGAGAAAGACAATTGATCAATGGTCACTATCCAAGCCTCGTGTGGAAACAACAAGACTCGGAAAACTGTAGCAACCACAGCTTGCATAGCATAAGTCCAACTCCGACCTAACAAGAGATTATAGTCGAGGGGGGCATCGACTACCTCTACTTCAATGCACACGGTCTTCCCTCCTAACTGCACAGGGAAAGAAGGAACGATGCCATGTGGTCGGAAAGAATGACCGTCGAACGCAGTGAGGAGAGTAGGTGATGGAGACAAAGTGGGCTAAGCAATGGCTTTCCAACATGCTAACGACATAACGCACATCGAAGCGCCCTCATCGACCACCGTGTGGAAGATATTCCGTGTAAAAGTTTTTGTGGGATGAGCCACTACTATCTGAAACACGACATGGTAAGGCAGAAGAGGTTTTAAGTCGGTCGTATCTAACAAGATGGTACCCAGGTTACAAGTCTCAGTAGAGCCTAAAGCAGTTAACAAGGCTTTCCTCTGAGCAGGGCAGCTTTGGAGGACCTCCAAAGCGGACATCGCACAAGGGGTTTGTGATAAATCTTCCACCACAGAGTAATTCTGGGTGGCCCTTGTGTTTGGGTTGTGAGAAGCTTTCTTAAATGCACCCTTTGGAATGCATGTCATTGTTTCACCCAACGTCTTCTCGATCTGTAGAGGAAGAGATGAGATCTCAGCTTCTTTACCCTTCTTAGAGGTGCTTGGTTTACTATAGTCGTGCGCTCTAGTCGTTATTAAAGCATCACCCCTAACCATATATACTTTCGCGGATGAGGGGTTGTTTGGAGGAGGGAAGGTATCTTGGCTGCCCCCTTCGGCGCTTGTAGAGGCTTGAGTTAAATTTTGTCCATGTTGAAAGGGATTAGTCAACACTGCCTGCCGTTGTTGTGTGAAAAACTTTTGGGCCTCTACAAGTCGAGGACATAGATGGGTCGGGTGGTCTTCCGCACACAAGTTGCATGGATACCTCGCCTTACATTTTTCCGTGGTGCCCTCGCCATCATTATCAGTGGGTTTTTTCTCCCCCTTACCCTTCTTTCATTGTTTTTTCTTCCCTTCAGGCTGCTGGGTGGCCTTGGGGTTAGTCGAATGCATGGAGTGTACTTCCGATGTTTGGGTAGGAGGAGCAGCCAAAGCAGTAGTCTGGCTGGCCACTGAGTGTTGTATAGATAAATGTTGCAATTTTTTTGTCAATTGCTCAGTGGGATTGGTTTGTGCTAAACCAACAATACCATCGGCATGTGGTCCAGCTCTCTGTTTAGTTTTATACAGTATCGATCGTGGTGCATCTAGCAGGATGTTGTATAATAAACCAGACTGAGAATAGATGAGCTCAAACTCTTGAGCCCTCATGATGGCATCTTCTTTGGAGAAAACTCCTGAAGTCGCGACGTCTTTGGAGAATTGTGGGACTAAAGACTTAAGGAACCACTCAAGCAGGAATGATGGTGGGACTGGTACTTTGATTGGACTCTTTCGATATCTCCACTCTCGGATATGATTAGAGATATGGTTCGCTGTTGTCTGTTCGAAATTGGAAAGCAGCTTTGTGCCAGTGTCATATCTCACAGGTAACTGGAAATGGTTAAGGAAGGCCATCGCCAGTTTGCCAAAAGAAGAGTATCTTGAGTGATCGAGCTTGATGTACCATTTCGCGGCACTCCCGATAAGAGTGCGTTGAAACAATCACAACTGTACGGAGTCATCTTTCAATGAGTTAGATGAACACCAGAGATGGAAAGTAGTCACGTGATCACCTAGATCTTTGTTAGGCTTGGCCTCGAACTTCAGAATGTCCAAAGGAAACTTCATTGGCATAGGAGGCCAACGTGGATCATGACAAATAGGATCATTTAACAACCTTGTCAAATCTGGCAAGTGTAACGTCGCCAGGAATGGTAGTTTGGGTTGCTGCTGATAGCCTGGGAAAAAGGGTCATGGAGTTTGACTGGCACCAGGTTGCCAGGAWAATTTTGGCTGCTGGCCTGGATTTTGGTAGAAACCATGGCCCTGACCAGTGTAAGGATTTTGCATCTGTGGAGACATCATTGGCTGATTCCCCATAGGATGTTTGGCTTTCATCGTGTTTGACGGACTTTGGGAAGGATTACCCCATGTCGGTCCTGATGGGAGAGGCATAGTAGTCTGTCTAGGGTTCCATTGACTGTGGAAAGAATTACCCCATAACAACATTCCAGAGGAGGGAACGGATCCTTGTCCTGAGTTCCAAAGTCTTGCTATATGTGCCCCTGGCACAGGAATAGTACCCTGTGCCAGAGTAGACTGTCCAAAAATGGGAGTGCCCCCAGACGGGAAAGCGGTGGATGCGAAAGTGTTGTTACCAAACGTCCCGTTCCAAACAAACGGTTACGAACCTACTGGCAGAGTTTGCGCAGGTGTTCCTTGACTTCTGGCTCCAAATGAACTCGTGTGTGTAGGCTGCCCGATGGACTGCTGATGAAGACCACCAAGCGAAGGGGACGAAGGAGAGATATGACCTCCAGTGTAAGGAAAAGCATTAAAAGGGACAGGAATGCCCCCAATTTGACCTTGCAGAGGAGCGTTAGAGCTCTTTGCTCCCAGACCCAAAGTCTGTAAAGTGGAGTGAGTGAGTGCAGGACTTGTGCCCGAACTAGGCATACCGTATGAGAACGGAGAGCCTGTCGCACTAGGTGTTAAGGGAGTTGTGGTTGCTGCTATAGATGGGATCAGTCCACTGTGCGACGTAGTGGCGGTCGAGACCATGGTGGCTCGGATCGACGACGGCAATTTAGGAGATGCTTCTCCTATGGTAGAAACGGTGGTGGGAATGGAAGAATTCCCAGAGGAAGTAACAACGTTTGTTTCCATAGTTGTGTGAGGAACTAATAGGCATTCGTAAAATTGGATTGGTACAATGACCGATGGCCAAGTATCAGTGGTTGGGGTTTCAACCGAGCCAAGATTGGTGGTTGATTCCTCCGGGAGTTGTTCAAGCACAATGGTTTGTAACCCGGTTGCTTCGAAAGACCCTTGTTGGTCTAGCTTCCGCCTCAATGGTGGTGGGGGTGGCTCCAATATAACCGGCGGCAGGCCTAGAAGCCTACGTGACCGGCGGAGCTCAGGATCCTCCACTATGTGAGAAGATCCAAGACATGCTAAGGTATTCTACATGTTCAAACAATAACACACACTAAAAAAGAAGCCCCTAAGAGATAAGACAATAAAACACTAAACTAGTTGGAAGAACAGTTACAACAACCAACACTAGAGCAACTTACCGGTGCAAGTGAAACTCGAACACGGAAGCACCCTCTGGGTATACTCTGCAAAGCGTGGCCCGATGTTTGTCCTAGGTATCGCGGTATACCCCCGCAGTCTCCTGTGTATGTCCCTAAAAAGATTGGAAACTAGTTTTCCAGCATGCGAATAGTCACCAGGCAGGTACAGTCGAAAGTCAGGTAGACCACAATGAGCAGGGTATCAAGCCCAAAACCTGTCAAGGGTATCGAGAGAAAATGGTCCGGAAGACAACTGAGGACCTTGAACAGATTCGAGACCCATGAAGCCCCATGGCAAATGAAAACGACGGAATCCCAAAACAAGCCCTCGATATGTGTTCTCCACTACACTTGGTCCAGCTTTGGAGGGGTTATCTCCGCTACCTTTCCTCACACGACCTCGTGTTTATCCCCTGTGTTAGAGGGGGGTCCCGGATAACTTCCACAAAACTGGACTTCTACACTCCCTATCACAGACTCCAATGTTTGGTTTTGAGTGGCCTTGGAGTGTTTCCTCTCCAACCTAATCCAAGGCCCTAGTCCTGAACTAGCGTATGAACCCTACAAACAAAAAGTCTAATAGATTTTAAATTAGCATTGCTTTTATGGGCTTTCTTACGTCATGGGGTATGAAGGTGAAACTGATGATGTGTAAAGACTCAAAGCAAAAACGAATGAAAAAAGATGGAAACAAAAGACTTTTACTAAATGCAAAAATCAATAACTTTTCACAAAGAAAGACTTTTTTTTCTTTTCAATTTTTCTAAGATTTCATGGAATAAACATAAAGGAATTTCGCTCGACTACGAGCTACTTATGCTCTAAATGCACTGCAAAAACTCATGAACAAAAAGACTTCTCCCTAGCTATTGATGCAGAAACACAATCTTCAAACAAAGAAGAAAATGAAAAGATTTTTTTTTTCCTTTTTTTTTTATTTACATGCTAATCAAGCAACAAAGGGAAAATACCGATAAGCCTAAAACCAAGAAAAAAAAATTCTGGCTTAAAGCGCAGATCGCAAAGAATCAAAGCAAAGACACACAATGGCAATCAAGAAAGCACAAACTCTTACACTTGTCGAAAAACCATAAAGCAAAACTTTCTTTTTTATCTTTTCTATCAACTATCAACTAAGAAAAACAGGCTAAGGGTAAGAGGCCCTAACCTACTGACTGTTCAACCCTAGACTCAAACACTTGAGAGGAACAATTCTCACCACAGGAGGGGATGACTGCCCCACCTTGACTGAAAAGCAGCCTGTCAAGCACACTACTGTCACTAAAACAGCACGTGTGCAAATGCGTGCTGAGCTAGAACAGAATGTGTGTACACGTGGTCTGACCTTGTACAGGCCGCGTGTATGTATAAAATCTAAGGAAAAAATAAACACAGGCATCCCAGACCAGGAAGAGGCCTCTGGTATTGATAACCAGGTTCTCTTAAAGGATTGGATGCTTCTTCTAACATAAAATAAAAATAATTGCAAAGAATTACCAAACACGACAAGACAAACTGAGACAAGACTGTGAAACAGCTAGACTCAGACAGGATCCAGAAAACCCCCTGAGAATGTTCAATTCTGACAGGGAAGAGGAGGACTGCCTCTCAAGCTCTCTGAACTCCTACACACTACTGAAACCTCTACAGCTAGCATTCACACGCAGGTTGTAAGAGATTAGGGCACAGGTACATGCGTGCTGGCCTTCTGCAGGCCGCGTGTACCTCTGTGTGTCCTGAAAATTACCGTCAAGCAACAGTCAGGGAAAACTGGTATAAAGAACCAGGCTCCCTACTAGCTCAGGCTTTACAGAAAAAGACAGGCAAAGAAACAGAAAATCTAATCTCTTAAACTACCCAAAAACTCAACTAAATCTGGAAACCCTAAAGAGTATCTTCCCCAGTATGGTCGCCAACTCTGTTGTTGGGAAAAATACCCTACGAACTAGCAAACTAGGGTCAGACTTGCATGCAGATTTTGACCGTAAAGAAATCAATTTTTAACCTACCACCCAAAACTTAAACCCCTCTTTCACAATATATGCATGGAAAGGAACTACTAACCTTTTTACTGATGTTCGGTGTAGACCCTCCGTTGTGCTTTGCCCGCTTGCTTGCGCTGCTCCTTCCAAAGATAATCCTGCAATCAAGACAAACCACTACGCATGCATGCTATTTTTCTACTCGAGGGTTAAAAATTAAGCATAAATTAAACAAATAATAGATAACTCATGCATTGGGACGAGAAAAGTATTCTTTTATTATTTTCAAAATGAATCAACTTACAATCAAAGTCGAGACCGACCACCTCTCCTTGATCCTGATCCTAGGCTCCTCCTCTTCTTTTCTCCTCCAACTGCTTTGCGTTAATTCTCCTTTGGCTTGAGGAAAGGCTAAAGGGTTGGGACAATGGATTCGGCAAATGGGCAGAGTTTTTTCGCTATAATTTTCCTTCTCCAAATGGTACCCCTACCCCTTCTTTTATAGGCTATAAGGAGCTAGGGTTTTGGACGAACTCTCGACCATGCATGGCTGGGAGTTTCAGTTAACTGACCCATAGCTTTTTGTCCCGTCGGCAACTTTCCTATTTTTGTGTTTTGTTAGGTACACGCGGGCCGTAGTGGACTTGCCAGCGTGTACACGTGTGCAGTAATGGGTTAGGGCGCGTGGGCCTTGGCTCAAGAGGATTTTTAAGAGTTTGTTTAACATAGTTTTGGCAAGGAAGGGATATGAGTTGGCCTGATGCTAGGTAAGCATGCGTGGTGCAATTTAGGGTTATAACACTTCTACATCCATTTCTCCTTTTCCTATCATTGCTTCCCCCCTTACCCCATGCATGCAGGGAAGTTTATCTCTCTAACTCCATCATCATTACACATTTGTTATACAATAATATTTTAATGGAAGTATATAGTGATCTAATGTACCTACCTCGAGGTCCCTTCAAGAACTCTTGTTCAGTTGTGCTGTAAGACTTCGTTGTATCTACTGCAAACTCTGTGATAAATCCGACAACAATGTTGTTTAACCAGAAATCTACTGTGCGCGTGAACTTATTATCAAATTATTGTATATGCATGATCTCTTTAGGATTCCACTCTAGTTGTCTTATCCTATTCATTGGATGGTTGTCTTTCAATATTTTGATCCACTCTTGCAATATGTGTGGGAAATCACAAAAAAAATACTTCATGCAAGTCGATGAATACGTACTTGTCCAGATATTTGAGTAGTGTTAACTTCGAGTTTCTGTTATCTTTCTGCGCGAACTCTAAATCCTTCATCTTCAACCAACTTTCTATCTCTTCCTTCATGGGATTCCACGGTCTCAACATCCCCTTCTAGATTCACATTCTTTCACTGGTCCTGCATTCTTTTGATGCTTCTTCAACAAATCTCATATGCTCAACCCCATTTCCTTCCAATCAACCGGCAACAAAATCATTTTTTGGTTTATCTTTCTCTTTGTCTACTTTTCTATTTGTCTTGATGCATTCGTATGGGTTATTTGGAGTCTCAATTGACCATTACAGACCGACCCTGGTTCAGAACTAAGAAGCTTCCCAAAAAAATCCCTTAAAGACTATTGGCCCCTCTAGTAACCCAGAAGGCTACGCAATACATGGAGTGCACTACGTAGTATCACCTGAGATATCTCTATGGGTGGTTGCAATAATCAAGTGTTTGCAGCCTGATATTGAGAGAGATCTGTGCTTGTACGCCACAACCTTTATTCAGTCCATTTAACATCATGTTATAACTTTTATTCTATACATGCGTGTAAAATACCATATCTATTTAATCAATTCATTCAACATTCATCAACTAATCAGACACAAAGACATATTCATTCAATCCCACAACACAGTGTTACAGTGGTTCACCCACTCCTGGGCTACGTCCACAAAGATCTGGCTCTCAATATTTTATTATAGTTTAGTAAGATATCACGCTGCACATGTTTAGATTTCTGGATTTCACTCTCCTCGATCCCTGCGAGGCTGACTAGATCGCACCAAGCTCCTCATCCTGCAATCTAACCCTCAAGATCAATTCACTCATTCCTTCCTTAGATTACCATCTTAATGATTCATACAGTGCTTACAATTCTCTCTCTCTCTCTCTCTCTCTCTCTCTCTCTCTCTCTCTCTCTCTCT
>JZKD02S0681721.1:0-15338 GCA_000966675.3 Picea glauca | reverse complement strand
GGATAGAGAAAAAATCAATAAGAATAATAGAGGAAATGAAAGGAAAAGAAGAGGACACACAAAAGAAAGGGATGTAAATCCTCCTTTCATAGACATGCTCAAGGGGTGACTTAGCTTATTCATAGTAAACCACACACATTTAACAAGAATATGGAGATCATAATTTGTTATGATTATGAGAATAGATGTCACTATGTAAGACATAATATAAAGAGAAATAATTGGAAAATAGTGATGAATGCATACAAGAACCTACTTGTAGAAAATGTAGCATAGCCTCCCAAAATATATACAACACTAGAAAAATAACAAGATGATTGTTAGTCCACTATGATCAAGGTTCAAGGTAATATTTCCAACCTGCTTGTTTTGATTTTTATAAATCTAGGAGCTAATCATAACTTTGTAGAGCCCAGGATAGTAATTTATTGCAATATTAAGATGAAATTGGATGACCATCCATAGGTGGTGTTAACACCTTAAAATTCACCCCCATTGTTGGCATCATTTCTTGTAAATAATTTAGAGCCAAAGGCAAATTCATTTCAATAGTGAATGGACAAAAGTGAAGAAATTATTGAAACCTTAAATTTCTTAGGTTTTAATGATTAACAACGAAAGAAAGTATCATGCACCTTATTTAGAGTTTGTAAGAAAGTGATTGGTATTGTTGTCATAGTATTTGGGATCTCATTATATAAAAAATGTTCAACTATATTATTGGTCCTCCATACATAAACCATTTCTTAGCAAATTGTTGGCTTGTTGGTTGGTAGAGAATTGGTAAAGTTTTGGCACTTGAAAGGTCATAGGTTGAAAACTTAAGCTGCTCTTTTCTAGATTTCAAATACTCAAACAAATCAAGAAAAGGTTCTTGGGGCCATAAAGCCAAGTGAAATTTTGATCCTTGTACTTTAAGTTTTCTTAATCTTCCTTATGGACCTGAAAATTGTCTTAATTATACTTGATAAATATTTTGGGTCCAAGAAGGGGGCATAGTTCATCATTCATGCTTCTTCAGATGCATAAGTCTTATTACATACCCACAACAAGTCTTAGAATGGTCTATATAATATATTTTGTAGAATAATATTGAGTGTATTTCCTCCTTCATGTTTCAAAGGCTACATGAGTCTTCCTATGGACTCGAGGTCAAATCAAAGTTTAATCTCATAAAGGTTTCAGATTGGTGAATTATAGGTAGATTTAAAGGCATATGCTTCAAGCAATACAATAAATAATCCAAACACTTGATGATGTAAAAAAAACCCATTTCATGAAGGTTAAGAACCACATCAATAATAGGTCATCAAATACTTCAATGCCAACACCATGAAGGTAGGTACTAAGTGCCATGTGGCATCTACCAAGGTTCTATTTCAACATGATGACATCATGAGTACAGGTTGGTAGGACACATGGACCAAACTGGAGATGATATGTGGTGGGGTGTTATCAACATATCTATTGAGCATGATAATTGTGTTATACATGGCCCAATCAACATGGACGATGTGCAGTGTTATGTCATCACTAAATGTTCAAGTGTTGGGATAAACTTGAAACATAATTAGCTAATATTCTATAGTATTTCATATTTGGAGGACCGAGGGGGTATAAACTCTTGTGCTATTAGTGCCAATAATTTTCCCAATAGAATTTATTGAAAGTTAGAGCCAGAGAACATCAGGAGAGGGTTGTTTCAGTGGTTTATTATGAATGTACCTTGGCCTAATCATGGAGCACCCTACATATCACAGGTTTCCTTAGCATTATGGTGTCACTCATAGTGTATTGGCATATCATTGGGAGAGAGAATTTCACCTTTGGCATAGTTTTGCATGTGGTGTTCCCTATTAGGGGTTGGAATTTGATGATGTGTCATGGGTTTTGACTTCATTAGATGAGTTCTCTTGCACTTTTGGGCTTATCAAACATTGGGTTAGCATATTGGTATCATTTTCTCACAATTATAGATGAAAGCTCTTCGTGTGCACACATTCCTAGATGATTTTAAACCTCTCAACATCCATATTTTGCATTGTTCATCTTGATGGAGTCCTACTCCTTGAGTGCCCTTGCAAACGATATATATTAAGCCATATTTGTATTTGACTCAAAGTGTAACCATCAAAGAGATTTTTGAGTAATTATCAATCTTTATATTTTAAGTAGAAATGAAGTAATACATTTGGTATGTGCTTTGACTAACTTGTAAAAAAAGATACTTTGTATGGTGCCATAAGCTTGGTTCATATATTTCAAGTGAAAATGTCTTCACATTCCATTATAATTTATAACATATTGTGCTACATAATTAAATTGTCATACCAGTGAGAATCTATATAGAGATAACCCATTCATACCTAATCTTCCACTACCTACTTGCCTCACTGAGACATACAAAAAAAAATACACACAAAAAAAAACATGTTCAATAGAATCAATTATACGGAAAAAATTTCATGAAAATGTGAAGCTTCTTCATAATGGTGGGTCAACCCTAAAGTGATCTTGTGACTGCTGGCAACTAGCCCCAACTCTTTCTGCCACTGAGGTAAATGTACATGTTTTCATCTCTAATACTTGTATTTGCTTGTTGTGGGAGCTTCATATATTATATGTACTTTGATCGAACCTAACAGCTAGTAACTAAGGCTATCATGTAGTGTCTTAATGTAGGCAGGTTAATTGTGAATTTAATTGTTCTCCAACACTAATTTAATGTTGATGTAGCCTAGAACCTTAACCTTTTAAACATTTCATCAATGCTTGTAAAAGTGAAAAAGGTATTTGAACTGGAAGCAATCATTTTGATAGCTCATTGTACAAAGTTAGTGTGGTTGATTGTTGATACCAGAAATAATTAATGGAGATGATTGTGGATACCAGAAATAATTAATGGAGATGATTGTGGATACCAGACATCATAAATGGAGATGATTATGTTAAGAATAAAAAAATATAGCAAATATCTTTTGAATATTTGTTTAGGGTGGAGATTAAAATACTAGAATAGATTGGTTGGTTTGAGCTTGACTATTTCTGTAGGTTGTGTATTGATGAATTTAAACTTTAGTTCTCATTAATTAACTAATAGATAAAATATATATGAATCCTACCATCTTGGTTCTCTTTCTATTTCCTTTTATTTGTACTTTCCATACTTCATCTTATTTTTACCGATACAATTGCTTCATTTATAGAGCCTGAATTTTTCAGGCTGCTTCTTGTCATTCTATCAAGATAATTCTAATATTTGTTTCATTGAAATGCCTAGTTTAACAAGTTTGTTTCATTGAAATGCCTAGTTTAACAAGGAATGTCATACTAAGTCACATGATTGTCAATCTTAAGTTGGATGCACTTACATAATCTTGTGTTGGTGTCATGAAAATTCTTTGTTATTTGTTGGCTTGTTATGATCCCAAGAAGGTGTCCAATGGCTAGAAATTGTTCATCTACCCAATAAATTTTCTATGTGGGTTGACATAGAATTCTTTTGTCTGTTAAATTTTACTCCTGATTGATAATTTTATTTACCAATGCATCCAGTTATATTGAGACAACAGGGTATGCAATCTTGTACCCTGTACAATAATTTGGTATTTGGTTAGCTTATTTAATGCTCTATAATGAACTCTAAGTTAAGTTCCATAAAGTGAAGTTACAATTAAGAAGGCTAAATTAGGAAACACTTCCATGAAAATTAACTATCAATTATAATGGGAGCTTGAGGCTTTGGCATAGCAGACATATTTGAAAAACATAACTTATTAGCAATAACAGTGAAAAATCAGAGATGAAGCATGCTTAAGGAAGATTTCCAACTTTTTCATTTAGTCTCTATCATCTCCAGCTATACATATACGAATTCCACTTCCTTCTTGGCCAAATTGTTTGTTACAGGCTACAACATTGTGTTCCCGCAAAATACTAACAGTTAGGGTGTTTTCACAGTTCTAAAGGCATGGATTACATATTTGTAGTCATTTGTCACCATTCAGGTTCCTTTATGAAGTTATTATACATTATACATTGTTTGATGCATTTCCACATATTTGGAGGCGTTTTTCACCTTCATATTTCAGAGGGCGATATGGAATTTCGAGCACATTTTACAATCATGGTTGCACTTATCTAGAGGAGTAATCTCTATGAGGAGATGACATGTGAACTAATGAGCTGGCCACACACCTTGAAATAGGGGAAATCCACCAAGTGGAGCAGATGCTTGATGTGGGTGCGAGACTGGAAGAATTCAACGAGATTTCTATGTAAGGATCAATAATACTTGCGGTTTCTCATGTGAATTGAATCTTCAACAATGAAATATGTATATGTATGTCTATTCCAAATAATTCCATTGTCAATCACACATGTATGTCTATTGTTGTTATTAGATTTATAATTTTCTATCCCTAAATACTTTTCTAGAGAGAAATCGAAATTTGAACATACATTTTATATCTAGCAACGGGCCAAATAATCAATAGTTACATTTTGATCGTCATATTCCACATGGAAAAAATTAAGTATTATTTTCTCCTATAACTTGTGGGAGAAAACCGACCATTTTGAACACAATACATGGTGAAATGAGAGAACTTTCATTAAAACAATTCTACTAACTAGAAATTTAATCATTTGTAGCCACTGTAAACCCTAAACCCCAAAATCATTTGCAGACACTGTAAACCCTAAACCTATAAAAAATCAATAAGAAAAATTAAGTACCAATTTTGGCGACATTGCTAGTCTTCTGACCAAATCTCCCTTGGCTATGTCTCTTCTGTAAATGGGGTCTCCTCTATCGCTAGTGTTGCGGGATAGGGATCCACTTGTCTCCTTGTTTTCTTGAGTGGGTTGGATTGTCACTGTCTTCAGAGTTCATGCGAGTAATCGGTAGGTTCTCTCTTTCAGTCAAGCTCAAATATGTCCACGCGCAGGTTTGGGTTCTCTCAGTTGTAGGGTTCAAATATCTCCATGCCCAGGTTTAGGTTCTCTCTAGCTATAGGGCTCAAATATCTCCACGTGTAGGGTTTTGTTTTTTATTAGTTTATGCTATTTTTTGTTTTGTTTATTTCATATGTGTTATATAATATATACTATATAATTAATAAATTTATATAATATGTATTATATATAACACATAATTAATATTTATTATATATATATATATATATATATATATTATAACAATTAATATATCATATAAGTAACATATATTATATAGTGGGACTAATGGTTAAAACATGTGTTTATTCCTTGGAGGCGATTGGTTCAAATCTATAAGGGGGTAGGGTATGTATACCTTTGTATACTTTAGTAGTCAAATCATTGTATGGAGGGGGTATTTATAAGTAAACCCTAATATTTATAACAACTAAATACTCACCTAAATAAAACCTTATTACCCATGGACCCTAGCTCCTAATTAGTATAATCTCTGACTAACCCTTATAACCCTTAACCCATAAACCCTATAACACTTATCTAATGTAATCCTTGTAATCCCTATTGACCCTAACTACTAACCCATAACCCTTATAATAATTCACCCATATCATGTCTATAGCCCCTAACCCTTAGAATACATAACAACTACAATCACCATAACACTTACCTATATAATGTTAAACCCCTATTTCCTAATCCCTAGTCCCTTTGATCTTTAACCCCTAACATATGACCCTTATAAAACCTAACACATACTAACCTTGTAACCTATAATTCATAACCCTTAAAACCCATAATGTGTATCTTTATAGTTATAACCTATAACCCCTTTAACTCCCAATTCAAAACCCATATAACTCCTAACTTTTAAAATCCTTAACTCTTAATCCCTAGAGCCTCATCAATACCCCTAACTGTTTTTTCCTATCACCCTTAACAACTTACCTTTATAACCCCTTCAATAAAAGTTATAACCTTTCATCCCTATAACTCCTAAACCCTAACACCTATAACCCCTAATACTAACACTTAATTTTTATAATCCTTTCCTATAATGCCTACAATACTTAACTCCTAATTTTTGTGACTCNAATGAAAATGACGATGATGATGATGATTATGACGATAATAACAATGACGTTGAAGATATGATAATGATCATGAAAATGGAAATGACGATGAATATTATGACAATGACGATGATGAGGATGATGATGATGATTATGACAATGACGATCACCAAGACGAAAATGATGACAACGACGACAACGATGACGACGATGAAAATGTTGATTATGGTGACGACAATGATGACGATGACGATGTCAATGACAATGATGACAATGATTACGACTATGATGATGATGACTGTGATGACGATGACAATGATGACGATGATTATGATGATGATGATGATGATGATGATGATGATGATGATTATGATGATGATGACACTAAGGTGTAGGATGCCGACAATGTTGATTATGGTGGTGATAACAATGATGATGACAATGATGATGATGACCATGGAAATGAGGATGATGATGAAAATGACAGTGATAATGAAGATGATGATGACAATGACGACGATGATGATTATGACAATGAGGATGGCGATATGATGATTATGATGATGATGATGATGAAGATGATGATGACAATGTTGATTATGGTGATGAAAATGACGACGACGAAGACGATGACAATGAAAATTACAATGATGATGATTGCAATGAAAATGACAATGATGATAATGATGATGTCGATGATTATGAGGAGTAGGACGCCAACAATTTTGATTATGGTGGTGACAATGATGATGAGAATGAAGATGATGACAACGATGAATATGATGATGATATGATGATGATCATGACAATGGAAATTATGATGATGATAACAATGATGATGACGACGATGATGATGATGGAATATTGAGAGGGGGGTGAATCAGTATGAGAAATTTTTACCACTTTCAATAAAAATATATAATCTTAAAATTTATCAACAATATATCATTTATGATTTCATTCAATATATCATGAGAATATAAGAAAAATCAATTCAATTCTACAATATCACAACAGATACACAATACACCAAAATTTATGTGGAAACCCAAATGGGAGAAAACCGCATAATTATTTCTTATATATATCAAAAATATATTCATAGGAAGCACCAAATTCAAAATTATCCAACAACAACTAGAAGGAGTAACCAACTCCTTGAGTTCTTTGGAAGCAACTGGAAGGAGGATACAACCCCCTTTCCTTGCCCCGTCTTTCCGCCCTGAAATATCAGTGTAGACTCATTGTCACTACCACTGATCAACCTATAACTTCCACTGTCACTGATACATCAACCAACCTACCATTGTTACATCAACCAACCTATCATTGTCACTGTCACATCAATCAACCTGTCACTATCACATCAACCAACCTATCATTATCACATCAACATGTAACTTATGATCAACCAATCATCCAACTTGTCACATCAACCTGTGACTNACAACAGATACACAATACACCAAAATTTATGTGGAAACCCAAATGGGAGAAAACCGCATAATTATTTCTTATATATATCAAAAATATATTCATAGGAAGCACCAAATTCAAAATTCTCCAACAACAACTAGAAGGAGTAACCAACCCCCTGATTTACAGGTACCAATCTGAAGGAAGCTACAAATCCATAAATTATTTGACACCAACCAGAAGGAGGCACCAACCCCCTAATTTACAGGAACCAACCTGAAGGAAGAACCAACTCCCTAAGTTCTTCGGAAGCAACTGGAAGGAGGATACAACCCCCTTTCCTTGCCCCGTCTTTCTGCCCTGAAATATCAGTGTAGACTCATTGTCACTACCACTCATCAACCTATAACTTCCACTTTCACTGATACATCAACCAACCTACCATTGTTACATCAACCAACCTATCACTGTCACTGTCACATCAATCAACCTGTCACTATCACATCAACCAACCTATCATTATCACATCAACATGTAACTTATGATCAACCAATCATCCAACTTGTCACATCAACCTGTGACTATCACTCTGCCACATCAACCAATCACTGTCACTCTATCATTGATATACCATCATCGACCAATTGATCCACTCACATGAATACAAAAACAATCACCAAACCATTTGCATCAATCATCAACCATGTACATCAACCTGTATCAACCATGCATCAACTTGTACGATACCATGTACATTAACTTGTACCATACCATGTACATCAACCATGTACCAGAACCTATGTCATACCATGTACATCAACTTGTACCATACCATGTACATCAACCATGTACCAAAACATGTACCATACCAAGTACATCAACCATGTATCAAACATCAACATGTACCAACATCACCAAGACATTCACCTCATACATGTACCAAGAATATGCCTCACACCATGCACCAAAGATGTGCCTCAAACATATACCATTGCCTCAACAAGGTACCAAAGGCATGACCATCACATCATCAACAAGTAACCATGATGTACCTCAAACCATGTGCGTCAATTATGTGCCAACATCCATAAACAATGTACCAAGAGATACCATCAAACATGTGCCATATCACTCATATACCATACATAAAATTGTATGCCAAGTATCCAAGATGTGCCACTAACAATGTATCATATCGTCACCAAGGTGTACCATGCACAATCACTACCATGACATGCCTCAAGCATGTACAATAAAAACATAAGCATAAGTCTCAAAACTAACACATAAGCATACCTTTGATCCTGTAGCTGACCTGATACACAATATTACAAACATGTAGCTCTTCCTTGACTTCAGCAACAAGAGAATAGCATCTTCACTTTACCTCAGTCTCACGGGACTAGTTTTGGATTAGTCACAAACCATAAATTTAAACAAGAATAACTCTATACCTATAGTGAATAAAGGTCATAAATTTTAACCACAAATACTTTGAGATATTTCTTGCATCTCCTCAAAATCTTAGGTTCTTAAACTTCTCAGAACAAAATTTATAGCGAAAATGGCAAACCTTCTTAAATTTTATCCTATTCTAGAGACAAAACTTGTACAACATGTCCCACGCTCAATATTTGACATCAGATTTTTAAACTCACACAAAAGACACAAAATATTGTTATATTTCCATTATGACTAGTCTCATAGAATTTGGATCCTCTATGAAGAAGTTATGATTGTTTTACCTGAAACACCTATTTGAGACTAGTTTCAGGGCTAGCCACAAACCCTATCTTCCACAGAGTGTATCTCCAAAAATAAAACTACCTAGAAGTTGAAATCAGTCTAGAAAAGAAGTTATATCAAAAATGATAATATTATATTTAAATAACATACCTTAGAACACATCATCACAATACTTCATCCTCCCTTGGAATTTCTCCCTTCTTCACTTCATCTTGCCTCTGAAATTCGCCTGATATCTCCTTGGTTACCTCATATAAGAATCACTTCCTCACATAGAATATATTCAATAGAATGTGTGTGTGAATGTACTTATGAGTGACTTCTTGACATGTATATATACTTTTTCTAAGTAACCTCTTTCCTTAATTTTAGGGCTTCTTGAACTTTCTTGTTACAACCACTTTACCCTTTCATTAATAACATGTAACCAATTAGGGGCTTATTAACCCATCTTTGGGGCTTCCATAGTGGATTCTTAACCCATCTTTGGGGATTCTAAATTCATGAAGTCATAACTCCTCAACTGTGAGGAACTATGTGGCATTCCACCTACCATTGGAAATGACATGAAGAGGACTATCCATATATGAGTGTGTTACTACATTTACACTTTCCTTGATTTCCTTATTCCTCAAATAACTTCAGGATTCATGACTACACTTATGTTTTTCTTGTAGAATTTTTCAAAGTGTGTTCCCATGAGGGCCATGCTTAGAGATACGCCATAAGGGGACCACTTTGGAGACTTGTCCAAATATACCCATCACATATGTTGACATCAATGAAAACCACTTTGTGTTGACATCAATGACAACCAACTATCTAACAACATCAACGAAAACCAATTGTCCAACAATCTCTCCCTTTAACATTGATGGAAACACTTATACTCCACCTGTGACCAATGCTCCTCCAAATTTTCTCTTGTCATGTTTCTATCCCCCTTTGACATCAATGGAAAAGGTTATCTCCCCTTGGGGTTTCTCCCCCTGTCTTCATGCTTCTAATATTTCTCTTTCTCCCCCTTTAACATCATGGGTAAAAGGGTAACTCCCCCTATCGATATACCTTCTCTGAAAAATATTTCTATGACTTCATGTGCTTCCCCTATCTTCATCCTTTTGATCTCTTTCTCTAACAATTTCTCTTACTTGATGTTTCTGCAAGATGTCTTGTAGATCAATGTGTGATTTCCTATATATGCTTTATTTTTTCTCTTTTGGTGTTCTTTGTCCATTGGTGCTTCCTCTTGTAATTCACTGACATATATAAAAATAATTCAAAGTTAATTTACTTCAAATATTCATGGATGGTCAAGTTCACATCAATGACCATACTTCTAACGATATAGATTCTATTGTTCCTTTTAATGCTTTCCTTCCCAATTCCACTTGTCCATTGATTCCAATTGTTACTATGCTTTCATCCATTGTATTTTTAGACCTATCAAAGATCTCATGAATGACTCTGCTACTCAACTGCATATAATGTTGACTCATCTGCTACAACTGATAACAACCTCTTATGCACTTCTGTTATTAAACTATTCTGAAATTTCCTTTCCAAGATCTACAAACACTTCAGACTGCACAAAAGATAGTTCTTTGATCTATATAGTTTCTTCTTAGACTCCTCCTGTTCAATATTCATATTTACCGAGAGTATCTAAGTCGGATGGATCATAAAAGTATTCTCTCTGATGTAGAGTAATCTTACTCTTCATCTATGGAGACATCTTTCTTTTCATCCTCTTCTCGATTTCTGACATTTATTTCATCATCTTCCTGAATTATAACATCTCTCTCTTCATCATCTGCCTAAATTCTGACACCTTTCTCTTGGCCTGTGAATTCATTATGATCTTGCGTTGTTATAAATATTGTGAGTATGATCTCCATGACCTGGTTTTTATTTACTTTCTCTTCTTGTTTTTCATTTCTTCTCCAAACCTTCCTATATCTAACATCAATGTTTTCATTCATGGGAGGCTCTATCACACTTCTACAATTTTGATCTATGTGTCCATAGTTGTGGCATTTGTAACATTCAATATTATGTGGAGCCACATAAGCATTTCTTTCTTGAACATTTCTTCCATAATACATGTAATCTAAAACTTTATGTCCAAAGTTAGTACAAGTAAAACAATGACCATAAAAGAAACTTGCATACCTGAGAGTGAATGATATTCTTTGTGGTGTAGTCCTTTTGAATTTCTTCCTTGGTTGATCAGGATCTTCTCTTTGGTTTTTTCCTTCACATTGATTGAAGCTTCTTTGGTGTCTAAATGTAGAAGGTCTTTTGTATTCATTCCTTTTTTATTCTTGTTGACCATGATTCCTTCCTTCAAGAACTTTTGCATAACTCTTTTGTTATGTTTCTTTCGTCATGGAGCTTGAACCTTCCTCAAAATGAACATTTTTGTATCCTAGTTTGGATTTGTCACTATATAGCTTGTTGACTTCAACTCTCAATGTCATGATTTCCTTTTCAAGCTTCTCAAACTCTTCTTCTTTATTTATCATCTAGATCTTCATTACTTATTCCTTTCTCTTTCCTTCTTCAAGTTGGGTTTTCAAGGAGATGATTTCTTCTTTGAATTTTTTATTTTTCTTCCCTTATTTCTTTAGCTTAGTTAAAGAACTTATTATTTATTCCTCAAGAACCACTTAACCTTCTTCTTCTCTTTCAAGAGTTCTTTTCTTATTTTCCATATCCATAAAGAGTACTCTCTTTGAGTCATTATCACTTTCATCATCTTCATCGGATGAAGAACTATCTTCTCTTGAGTAGAGATTTTCCTTGAAGACTTTCCTTTTATCTCCTTTCTTGTTTCCCTTTTGATATTTATTTTCTTTCTTGGGATCTTCTTCTTCATCACTATTTAAATTCTTAGCATAAGGAAACTTATTTGCAAAATGACCAATTTTACCATAATTAAAACATTTTAAGGGAAGCATACTTTTGTACTTGACAATTCCTCTCTTCAACTTCTTTATGAAGTTGACTATTTCTTCATCCTTGTCTAAATAATCTCTACAACTGAAATTTGGATTTGACTCGAGAATTTCTTCTTCTTTACCTTATTGGATACTTTGAAGGCTGCTTCTTTCTTGGATGGATTTTCCTATTTTTTTCTCATTTCATAAGATGTAAATATTCCATGTAGTTCATCCATGCTTATCTTACCCATATCTTCCCTTTATTCTAGTGATGAAATATTAGGATCAAATATCATTGGAAGAGATCTCAGTACCTTTTGAATAATCATAGAATCATCAACTTCTTCTCCCAATCCTTTAATTGCATCCACTGTTTCATCAACATGTAAAAACCAAGCTGCAATGTCTTCATCGTCCTTCATTTTCAACTGTTCAAATTGACCTCTGCAAGTCTGAAGCTTTGATTCCTTGAATTTGACATCTCCTTCATAAAAATTATGAATTTTGTCCAAATATCCTTTACAGAATCACAATGCATAACCTTGACATATACCAAATCAACCAGACCATTCAAGATAGCATTTTTATCCCTCAAATTGTTTTGACTCAGTTTATTTCCATCATTATATGTTGGGGGACTGGAAGGCTCTTTGTATCTGTCTACTACTAATTGAAAAACATCAAATCCTTGTGCTTGTACATATGTTTTCATCCTTGTTCTCCAAAATGCATAATTATATCCATCAAATTGTGGTATTCCATTCTTGTACATATTGGTGCTCTCCCTGATCTAACTTCTGGTGGTTAGACTTTTTTCTTGAAGGACTTGCTCTAATATCGATTGTTGGAATACTGAGAGGGGAGTGAATTAGTATGAGCACTTTTTACCACTTCAGTCAAAATATATGTTGGTTATTTACTTTATCTACTCTGATCTTACTTGAAGGTCATAATTTGACCCAGGTTCAGTTCCACTTGGTTTCCAACAAAAGCCTCCTAAAACTATCGGCCCTCCTGGTAAACCAGAAGGCAACACAGTGCATAGGATGCATTGCGTAGTCTCACCCAAGATATTTCTATGGGTGGATGAAATGCTTAGATGCTTTCAGCCTGGGAATGAGTGAGGATCTATGATTTCACCCTCTATGTGCTCTTCATTCATTTACTATATAATACATCTAGATTTATTATACCGTCATTCTTATTCATGCATGTAAAATATCAGATCTAACTAATTCATTCATTAATTTATCTAACATATAATCATCAACACCAAACAATATACATAACATTCAGCCACATAACACAAGGTCTACCGTGGTTCACCCCTCCCGGGCTACGTCCATAAAGATTTGGTTATTATGCTCTTTTATTATTTTAGTACAACCACTACAACACCTCGCGCCTTACAACTCTCCATCAAAACAGGTCAATATCTTGCAATGAGGTGGGCTAGATCACACCAGGATCCTCATCCTGTGATCTAACCCTTGAGATCTACCTTAGTCCCTCCCCTTAGCTCAACATCTTACAAAAGTGGTTCGGAATAACAATGACAAATGATATGATATCCAACTCCGAACCTTCGAACAATAGAACAAAACCTTAGACCACTTCTGAACCATAATAATCGAACCCTTACCTAGACCTCCTAGGTACCTATTTATACATGTTCTTGGATTACTATCCATTACATATTCTTACCAAAACCATAACCCTAGCATAGTTAGGTCTTATTGCATTTGTACCTCGCATGATTTCCTCCTCTACATGTGTGTTTGCCTTGCACATGTTTCTTTTCCTGCCATTTGTCTTGTGCTTTATTATAAAAAATAATTCTTTATTCCAAAGTGGGCTTATGCCCAACATGCCCCCAACACTAATATGTGGCTCATCCCAAGCCACCTAGGCATTATGTGCCCCTTTGAAAGCCTCTACTAGAGTGTGGAACTTTTATGTTAGTCCCTTCCCTTGTGTCTGGACCTGCACATCCTTTTCTATAAGTGCTTCTAATTTATGCATTGTGACTTCTTCCTTAACCATGGTTGTGCACTCCACCTATGTCTGCACCATGTTCTTCTTCTCTGCCTCCAATTGTGTGATCATCTTCGCTGCTTTCTCTTGGAGGGTTTCCATCTATGCCTGTCTCTCATGTTTGTGCACCTACGACGTGTTCAGTTCGACCTGCAATCTCTTCAACTCATGCGCTCCTTTTAAACGCTTTGTGATGCCCATCATCTTCTGCCTCTGCTTGAGGTCCTAGATTTCTTCACTTATCATCTCTTCTTGTTGGTCCCACTACTGGACCAACTCATCCTCCTCCACTGTTGTCTAGAGCTACGTTGTTTTATCAAACAATTATGCGATTGTGTTAACTTATTTCTCCAAATATTTTATTTGGAGAGAATCTTTTTCTTTTCGTTGCTCCCCAACCTCTTGTGGAGTCACCAGAGTCAACTTCTTCTTTAGTTCCTCAATCTGTTTTTTGTATTGGTCGATATTTTGGGCAATCTTATTGAGTTTTTACTTTGTCATTAGACTCTTGTCCTACTCGTCGTCTGGAAGGTGGCTATATATTGATTTCACCTCCTGTTCAATTTTATCCGTGCACTCCTTTTCTTCTTTGGTCTCAAAATTTACTTGTTCGACCACGAGCTCCAATTCTTCCTTCTCATTATTGATTCCTTATAGTTTGGTTGCATCTGTCCTCGCACGTGACTATACCTCTGACAGGACACTGAATTGTAGTATATAGAGTGCCTTTGTTGGTATCTTAGCGAATACCATCTTGACCTACGCTACCTCTTTCAGTGGTGTCTACAAAATGTCACTGGTTACCCCAAATGTTGGACTCACCTACGTAGTTGTGTGAACTGTATGTTTGGTTTGTGGCATAGTCCTTGTCAACGTTGTTGTTTTTCCCTCAGGGACTGATTTTGTTCCCCTTTTCGACCTCTGCATGGACCTAATTTTCTCGAGGACCTATCTTATGCTATCCAGGCCATCTTGTATCTACCCTCTTTGATGTTATTCTTCTTCCACATCTTCTATGATGCAATCTTGCACCTTCTCAGCCACAAGATCATCGTTGTCCTCCGTGATTATATATTTGGGTGGTTCTTTGTGTGCCTTCTCATTCTTGTGCATTCCTCCTGACTGCGAAAGTGGCCACTTAGGTGGCCCTGGTTCTTGGGGGTTATATGTT
>JZKD02S0681710.1:0-15338 GCA_000966675.3 Picea glauca | reverse complement strand
CCCCCCCCCGACCCTTGCACCCGCTTGATGGTTAAAAAATGGGAGGGGGGTGTGAAACTCAACCAAGGTTAAAGAAGCTTTGACATGTCATGTGATCGTCAATTGCGTCCCTCAGTCTATGGTTACTATAACCACGCAAATCCCCCGTCACAGTCAATGAAGTGTCTACATGTGTCCAAGTGACGATAGCAGACAGTAAAGGAAAAAAGATTAATTTTTATTTAAATTTAATTATCTTTTTGCCAATATTAAACCACCACGTTTTCAACCTTATTTAAAAGGGGAAAAGGTTAATTTGTTGGTTATTGTCAAAATTATGAAATAATTTTAACAATGATAACATAGTTCAGTTTACCAGTACATTATTCCGGCCTGAGCATACTTTCTCGAGCACACTTTCCCAGGTAATTTGAAACCTCCCATTTTTCTTATCTTTGTCATCTATTAAATGGAATCGTATAAGATGGATAAAGCCAAAAAATCACTATTCGTAGAAGAAAAAAATTTGGTTGACAAAGATAGAGACATTTGACCCAGTTCTATCATTCGACTCTTTTGAATTACACCAGAAAAATTTGGTTGACCATTTCCATGCTTGGGAATCTAACTTAGCAAAATTTATGGTGCCACAAGTACATGAATTCCTTGAATTCATGGTCTGGTGTGCCTCAAAATACATTTCCTTCAAGAGAACTATAATTTCCAAGATTGGGCCTATACTCATTGAAATAACCCCTTGATCTATCTCTAAAATGCTAACATGGCCACTAAACCCAGACATTGAAATGTTAAATGACATTGTGTTGGCCAAATGTTTTAGAGAATTAAAACCCGAGGATGTAATTTCCCTATTACAATCATATTTATGAAAGAATATTGATGTTCCTGTCAATAATATTTCTCTTGAATCTAGTCTGTTTCTTGAAATTCCAAGACAAGTTATCTCTATGATTTTCGTCATTTTAGGAAAATATAATGACCTTTTGGTGGATGAATTTGTGTTAGGGAATATGATGTCCATCTTTCCATTCACTGTCAAAGCCTTGACCAAATTCAATTATGCCCAATTTTTAGCTGACCAAATTCATCATCATCTCTTAAATAAAATGGTGTAGATGGAAGAACATGTTGATTTGTATCAAAAACAAATTCAAATTTTGAAAGGGGAATCTTCTTCATCACAAGTTAAAAATCAGTGGACCCAACATAAGGGTTATCTAAAGCATTAGCATATTTGAATCTGAATGGAGTTGATATTGAAAAGTTGAAGAAGACAACTGTAACAAAAAATGAAGAGATCAAGGATAAGGATAAATTTGTCGAATAATACCAAAAACGGAAATCCAAAATGCTAACTGACATGGAGAAAATGAAAAACAAGTTGACTAGAAAACTTTATTTGATAGGATCTAGACACATTATTTGGGATGAAATCATAGATCAAGTTGGAAAGATTTGGAATTACTTCAAATAATTGATGAGGATATCCAATTGACAGATGAATCAAAATATACTATCAATAAAGAATTTCAAGAATTGTGAACTAGACCCCAGGTTGCTACCAGAGTTATTAAGTTCCTAAATTCCAATACCAATGAAGAATTCAACACCAAAGGCGTCAAGGACATAACTATAATGGTAAAGGAGGCTGAAAAGATATTCACCAAAAGAAATTTACTTCAACAAGCTCAGAACAAATTCATAATTGTGAAAAGAAACATTGAGTTTGTTGGAATACTAAGAGGGGGGCGTGAATCAATATGAGCACTTTTTACCACTTTCAATCACAATAATATATAAACTTCAACTTAATCAACAATATTAAATAGTTTATCACTTATGAATTCTGTATATTATTGTGTCATAAATGGTATCATTCATCAATGCATAATAAACAACCATAGATACACAATATACCAAAATTTACGTATAAACACAAAAGGGAGATAACCACAAAATTATTTCTTATATATATATATATATATATATATATAAAGAATACATTCATAGGAAGCACCAACTTCCAAATTCGCCAGCACCAACTAGAAGGCAAATCCATGATCTAAATTTATAAATGGAACAAAATGGAATACAGATGTATAGCAAATAAATGCATAGAGATACAATAAAACTTGATTTCGATTAATAAAGAGAATATGTTGAAATTGTAAAAATGCAAGTTGGAACAAACTTGCTTGAATGGTGGTAGCTTATCTTTGAGAAGAGATGTTATGGCTATGCTCATTCACAAGAAGATGGTTATAATGAGGCTCCAAAGTCCTTTTTAACATAAAGCATAAATTAGAAAACCCTAAGCATCCAAAAACCTAACCCTAGGAGATGAAGCACCAAAAGTTATGTGGGCCCCGATGGAGTAAGTTGGTACATTAACTTCCCGAGGTTATAACTTTTGCATATGATCTCCATTTTAGGAACAAGATAGCTCGTTGGAAAGAACTATTTGAGGACTACTCATTTTGTTGTCACACTTTGGCTAAAGCCTACATTCCGACTATGTCACACCCAAAAAAGGTGTTGTTTAGGGCCTCAAAATGGCCCTAGAAGTTTACGACCCAAAAAACTAGGAAAAAATTGCCAGAATGAAAATTGTTCTTTGAGCCAATGGAATAGGTGGGTGGCTACTAATATCCACCTAGATAAATACTCCTCCATTCTAAAGCAATGGTATCCATTATGTTGAGTTCCTCCACCGGATGGGGAAACTTTTGTTGAACTTGGCCTCGAGTGAGCCACTTTCCTTGGTGCAAGAGATGCCCTGCCTTGAAATCCTGATAAAGTTGGATCCTTTGTTGTTGAGTACCCTTAATCTGAGTGTCCTTGATCTCATCAATGGTTGTATGTTCTATGCAGTTAAGGTTGAGATCTATCAGTTTCAACTCCTTTACGATCTTTGATATGTCTAATAATGGTGGGAAGTATGGCTGAAGGAGGTCCACATTGAACATGGGGTGCGGGACAAGGAAGGGGGAATACTTATCCCAAAATAATTGTCACCCACAACCTTGGTGATGGTGTAATTTCCATAGAAAAGTTGATGAATCTTAGATGGGGTCCTATAAGGTGCTCTTTTTGCAAATGTAACCAGACCTTGTCTCCCACCTGAAATTTGTGAAGAAATCGGTGTTGATAATGAAATTATTTGTACTTAGCATTGGATTTTTGTAAATAATCATGGACCTATTGTCAGATGTGATAAATTCATTCAATAAAATTGGTGGATTTGTTGGCCTCAGATTGAGCATGGGATGATTTTTTCTGTGTGGATACAAGGGGTAGTGTGGCATCAATGCGACCCAATGGTTGAAATTCCAACCACACCTAAAAGGGAATGTGTTTGGTAGAGCTATGAAGGGATTTTTTGTAGATGTGTTGAACATAGGGGAGACTCTCATCCCATTTGTGCAATTTTTTGGATTTGTACATATGAAATATATGCACGATCATTATGTTGACGACCTTTGTCTATCTATCGGTTTGGGGGTGGAAGACGGTGGATTTGGTGAGCTTGGTGTCCAACAGTGACCATATATTAGACCAGAATGCGCTAAAGAACCTATTTCCCTATATGATATGATGGTGTGTGGTATCTCGAAGCATACCCATACCCATCCAAATAAGATCTTGGCAGTGGCCTCTATTGTGATATTCTTCTTACAGGATGTGAGGATGGCCATCTTAGAAAACCAATCAACCACCACAAAAACATAGTCATTTCCCTTCTTGGTTGAAGGAATGCCTAACATCTAGTCCATCAAAATGGATTCACATGGCCTGTCGGGAGTAGTAAGAGGGGTGTACAAGCCTTGCTTCTTAGTGGTTGGTTTGCAATGGCACAGGCAGTGCAAGATCTGATATACTTGTTGAGATCATGTCGAAGTTTTGGCTAATAGAAATGATTTTGTAGTACTACCATGGTCTTTTCCATGCCAAAATTCCTTCCATCCAATTGTAGTGAGCTTCCCAAATCAGATTCACACACTCACTTGAAGGAACAAAGAGGTGGCTCAGATGGCATAATAGTATATCCTGAATATGAAATTCAGTGATAGTCATGCATGTTCCTATCATCTGGTAAGTAGTAGTGAAGTCAGGATCTCTCTTGTCGATTTCAGGCCACTCAGATGCCTCATGGCCATAAGAGTGGAGCACTGTGGTTAAGGATGCAATTGGAGATCAACTGAGGTATTCAGTGGCATGGTTGGTGCTCCTTGTCTTATATTTGATGTTGAGATGGAATTGTTGCAAGTATGTGGACCACTTTTGATGGTGGTCGTTCTACAATTTTCCTTGTGTCTACATGAAATGAAACATCTTATGATCAATGTGGATGATTGTCTACTTCCCAAGAATGTAGTTGAGTGAGGACTGTGCCCATGACATATTCTGAAGCATCAGTCTCAATCTCAAAAGGTTGTTGTATATCAGGTAAGGAGAGTACTAGAGTTGAGCACAAGAAATGTTTCAAATCATCGAACAATTGTTGTTGTGACTTCCCCCACATGAACTTTTCCTTTCCACCACCCTTGGTCACTTGGTTGAGGACCCATGCAATATGGGATAATCCCAACACAAACCTGTGATAGAATTTGGAAAGTCCTAAGAAAATTTGAAGCTCGGTTGGTGTGATTGGGGCTGGCCAATCATGAATGACTTGGATCCTGGTTGGATCCACATGCACATGATGCTCATCAACAATGTAGCCTCGGTATTGGACCCTATTCAAGACGAATGAGAATTTTTCCAAGTTAGCATATAGCTTGCGTTGTCGTAGAGTGTGAAGGACCTATTGAATATGTTGCAAGTGTTCTGCCCAGTTCTTGTTGAAGATGAGGATTTCATCCAGATATACCACCAAAATATAATTGGTGGAGGGTCGCAATATATCATCCATCAATATCATGAAATTTGTTTGAGCATTTGTCAAACCAAAGGGCATGAATAGCCATTTGAAAGACCTTCTTTGGACTTGAAAGCAGTCTTCCATACATCAGTTTGTTCTATTGGGACTTGGTGGTAGTTAGACTTCAGGTCAATCTTTCTGAAAAACTTGCCTCCCTTTAGTTGGTCAAGAAGGTCATCAATTCATGGAATTGGGTATCGGGTCCTGAATGTGATTTTGTTTAAGTCCCTATAATCAATGCAAAGTCACCAAGTCCCATATTTCTTCTGTATGAGTACAATTGGGCTCCCGCAGAGTGAGGATTTGGGTCGGTTGTGCCCCTTTTGAAGTAGATCTTGGACTTGTCACTTAATTTCCTCATTTTCCATCAGATGGAGGTGATAGACTGGCCCATTGGGTAGAGTTGCATCGATGATAATATCGATTGAATGCTTGACCTGATAGTGTTGTGGCACCCCGATGGATGAGGAGAATATGTCTTTGTATTCTTCCATGATATTTTTCACTTGATTTTGTTGCATGGAGAGGCCATGTATGTGGTTGTGACCTTCTTTTCACCTTGAGAGAGAATCATGAAGAAGACAATTTTCTCGGTCTGGGAAATGACCTTCTTGCATTTCTTAGTAGAGATCAAAGAAATAATGGTAGGTGAAGCTACCTTTGGTATCATGTACAATTGTCTACCCAAAGTAATAATAACACTGTGAGTTCTATACTCATATAAAATATGTCATTTCCACAAATATGATTTTCCTAAAAGAACATCTCAAACTTCAAGGGGGGAAATATCACACAATACCTCATTCTTGAAGGGCTTGATGTCGTAAGGTAGATGACACTATTGGCTGACACAGAAGTATCTTCCTTGGCAAATCCACCCGATGGTGTAGGGTTGCGAGCATGGTGTCGTATATAGGTTCAACTACTTGAAGACCTCTTATGAGATCAAGTTCTTTTGAATTTCTTTATTGACAATGAAATGCAGTGGAGCACCTTTCACCCACATCTATGAGTGAAAAAGGCATTCACTTTCTTCTGGTTCCTCTGGTTTACTTTGTTGGACCTTGGTGGTACTGATAATGTCTTTGGTTTCTGCATCGATGATCCACTTTCCTTTGTCTGGATCTGATCAGAGTCGGAACCTGCCTCTAACTCTGAGGATTTTAGCTCGGCCACCAATGATCACTTCAAGTGGCATTCATCAGTGTTATGCCAGAGGATTTTATGGAATTCACACCACTTCCCAATGTCTTTCTTTGTCTTCTCATTACCTTTCTTTGTATTCAGCTTGGATTTATTTTCTTAAGGGGGTCCATCCTTGCTCTATCCTTTGTTTTGTGGATTTGGGTTTCCTTTCCCATGCTTCTGTTGTGAGGAATTTGCAGATCCAAACTCTCGCTTCTTATGTTTAAAGTTATGCTCGATTTTGACAGCATATCAATATGTCACACACAGTGATAAGATGTCCAGAAACTCTACTTATGTTTGGATGTATCTATGCAGACATTCATGGTACTTGAGCACCAGATGTCATTCAGAGTCCTTGATACCCAGCTTGGTGTGCAAGGTATGGAATATTTTTGTGAAATATGGTACTGTCTGGTCCCTTTCTGGTTGTAGTGTGGTCCATCTTGTATATTGGTCATAATAGCTTCTAACGGGGTAGTATTGTTCCTTAATAGCATCCCTAAAAAAATCCCAAGTGGAGCAATTGAAAATATTGCAAATTCCTCAATGGCCCTTCTCTCACAGTATGTTTCCCACCAATACTTGAAAATAGGGACCACCTTAAGGAACACAAAGGTAATTGTTTCTCTATCGGAAAAATTACGGACGAAAAATACCCTTCTAAAATATTCAACCATTTATCTACAACATCTGCATCTATCTGACCTTCAAATAAGGGGATATCAAAATTGATTTTTTCCTTGAAGGGGACGATGTGATCTCTTGATGAACATGCATCGCATATTGGAAGTCGACGAAGGATCCATACAAATTTATCCATCATATTTTTCCTTTTTCATGCGAGGGTTTCCTCAAGAAATAATTTAAAAGGATCTCCTACTCCATCATATATCTTTTCTTCCACCATGGGAGGTCATCGTTATCGGTAGGGGTGATCTTTCAAGGGATCAACCACTTCAAGTTCTAACTCCCTGTACCCTAACCTCATTGGGGACATGCGCAGAGAAACAAATAAAGAGCAGATTGCTCTGATACCACTGATCCATATTTATAAATGGTACAAAATGGAATACATATGTATAGGAAAGAAATACATAGAGATGTAGTAAAACTTGAATTCTATTAATAAAGAGAATATGTTGAAACTGTAAAAATGCAAATTGAAACAAACTTGCTTGAATGGTGGTAACTTATCTCTAAGAAGAGATGTGACGGATACACTCATTTGCAATAAGATGGTTACAATGAGGCTCCAAAGGCATTTTTAACATAAATCATAAATGAGAAAACCATAAACATCCAAAAACCTAACCCTAGGATATGAAGCACCAAAATTCATGTGGCCCCCTATGGGGTAAGTTGGTACATCAACTTCCCGGGGTCGTAAATTTTACATGCGATCTCCATTTTAGGTGCACGATATCTCATTAGAAAGAACTATCTTATCAATAGACATGTTTTCATCACACTTAGGCTAAATCCTATATTGTGACTATTTTGTGCCCAAAAAAAATTGTTTAGGGCCTCAAAAAGGCCCCGGAAGTTTAGGACCCAAAAAACTAGGAAAAAACTACCAAAATGAAAATTGTTCTTTGATCCAGTGGAATAACTAGGTGGCCACTGATAACCACCTGGATCACTTCAACCCCCTATCTACAGGATCCGACCTGAAGTAAGATACAACTCCTTGAATGCTCCAGCTACAACTATAAGGAGGCTCCAACCCCCTAGTTTACAGGATCCAACCTGAAGGAAGCTCCAACTCCCTGTGTTCTCTAGCTCTAACTAGAAGGAGGCTATGACCCCCTGGTTTACATGCTCCAACCTGAAGGAAGATCCAAATCCCTGTGTTCTCCGGTCCTAACCGGAAGGAGTCTACAACCCCTTTTCCTTGCCTCGTCCTACCTTCCTAAAATATAAATGTAGGCTCAAAATGTCACTACCAATGATACTATCACTAACACTTATATTATCACAGCCACTTTCACTGATACATCAAATTGTCAACCTATCACTATCATTGTCACATCAACCTGTAATTGATTATCAACCAATCATCCAACCTGTTATTGTCCTTGTCACTGTCTATGTCACTAATATACCATAATCAACCAAATATAACCATATCCACTCACATGGATACAAAAACATGTACCATATCATGCATCGAACATGTACCAAAACTTGTACCATTACCTTTACCATACCATGTACCAAAATCACCAAGAAGTGCCTCTAGAAATGTACCATATCATCATCACTAAGATGTGTCTCAATATTTACTATCATCACCAATCATGTACCATAATATATGCCAAATTTAGTTATCATAACATTGATGATGAGGATCCAACCATATACCTCGATCATATACCAAAACCATGTACCATGTACCAAAGCATCAACTATGTACCAAATGATGTGCCTCAACTAAGCACTAAAGAATATGCCTCATACATATGCCACCATATACCAAGTGTATACCTCAACCATGTACCAACATCACAAATATTTTCCTATAAAAACCATGACATATACAAAACCAAATACAAAGGTACCATAACATCACTCAACCATGTAGCTAATATTTACCTCAAACCATGTGCATCAAGCATGTTCCAACATCCATAAACCATGTACCAAGAGATGTACCTCAAATATGTGCCATATTACTCATGATATTCCTTAAGCATATTCCATACAACAAACCATATGCCAAGTATCCAATATGTTCCTCAAGGCATATACCAAAACTCACAAAGACATGCCTTAAGAATGTGCCAAACTTTCCAAGATGCAAACCTCAAAAGCACATGTAAAAAATACCTCTAATTTTCTAACAAACCTAGTGCATTAGATAACATACATGCAAACCTTCCTCGGCCTCAACAACCTGGTACAAGCATCTTCCCCAAATTTTTCTTATCCTCACAAGACTAAGACCAGTCAACTAGCAGGGCCTCGTGGGGCAAGGGTCTAACTAAACTAGGGTTTCTCAGAAACCCTTTCTCTCTTCTACAATCCTGAAACTTTCACCTTCGGACTTCCTTCATTGCCTTCGACTCATCGTAACATATTCTCCAATAGATCACTTGTTCACTTAGAAGATATTCAATAAACTTGTTTGTGTGTGTGAGTGTACTTATGAGAGACTTATTGAAGTGTATTTATACTTTTTCAAACTTATTTATTTAACTTTAGAGGCAACCTATGCTTTCTTGTGACAACCACTTTACCTTTTAATTAATGACTTGCAATTGTTTAGGGTCTTCTTAACCATTCTTCGGGGTTTCCAACTTCATGACCTCATAACTCCTCAACCACAAGGAACTACATGACGTACCACCTACCGTTGGAAATGGCATGACAAGGACTATCCATATATGAGTGTATTACCTGCATTTACATTATCATTCATGTACTTGTTCCTCAAACAACTTTGGGCTTCATGACCACACCTCTAGGGATTCTTGTAGACTTCTTCAAATGCATCCATCACATATATTGACATCAATCACTACCACTTATTTTGACATCAATGAAAACCACCTTACCAACAATCTCCCCCTTTGGCATGGATGGCAACACTCATAATCCCCAGGTGACCATTGCTTCTCTTCTGATGTTCCTCACCTCATGTTTCTCTCCCCCTTTGACATCAATGGGAAATTGTATCTCTCTTTGGGGTTGCTCCCTCTGTCTTCATGCTTCTAATATTTCTCTTTTGATCTTTCTTTTTCTCCCCCTTTGATATCATGGGAAAAAAGGGTAACTCCCCCTGTCGATATGTCTCCCCATATCTTCATGATTCTAATATTTATTTCTTGATCTCTTTCTTTGATGATTTATCATCCTTGACTTCTCTGCAAGATGTCGTGTAGATCAATGTGGGACTTATTGTACTTGCTTCATTTCCTCTCTTTCGGTGCATCTTGTAAACTAATGATTCCTCTTGTAATTCACTGACATATATAAAAAGAATTCAAAGTTACTTGACTTCAAATATTCATGGATTTTCAAGTTCACATCAATGACCATACTTTTCAACAATTTTCCTTTGATGGTATGGCTTATGTTCATGGTTTATATTCCCTCATCCTATTGTGCCTTTCATTGTTTTCCTTCCTGTGACTGACTAATTCCACCTATCATATATCTGTCTAGTCCTACCAAAGATCTCATGAATCCATATATGTCCATATGTCATAAAATTGTATGTGACTCTGCTACTCAACTACACACAATGTTGACCCATCTGCTGCAATTGATTACAACATATTCCTACTCTTCAAACTGAACCAAACATGTCCACTGGTCTGCTCTATCTACAATACATCCTCAAGTCTATATTTCACTTCTTGGAATCTTCTATATAATCATGAACCTCTTCCTGAAAAGCGTGCCAATGATATTCTTCATAACTATCAGTTGATACTTGCATGGGAATGTGTTCTAAAAGTTTCTCCGCAAACAATCAAAATGTCACAAGACATTCTACACTATTGTCATCAAACCATTCTAAAACTACCTTTCCAAAATCTGCAAACACTTCAAAATGCTCCAAAGATAGTTCTCTGATCTGTAGAGTTGTTTCTTAGACTCCCCCTCTTCAATATCCATACATATTGGGAGTCTCCAAGCCATATGGCTTAGAAAAATACCCACTCTGATCTGGAGCAATCTTCCTCTTTGTTTATATATTCATCCTCTTTCTAAATTATGTCATCATCCTTAATTTTGGCATCTTCCTCTTCATCCTATACCTGAATTTTGACACCTTCCTCTTGGCCCATGAATTCATCATTATCTTGTGTTGCTGCAAATATTGTGAGTACGATCTATGGGACCTGGTTTTCATTCACTTGCTCTTATTGTTTTTCATTTCTTCTTGAAACCTTCATATATATTTCATCATTTTTTTCCTTCATGGGAGGATTTTTCACGCTTCTACAAATTCAAGCTATGTGACCATAATTGTGTCATTTGTAACATTCAATATTGGAGAAATCCAGATAAACATCTCCTTCTTGAACATTTCTTCCATGTGCTCTACAATATACAACTTTATGTCGAAAGTTAGTACATGTAAAACAATGACCCAAAAAGAAATTTTGATACATGGGAGTGAATGATCTTCTTTTTGGTGTAGTCCTTCTAAATTCCTACCTTGGATGATCACAATATTCTCTTTGATTGTTTCCTTCACAATGACTAAAGCTTCCTTGTTTCCTGAATGTAGAAGGTATTATGTATTCATTCCTCTCTGACTCTTGTTGACCATGATTCCTTCCTTTGAGAATTTATGCATAACTCTTTTGTTTTCTTTCTCTCGTCATGGAGCTTGAACCTTCATCAAAGTAAACTTTCATGTATCCTAGTCCAGATTTGTCACTGCATGGCCTTTCACTATTGAGATTTTTTTCTAACACTTGAAATTTTTTCAAGTTCTTGTTGATCTTGTTGAATTTAACTCTTAATGTGACAACTTCTTCTTTAAGATTCTCACAGTATTCTTATTTCTTCGTCATCTGGATCTTCATGACTTCTTCCATTCACTTTGCTTCTTCAAGTTGGGTCTTCAAGGTGACAATTTATTCTTCAAGTATTCTTTCTTGTTGGTTGAATTCTACTTCAAGCTTATTTAAGTCCTCAGAACTTTCCTTGAGATGGCTAGTCAAAATATTTTCTCTTTTCTCTGTGTCCTTTCTCTGTGCTACTATTTTGGCTTCCAAGAACTACTTTTCTTCCAACTAATTTTTGTATGTTTCTTCAATCCTTCTGGTTTCTTATACTTGGACTTTTAGGTTTGTAAATATCTGTTGGACTTCTTCGGAGTTGGGATTTTGAGACTCGTTCTTTATCTCGATCAATTATTCCTTGAGTGACTTGTTCTTCCTTCTTTCTTTCGTCAGTCTACCTAAAGCACTGATTAATTATTCTTCAAGATCTACTATGCCTTCTTCACAATAGTGTTCTTATGAATCTATCATACATGAAGAGCATTTGTCTTCTCATTATGCTTCAACATATTCTTTATTAGCATGCCCTGGATCTGCGATAGGATGGGATTCCTTAAAGTATAAATTATGTAGCTTATCCAAAAGTTCTTTGGTTGATGAACATTGTCCCACTTTGTCTTTTACCAGATCAGGTAATCCTTCCATGATGAAATCCATTGTTATTTTGTTGTTTATTTTTAATTCCTTCTTGACTGCAGTGTTCAGTTTCTTTGAACCGGTGTATCCTTTAAAAACTTAGTACAAAAAATCATACCCCTGTGCTCCTAGAAATGCTTTCATCCTATTTCTCAATATATCATATATCTAACCATTCTGACCATCAAACATTGGTGCTCCATTCTTAGTGCAATCCATGATCTACCTTCTAGTGGTTAGAATTTCTCTAAAGGAACCTTCTCTAATACCAATTGATGGAATACTAAGAGNTGAATCAGTATCAACACTTTTTACCACTTTCAATCACAATACATAAAGTTCAACTTAATCAGTAGTATTAAATATTTTATCACTTATACATTCACTATATTATTGCATCATAAATGGTATCATTCATTAGTGCATAATAAACAACCATAAATACACAGTACACCATAATTTATGTGGAAACCCAAACGGGAGAAAACCATGGAATGATTTCTTATATATATCAAGAATACATTCATAAAAAGCACCAACTTCCAAATTCTCCAGCACCAACTAGAAGGAGGCTCCAACCCCCTATTTACAAGATCCAACCTGAAGGAATCTATGACTCCTTGAATTCTCCAGCTACAACTGGAAGAAGGCTCCAACCTGAAGGAAGCTCCAACTCCATGTTCTCTCTAGCTCCAACCAAAAGGAGGCTATGACCCTATGATTTACAAGCTCACCCTGAAGGAAAATCCAACTCCCTATGATCTCTGATACCAACTGAAAGGAAGCTACAACCCCCTTTCCTTTCCCCATCCTACCTCCCTTAAATATAAGTGTATTCTCAAACTATCACTACCATTGATAATGTCACTGCCACTACCACTGCCACCAATACATCAACCCGTCATTTTCATTGTCAACCTGTTAATTTTACTGCCACATTAATCTGTAACTGATGATCAACCAATAATCCAACATGTCATTTCCCCTATCATTGTATATGCCACTGTCTTTGTCATTGTCTTTATCACTAATATACCATTATCAACCAACTATAACCATACCCACTCACATGGATACCAAAACCTATACCATATCATGCATCAACCATGTACCAAACATGTACCATATCATGCATCAACCATGTACAGAAACCTATACCATTACATGTACTATACCATGTACCAAAATCACCAAGAAGTGCCTCTAGCATTGTACCATATCATCATCACCAAGATGTGTCTCAATATGAAATATCATCACCAATCATGTACCATAATATATTCTAAGTGTAGGTACCATAACATCAATGATGAGCATCCAACCATACACCTCAATTGTATACCAAAACCATGTACCATTTACCAAAGAATCAACTATGTACCAAATGATGTGCCTTAACCAAGCACCAAAGAATGTGCCTCATACATATGCCACCATATACCAAGTGTATACGTCAACCATGTACCAACATCACAAATATGTACCTATAACAACCATGACATATACCAAACCAAATACAAAGGTACCATAACATCACTTAAACATGTAGCAAATATTTACCTCAAACCATGTGCCTCAAGCATGTGCCAACATCCATAAACCATGTACCAAGAGATGTACCTCAAACATGTGACATATTACTCATGATATTCCTCAAGCATATACTATAAAAAAAGCCATATGCCAAGTATCCAATATGTGCCTCAAGGCATATACCAAAACTCACAAAGACATGCCTTAAGCATGTGCCAAACTTTCCAAGATGCAAGCCTCAAAAAAACATGTAAAACATACCTTTGATTATGTAACAAACCTAGTGCATTAGATAACATATATGAAGACCTTCCTCAACCTCAACAACATGGTACATGAATCCTCCTCAAATTTTCCTTAGCCTCCTGGGACTAATACCAGTCAACTAGAGGGGCCTCGTGGGACGAGGGTCATACAACCTGCGAGGGTGCCTAACGGGACACTAGTAGCCTGATCTGTGGGGGTAGGATAAACTAGAGTTTCTCAAAAGCCCTTGTTCTACTCTGCAATCCTGAAACTTTTTCCTTCACACTTCCTTCAATGTCTTATACTCGTCGTAACATATTCTTCAATAGATCACTTGTTCACTTAGAAGATATTCAATAAACTTGTGTGTGTGCGAATGTACTTATGAGAGACTTCTTGAAGTGTATTTATACTTTTTCAAAGAAAATTCTTTCCTTAAATTTAGGGGCAACCCTTGATTTCTTGTTACAACCACTTTATCCTTTAATTAATGACTTGCAACTTTTTAGGGGATTTTTAACCATTCTTCGGGGTTTCCAACTTCATGACCTCATAACTCCTCAACCGTGAGGAACTACGTGACATACCACCTACCATTGGAAATGGAATGATGAGGACTATCCATGTGTGAGTGTGTTAATTGCATTTACATTTTTATTTATGCCCTTATTGTTGGATTACTGAGAGGGGGGGTGAATCAGTAATAGAGCAATTTAATCCCTTTTTAACGATATAATCCAAGTGTTATATCAATGAAGCATTATCATCCAATAATTGCAGAGTAAATAAGCAATGAAGAAATGAACAATCATACACATACACAGTACACCAGTTTTTTACGTGGAAACCCAAATCGGGAGAAAACCACGAAATTCTTTTTCTTATATGTCTTGAAGAATTACATTCATTGGAAGCACCAACTTCCTTTGTTTTCCAACTGCAACTGGAAGGAGGCTCCAACCCCCTAGTTTCTCAGGTTGCAACTTGAGGGAAGCTCCAACTCCCCAATTCTCTGGCTATAACCAGAAGAAATATACAACCCCCAATGTTCTCCGACTACAATCGGAAGGTGGCTACAACCACCTATCCTTTCCCCGTCATGCCACTCTGAAGTAGAAGTAGAATGATGGAACCACTGTCACACTATCACTGTGAGATATACCATTGTAAACCTGTACCGATAAATCTGAACCATGCATCAACCATGCATCAAACTGTACCTCAACTTGTAATCAACCTATACCATAAACAAGTGCATCAACCATGCACCAACCTGTAATCAACCTGTACCATAA
>JZKD02S0681699.1:0-15338 GCA_000966675.3 Picea glauca | reverse complement strand
AAAGGGTCACCAGAAACATACCCTCTCTGGTAACTCTGGAAAAAAATGCAGCCCTAACACGGCCCATCACCCAGGAGGAAGTTGACCAAGCCGTAAAAGCTATGCCCCTAGGAAAATCCCCAGGCATGGATGGGTTTACCACTGATTTTTTCCACCACTACTGAGACCTGGTCAGGGAAGAAGTTTGGGAGGTAGTAGAGGAATCGAGAGCATCATGCCAAGTCCTACCGGCTCTCAATGCCACCTTTCTCACCCTCATCCCAAAAGAGGAATAGGTCACAAATCCCAAAAAGTTCAGACCCATCGCCCTCTGTAATGTAATTTACAAAATCATAACAAAGGTGGTGGCCAATCGACTCAAACCCATACTGACCCATGTCATCTCCAAGGAACAGGCAAGGTATGTAAAAGGAAGACAAATCATGGACAATGTCATTCTGGCTCATGAGGTCATCCACTCTCTCAAGTCATCAAGAACTCCAGGTATGTTAATCAAACTTGACCTTTCAAAATATTTTGACAAAGCCAACTGGCAGTACCTTCGAGCTATCCTAGAGTCTTTTGGATTTGATCAGCATTGGGTGGACTGGATCTTAAATCTCACCTCCTCATCCTTCTTCTCCATTCTAGTTAATGGGGTCTCATCCTGGCCTTTTTCAACATCTAGAGGTATCAAAGAAGGGGACCCCCTTTTGCCCTTCTTGTTCGTACTTATGTTGGAAGTCCTGGGATGATACATCAAATTAACAATCACAGAAGGCTCTCTCAAAGGCTTGTCGCTGCACAATATCCATCCAACGCCCTCTCACAATCAATTGGACGATGACACCCTGCTACTGAACTCCCCAACGACCCATGAGGCCAACAAGCTCAACTCTATCCTCTCAGACTTCATAGAAGCTCCAAGCATGTCTCTTAACCTAGACAAGTCCAAACTCTACTTTTTCAACACCCCGACAACTGTCTAGCTCCACATTTCCAGAGTCCTAGGAATACCCAAGAGCTCCCTTCCGTCCAACTATTTAGGTGTTCCTCTCATGGGCGCTAGAGTAAGATCCATATCCTGGGACAACCTTCTTCTTTCCATCTCCAACAAACTGAGCAACTGGACTTTCAGACCGCTCAACATTTCTTCCAAGTTGATCCTCCTCAAATCTATCTTACAAGCCCTACCTACTTACCTCTTCACCACTCTAGCAGCTCCTAAACAGGTCATCAAAGCCATAAGGAACCTCCAACGAAACTTCCTCTGGCATGGACATCAACCTAACAAGAAATGGGCACTCGTAAGCTGGGACAAAATTTGCACACCAAAAATCCTAGGAGGATTGGGACTTCACGATCCAGGGAAACTCAATCAAGTAATGGGAGCCAAAATCTGGTGGAGATGGTTAAAAACTCCAGCAGTCGTCTGGGCGCAAATATGAAAGAAAAAGCATGCCCCCCTCATAGCAGATAATCAACTTATTAGACACAATGACTGACTACAGGGCTCCAACATTTGGAACACAACTTGGCAAAACAGTGCTCTAGTTCAAAATCACACATTATGGGAGGTCCAAAATGGAGAAAGCGTTATGTTCTAGCAAGACTCATGGCAGCAATTCAAACCCCTAGGTGAACTGGAGGAGCTAAACACACTCAAACAAGCTCTCAACTAGGACACATCTTTAAGGGTGAAAGACCTCTGGAAAGTCGAGGAACAAAGACAACAATGGTGTCATTGGAAAACCTCTAGTCGGGACCTAGGGGTCCCAGAGAATCTCAATCTGTAGAACTGACAATTCTATGCCAGCCACCAGAAAATACCCAATAGAGAAGGTCTGGACATCCTCAGATGGGGGCACTCCACAGCTGGCACTTTCTCAATCAAAGAAGCTTACTTTCTACAGGGTAATCACCAGAATTAGAACAAGGAAAACATATGGAACAAATTCTAGAACCCTGTTCTCTAGCCTAAGGTTTCCACCTTCCTATGGCTTGTGGCACATAACCGAGTCCTAACCTGGGACAACCTCAAAAAAAGAGGCTTTATAGGGCCTTCTTTTTGTATCCTATGCTGCCAGCAAGAGGAAACCAAAGAACATCTTTTCAATGGATGTCACTTCAGCCAACAGATTTGGGACCAAGGAGTCCAAATAATGTGTCCATCCAATCAACACCGAAACAACATCAATGACACAATTGAGAATTGGGACTCTATCACCTACAACAACCCCCTACTAAACCACATCTGGAAACTTCTACCAGGATTCATTCTCTGGCAATTCTGGAAAGAACGAAACAAACGAATCTTTCACTCCAAAGCTTCCACGCTAGACCCAACTTGGAAAAAAATAGTTTCACTAATCAAGGAAACTATCAGAAGAAAATCCTGGAAAGTAGAGGACCCAAACTGCAAACCAGAGGAACATTTCATTCTCCAAAGTTGGCAGCCCAATCTAATCAATCGACCAATAACAGAGAAGCCCAAGCACCAACATAGAAGTCCAACCATTTGGACCCCCCTTCTAGAAGATTTCATAAAGATAAACTTTTATGGGGCTTCCAAAGGCAATCTGGGACCAGTGGTCTATGGATCCGCACTCAGAAACTCCAATGGAGAGATCATATGTCTCGTTGTAGGATTCCTAGGGGAAACAACAAATAATGTGGCAGAGCTAACAAACTTATTGCAGGGTCTCCAGACAACTAATGACAGATACCATCACAAGATTATCTTGGAGGGGGACTCACAAATTGTTATTTAGTTAATCACCAAGATCCTCCATGGGGATAATCCAATGAAAATGTCACCCAGTTGGTGACTCTTTGGGGTGCTATAGGATTTTGGAAGCCTCCTCAAAACCAATCTCAGCATCACACCCTCCCACATGAAAAGAGAAGCAAACAGGGTAGCAGATTGCCTGGAAAATGAAGGAGTAGAAATGGGGACCGAACATTTCTATTGGGAGGCCCACACCTCATATGACTCAGACATCTCATATTGGTGCCAAAACTTAGCCACCAGCGATCTACAACCCCTGTATGGGGTGCCACATCACAAAGTCGAGACACACGGGCAAATGATGAGCTGCGCCATTAATATAACCCACCGACCACCATCCCTTCAGCATTAAAATGGGAACGAGCCCATGCAGGTTTAACTAGAGGATGAGGCCCTTCACACAAGTGAATACGATGAAACACCAGTGCACTAGGAGTCTAGCCTTAATGGCCAAGGCAGTCACCATCATTCTCATCCTTATGAACTGCCTCGACAACAATGAGAGGTATTCAAATTTCATAGAGCCGAACGCAGAGTCACCGAAGTTTTGGAGTAGGGTTATCCTTCCGTTGGAAACTTCGAACATCTCCAGGTTCCTCAACATGCCTAGGGAATGAGGAAATCCTTGCAGGGGAATAGCTTGGTACTCATTTGAATCACGTAGGCAGAGGAAGAAGAAGTTCGAGAAGGCGTTGGCCTTGGCATCCTCGCAGAGAAATAGGAAGTTTGGGAGACCTCGAACGCCTCCCATGGCGTACGTGGAAGAGATTACCCTGGACGAGGCCATGCAAATTCATCCTGAGCACCCTCTTTTCATAGTCCTATACAATTGGAACCCTCACACCAATTTTGGCAATGCAGACAAGATTCCATCTCCAGGAATACCGCGTGGTCACAGAGAAACTCACCCGACAGAGGAATTCACCACCTGCTATGTTGAGGAAGAGGTATCGTGTTGTGTAAATGCAAAGACCGAACTTCCCAGTGGTGCACCTCTAGAGGAAGTGACTCAGTTGAATAAGCAATAGGCACATCAAGTCAGTGAAGAAAATGAACACAAAGGAGAAAACCATGCACAGTGGCCATTTCCCTTGGCCTCTGTTGAAGGAAATTGGAAGGACCAACCTCCTTTCACCAACCAGGGGTACCTAGCACTAATCTTCAAAATGCGAAGCATGCTGGATGATCAGATCTTTCGAACCATTCAAATCAACCAATGACTCGATATGTTGTATGCTGCACACTCCAGGACTCTCCCAAGAAGGTAGTTCCCTACATGCGAGCAAGATTATGCAATTCCTGCAAGATGACGAAAGCACGCGGAAGAGGACGAGCCGACTGGTTAAAAGGTCTTGTGATGTCCATAGTTAGCAATATCTTTTTGTTTCAAAACAAAGCTTTATCCCAGTTAGATCATAGAAATGTTGTAAGTAGATTGTTAGAATATAGACTGAACCTAATGGCCATGCGTCCTGGTTTCCTTCGGGCAGGACAACACTCTGATAATTTTGTTTGTTTGAACACAAATGGCATAGAATGTCTAGTTGTCTCGGTTTCCTTTTCAGGCGGGACAACTGGCATTACAACTAGACTCTATAACTCTACAACTCTAATATAAACAGGATCCTCCCCTTTTTTACTTAAAAAAATATATATATAGCAGTATTCCCCATATTCCTTGTGCTCGTGCTTGATCCAGGAGGATCTGGAACGCTAAAAAAATGACATACTCAAATTATTTATTTTTTGAATTCATTACATAGAGCACGATGAGATATTTCCAACAAAATTTGAACAACATCAAATGGACATCGTACTAAGAAGTTATGATGTTTTGAATATTATGACCAACATGTAAAAATTCAAACATGGTAGGACACATGGAAGACCCAAAAGATAACACGTGGATTGTGTACACACTTTATGGATGCCACATGGCATGACTAAAATGATGAAGCATGGAAGTTGCCGTAGCCACCTACTCCCCCGTAGGGCTACATGACCTTCCGGTCAAGAAAATTCGATTTTTGAGTCAAGTGACTCTCTGGAACCTTAAATGGTTCCCTTTTGTATCTTAACGCATGCCCTTTCGGCTCCTTGGTATAGGTCTGATAGCACCCACGACCTTCCCTTTCTCTCTGCTGCGAAATATCAGAGTACTGAGCGTTAGCTCTTTTTCTGATAAGCCCCCTCTTGATATGACCTTGTGCGGTGTCTCCCTGTGACCACGCATTTGCAAGCGCGACCAATATCGGTTTGGGATCAAACTACCTTTCAGCCCTCATTTTTCCTCGAACCTCCATGTGTCCTCTTGGAAAAACCACAGTATGGATTGCGGCCCGCCCTCAATATTTTAAAGTTCGTGCAACTCATGTCCCCGCAATGCTATGGGATCGTCGATCTCATGATCTTCACGATATTCTCTGAATTGATGGTTCAGATCTATGCTTTTCAAATCTAGGGACCAAATATTCCCCTTTTTAAACAACGGTCAGGATCTCTTCACAATTCCAGACTTCGGATGTTTGAAATATCAAAACCTCAATTTCCTTCATACTTCAACCTCTCGGAGCTGATGATCTGTAGACACCTATATTGATGAATGAATGGTCTTACTTCCTCTTTGGGTTTTTTACCTTTCAACTTATATCAACAGTCCTGTAGCCCACTTCTCGATAGACGGTTGAGATCTCCTTCAGGTCTTCAGACTTCTGAGATCTTAAATATCAAACTTCGGCCTTCTTCCCAATGCCTTTTATCCGAAGGCTATAATCCACTAATGCATCTCCACTTGATTTGACGGTCAAGGATTACTTCATGTCTTTACTTGGAGTACATGGATTTATTCCACATCTCTCTTAAGTCCCATGGCTCTTAATCACTTTGGGACTTTACCCGGAGTTCATAGATTCAAGCCATGTCTCCCTTAGATTTGACGGTCTAGATTTACTTCATATCTTTGAGTTTCAACAATCTCAGATCTCAACTGAAACCCCACTACAGTTTACACGAAACTCATGATCTATTGAAATGTGTCCCCATGCAAATCGCCACCTCTCGGATCTTTGGCTACTCAATATTTGAGTGTTTCAACCTTGCCTCCTCCTGGACCCACGGTATCTGATGGCTCATATTTTCCCTGGGTGATCCGATGCTTGAATCTTAGCTCAAACAATCTGACAGCTCAAATATGTTCCTGTTGATTGGACAATAGAGATTCTACTTTGGCTCTTCGACCTTCATAAATATCAAGTCCTCAAAACTTGATGATATCCCTCTCCCAAATTTGTGAAGTACTTAGGCTCGTGCACTTTAATCTGATCAAACGACTATTGATCTTCTACACAGTGATCCAACGACCACTGTCGCTCCTCCTTCTGAGCTTCTGATTTCTTCCTACTTAGAATATTTATCAGTCTTCAGAGGTTTCAAAACTTTTCTCCTCCTTATGAGTCCGACTCTTGGATCTTGTCATCACTTATGAAAAGTGTTATCCCTTATGAGATTTATCCTTAAAGGATTCTGATTTCCCACGCACACCTTGTGTTCAAGGGATTTTGATAACTCAGATCAAAGGATTTCTTGAAAATAAATTCTTCTGTCCTTTCTAGCGTTCCTCTATTCTAGTTCTTCGACGCTTGGTCACTTCTTGATGCCCTTCACACCTTGCACCTGTTCTAAGTTTCCTTGGTTCTCTCTGAAATTCTTTGATTCAATCTGAGACTCAATCGACGTGCTCCTTGCATTCGAGATGCACACCTTGCATATGAGTTTCAGAAGAGAAACAATTTGAACTTATTCATTTTCATCACAAACTGATATTATCAACTCTTGAACAATCATACATGAATGAAATGAAAATAAACAACATATACAGAGTATAACATTCATTCATACATCAAATGAACATAGTACAAGGATTTGGGACAATTTTGTCTGTTCTATTCATTCATGAAAAAAAATTACATAGTCTTTATTCTACTCTATTATGTTCTACTGATCTCTCTCTGATCTCTATCTCATCTCCTAATTTCATGCAACAACAACAAAACTATCTAAGGACCGGCTCCTCGATCTCTCATCATCTTGTCTGTAACCTATCCTATCAAACTCTTAGCGGTTGCCTACTTTGTCCTATTACAATAACTAACAACTATTTCTAGATAAGAGTCAACACTCCATATATGCAACCCCTTACAGTCCTTTATAGCTTTACAAACATGACATATCTAAAAATGTTGCTTTCAAAAATATCTCAACAACTTGATTTAACTCTAAGTTAATTTCTGATTTGAAACTCTGTCATGTTGATATGTCATTCCTTTGCCTCCACACTTGTGTTTTAACTTTGAAGGAGATGCTCCTGCATGATACTCCTGTGGTTAAAATTTTCATGGAATCCTTTCCATGAGCTCCTTCATTGTCTTTCCATGCTTCAAAATATCTATTTCTGTGACCCAGCTTTCATATTCCATTGAATTATCTTTCCAGTTCACTAAATATTTAAGATATATCTTCTTCCTGGTCTTCTTCCCATCTCTTTGTTCAATGATTTTCTCCATCTGAGGTTTTTCTACTGTGGGAAATTGTTCTTCCCACTGAACTTAATTATGATCATTTGATTTTTCTGCTTCATCTCTCCTGTAAGGATACATGTATGCAACATTGAATATTGATGATATCCCAACATCGTCTGGCAACACAATTTCATAAGAATTGGCTTTGAATTTTCCGAGAATCATGCATGGTCCTATCTTATTTGTCTTCAACTTGTTATACGTTTCCTTTGGAAACCTCTCTTTTCTCAAATGAGCTAAAACTTCATCTCCAACTTTGAATTGAGATTTTCTCCTATTTTGATCAACTTTTCTCTTATATTTCAGGCTGTTGTTCTGTAGATGTTCTCTGACTCTGTCATGGAGTTTCTTCATTTCTATTGCAAAATCCTCTGCTCCATCACTTCTAAACTCATCTTGATTCAGATCTCTCAATTATGTAATCCCTCTTGGTTGTATACCATACAAAATTTCAAATGGACATTTCCCTGTGCTCTTGTTCATTGAATTGTTGAATGCAAATTTTGCTTGTGCTAGAATCTGATCCCATTGCTAACCTCACTCAGTGACTAAAATTCTCAACAAGTTTTCCAAACTCTTGTTTACTCCTTTAGTCTTTCCATATGTTTAAGGGTGATATGTTGAACTAATGGACAAGTTTTTCCCCAACCTCTTCCATAGATTCCTCCAAAATTGTTCCACAAATTTGGTGTCCCTATCTGAGACTATGCTCCTCGACAATCCATGTAGTCTCACTACTTCTCTGAAAAACAAATTGGCTACGTGTGTAGCATCGTTTCTCTTCTGGAATGGTATGAAATATGCCATTTTTGAAAATCTATCCACCACAACAAATATGGAATCACTCCCTTTCTAAGTTCTAGGCAATCCCAAAACAAAATCCATACTGATTGCATCCCACGACCTTTCTGGAATCAGTAATGGTTGATAAAAACCAGTGTTATGTTGTCTTCCTTTTTCATACTGAAAAATTATGCATTTTTTTACAAACCTTTTCACTTATGCACTCATGTTCATCCAATAATACGAATTACTTAGCTGTGCAAATGTCTTATATTGACCAAAATGTCCAGCTAAACCTCCACTATGTTTTTCTTTCAGTAGGTTATCTCTCATTGAGAATATCAGTATGCATAATTGGCTTCCCTTGACTAATAATTGTTGGATTTACTTCACACACACATAGGATTCATTTTTCCTAAGGTTATACCTTGTTTATTAGTCATAATTAGTCATTATCCAGTCTCCTATATTTTAGGGGAGAATATTCCACCTGGAGAATATTCTCTTTCAGTTGACATTTCAGTTTGACTAGTTGAGTTGAGTTTATATGTTGCATTGGTTTTGTCACCATGCAACATTGGTATCATCACCAAATCACTACTCTTTGTTCAGACAGTTAATTGAAGACTAGTTGACTAGTTAACTCAGCTAGGTGGCAGTTCACTCCCATAACTACCTAAGAGATTAGACTAGGTGGCAGTTTACTCTTGTAACTGTTGGTGTGTGTCCAGATCAATGTAGACCACCACTATGGTTCATTAGTTACTCATTTATCCTATATATATTGTAAATTAATCACTCTTTGAGTATGGAATACGGTTAATGAGAATTCTTCCATTCTTTATATCTTGCTTCTTCTTTCTCAATTTCTCTCTGCAAATGTGTGTATTATTTTCTATCTAGATCTATTCTATGGAGGTTCAACAAATTTACATGGTATCCGAGCTGATGGAATGCTAATCAAAAGCTACACCAAATCATTTTTTCCAGGTACAAAGGATTGAAGACAACAAAATGATGGATTATTCGCCAGAAATACTTCTCACACCTCATAACTATTTGGAATGGAAGACAAAAAAAATTCTTCCGCTAAGATGCAAAGGCTTATACCAAATAACCATGGAAATGGAAGGAGAGCCTGATTCTGTCGATGAGAAAAATGACTTTCTCAATAGACAAGATATGGCCATAGGAAGTATCGGCATGTCTGTTTCTCCCGAACTTTTTCGTCAAGTATATGAAGAATAACAAGGATCAAATCCAAATGAATTATGGAACAAATTGGAGGTTCTATCTGGGAATAAAGAATATTGTGAAGATTTTATGCCAGAGGTCGAACAGATAGAGCCAAAAGAGAAGCCATCAGAAGATCAAGCCTCTTATTATGAAGAGTCTTCTACAAAAGTATTTGCAGAAATTTGTATTCCATTAATTGAAGATGATGTGTACTCCATTTCAAATTTTTTTTCTAAAATTGATGTGGAAGATATATGGAATACATCTCAGGAGTCACATGAAGACACTTTTGCATGCACCATGCATGCATCTCAGGAGTCAAAAAGGGAATTGCACACATCAGATGTTATTCTAATATTTTTTTAGAAAACTTTGTAGAAACAAATTGGATATTTGAATTCCTCTTGGGAAAATATCCAATTTCAAAAAACAAATCGTCCAAGATGGAGTCCGGAAAGTGAAGTTATGATCATTTTAAAATCAACAAAATTTCAACATTTTTCTGGAAACGGTCGCACGGTNGTGTCTCCCTGTGACCACGCATTTGCAAGCGCGACCAATATCGGTTTGGGATCAAACTACCTTTCAGCCCTCATTTTTCCTCGAACCTCCATGTGTCCTCTTGGAAAAACCACAGTATGGATTGCGGCCCGCCCTCAATATTTTAAAGTTCGTGCAACTCATGTCCCCGCAATGCTATGGGATCGTCGATCTCATGATCTTCACGATATTCTCTGAATTGATGGTTCAGATCTATGCTTTTCAAATCTAGGGACCAAATATTCCCCTTTTTAAACAACGGTCAGGATCTCTTCACAATTCCAGACTTCGGATGTTTGAAATATCAAAACCTCAATTTCCTTCATACTTCAACCTCTCGGAGCTGATGATCTGTAGACACCTATATTGATGAATGAATGGTCTTACTTCCTCTTTGGGTTTTTTACCTTTCAACTTATATCAACAGTCCTGTAGCCCACTTCTCGATAGACGGTTGAGATCTCCTTCAGGTCTTCAGACTTCTGAGATCTTAAATATCAAACTTCGGCCTTCTTCCCAATGCCTTTTATCCGAAGGCTATAATCCACTAATGCATCTCCACTTGATTTGACGGTCAAGGATTACTTCATGTCTTTACTTGGAGTACATGGATTTATTCCACATCTCTCTTAAGTCCCATGGCTCTTAATCACTTTGGGACTTTACCCGGAGTTCATAGATTCAAGCCATGTCTCCCTTAGATTTGACGGTCTAGATTTACTTCATATCTTTGAGTTTCAACAATCTCAGATCTCAACTGAAACCCCACTACAGTTTACACGAAACTCATGATCTATTGAAATGTGTCCCCATGCAAATCGCCACCTCTCGGATCTTTGGCTACTCAATATTTGAGTGTTTCAACCTTGCCTCCTCCTGGACCCACGGTATCTGATGGCTCATATTTTCCCTGGGTGATCCGATGCTTGAATCTTAGCTCAAACAATCTGACAGCTCAAATATGTTCCTGTTGATTGGACAATAGAGATTCTACTTTGGCTCTTCGACCTTCATAAATATCAAGTCCTCAAAACTTGATGATATCCCTCTCCCAAATTTGTGAAGTACTTAGGCTCGTGCACTTTAATCTGATCAAACGACTATTGATCTTCTACACAGTGATCCAACGACCACTGTCGCTCCTCCTTCTGAGCTTCTGATTTCTTCCTACTTAGAATATTTATCAGTCTTCAGAGGTTTCAAAACTTTTCTCCTCCTTATGAGTCCGACTCTTGGATCTTGTCATCACTTATGAAAAGTGTTATCCCTTATGAGATTTATCCTTAAAGGATTCTGATTTCCCACGCACACCTTGTGTTCAAGGGATTTTGATAACTCAGATCAAAGGATTTCTTGAAAATAAATTCTTCTGTCCTTTCTAGCGTTCCTCTATTCTAGTTCTTCGACGCTTGGTCACTTCTTGATGCCCTTCACACCTTGCACCTGTTCTAAGTTTCCTTGGTTCTCTCTGAAATTCTTTGATTCAATCTGAGACTCAATCGACGTGCTCCTTGCATTCGAGATGCACACCTTGCATATGAGTTTCAGAAGAGAAACAATTTGAACTTATTCATTTTCATCACAAACTGATATTATCAACTCTTGAACAATCATACATGAATGAAATGAAAATAAACAACATATACAGAGTATAACATTCATTCATACATCAAATGAACATAGTACAAGGATTTGGGACAATTTTGTCTGTTCTATTCATTCATGAAAAAAAATTACATAGTCTTTATTCTACTCTATTATGTTCTACTGATCTCTCTCTGATCTCTATCTCATCTCCTAATTTCATGCAACAACAACAAAACTATCTAAGGACCGGCTCCTCGATCTCTCATCATCTTGTCTGTAACCTATCCTATCAAACTCTTAGCGGTTGCCTACTTTGTCCTATTACAATAACTAACAACTATTTCTAGATAAGAGTCAACACTCCATATATGCAACCCCTTACAGTCCTTTATAGCTTTACAAACATGACATATCTAAAAATGTTGCTTTCAAAAATATCTCAACAACTTGATTTAACTCTAAGTTAATTTCTGATTTGAAACTCTGTCATGTTGATATGTCATTCCTTTGCCTCCACACTTGTGTTTTAACTTTGAAGGAGATGCTCCTGCATGATACTCCTGTGGTTAAAATTTTCATGGAATCCTTTCCATGAGCTCCTTCATTGTCTTTCCATGCTTCAAAATATCTATTTCTGTGACCCAGCTTTCATATTCCATTGAATTATCTTTCCAGTTCACTAAATATTTAAGATATATCTTCTTCCTGGTCTTCTTCCCATCTCTTTGTTCAATGATTTTCTCCATCTGAGGTTTTTCTACTGTGGGAAATTGTTCTTCCCACTGAACTTAATTATGATCATTTGATTTTTCTGCTTCATCTCTCCTGTAAGGATACATGTATGCAACATTGAATATTGATGATATCCCAACATCGTCTGGCAACACAATTTCATAAGAATTGGCTTTGAATTTTCCGAGAATCATGCATGGTCCTATCTTATTTGTCTTCAACTTGTTATACGTTTCCTTTGGAAACCTCTCTTTTCTCAAATGAGCTAAAACTTCATCTCCAACTTTGAATTGAGATTTTCTCCTATTTTGATCAACTTTTCTCTTATATTTCAGGCTGTTGTTCTGTAGATGTTCTCTGACTCTGTCATGGAGTTTCTTCATTTCTATTGCAAAATCCTCTGCTCCATCACTTCTAAACTCATCTTGATTCAGATCTCTCAATTATGTAATCCCTCTTGGTTGTATACCATACAAAATTTCAAATGGACATTTCCCTGTGCTCTTGTTCATTGAATTGTTGAATGCAAATTTTGCTTGTGCTAGAATCTGATCCCATTGCTAACCTCACTCAGTGACTAAAATTCTCAACAAGTTTTCCAAACTCTTGTTTACTCCTTTAGTCTTTCCATATGTTTAAGGGTGATATGTTGAACTAATGGACAAGTTTTTCCCCAACCTCTTCCATAGATTCCTCCAAAATTGTTCCACAAATTTGGTGTCCCTATCTGAGACTATGCTCCTCGACAATCCATGTAGTCTCACTACTTCTCTGAAAAACAAATTGGCTACGTGTGTAGCATCGTTTCTCTTCTGGAATGGTATGAAATATGCCATTTTTGAAAATCTATCCACCACAACAAATATGGAATCACTCCCTTTCTAAGTTCTAGGCAATCCCAAAACAAAATCCATACTGATTGCATCCCACGACCTTTCTGGAATCAGTAATGGTTGATAAAAACCAGTGTTATGTTGTCTTCCTTTTTCATACTGAAAAATTATGCATTTTTTTACAAACCTTTTCACTTATGCACTCATGTTCATCCAATAATACGAATTACTTAGCTGTGCAAATGTCTTATATTGACCAAAATGTCCAGCTAAACCTCCACTATGTTTTTCTTTCAGTAGGTTATCTCTCATTGAGAATATCAGTATGCATAATTGGCTTCCCTTGACTAATAATTGTTGGATTTACTTCACACACACATAGGATTCATTTTTCCTAAGGTTATACCTTGTTTATTAGTCATAATTAGTCATTATCCARTCTCCTATATTTTAGGGGAGAATATTCCACCTGGAGAATATTCTCTTTCAGTTGACATTTCAGTTTGACTAGTTGAGTTGAGTTTATATGTTGCATTGGTTTTGTCACCATGCAACATTGGTATCATCACCAAATCACTACTCTTTGTTCAGATAGTTAATTGAAGACTAGTTGACTAGTTAACTCAGCTAGGTGGCAGTTCACTCCCATAACTACCTGAGAGATTAGACTAGGTGGCAGTTTACTCTTGTAACTGTTGGTGTGTGTCCAGATCAATGTATACCACCACTATGGTTCATTAGTTACTCATTTATCCTATATATATTGTAAATTATTCACTCTTTGAGTATGGAATACGGTTGATGAGAATTCTTCCATTCTTTATATCTTGCTTCTTCTTTCTCAATTTCTCTCTGCAAATGTGTGTATTATTTTCTATCTAGATATATTCTATGGAGGTTCAAAAAATTTACATGGTATCCGAGCCGATGGAATGCTAATCAAAATCTACACCAAATCATTTTTTACAGGTACAAAGGATTGAAGACAACAAAATGATGGATTATTCGCCAGAAATACTTCTCACACCTCATAACTATTTGGAATGGAAGACAAAAAACATTCTTCCACTAAGATGCAAAGGCTTATGCCAAATAACCATGGAAATGGAAGGAGAGCCTGATTCTGTCGATGAAAAAAATGACTTTCTCAATAGACAAGATATGGCCATAGGAAGTATCGGCATGTCTGTTTCTCCCGAACTTTTTCGTCAAGTATATGAAGAATCACAAGGATCAACTCCAAATGAATTATGGAACAAATTGGAGGTTCTATTTGGGAATAAAGAATATTGTGAAGATTTTATGCCAGAGGTCGAACAGATAGAGCCAAAAGAGGAGCCATCAGAAGATCAAGCCTCTTATTATGAAGAGTCTTCTAAAAAAGTATTTGCAGAAATTTGTATTCCATTAATTGAAGATGATGTGTACTCCATTTCAAATTTGTTTTCTAAAATTGATGTGGAAGATATATGGAATACATCTCAGGAGTCACATGAAGACACTTTTTCATGCACCATGCATGCATCTCAGGAGTCAAAAAGGGAATTGCACACATCAGATGTTATTCTAATATTTTTTTAGAAAACTTTGTAGAAAAAAATTGGATATTTGAATTCCTCTCGGGAAAATATCCAATTTCAAAAAACAAATCGTCCAAGATGGAGTCCGGAAAGTGAAGTTATGATCATTTTAAAATCAACAAAATTTCAACATTTTTCTGGAAACGGTCGCACGGTTTTCAAAGTTTCATCCAAAATTTATTTGGATATTATTCATTATAAGAATATAAAGTGGATATGTGTGGAAACATCAATGATTCATATACTTCATCATATCTGTGCAGACATCTACATCTTCAACAAAATCTTCAAAGAGCACAAACTTGCACAGTTGCGAGGTCTTCTTGGAGTGAAGGACATGGTTGCTTAGCAAGTGCCTTTTGTTCCTTAGCATTTTTTATTTTATGCATTGTAATTTGAGGGGGGGTTTTGTTCCCATGAGGTTTTCCCTCTTTCCTCATTTAGTTCAGTGTATCTTTTGTATTTGGGTACCTAACATGGCCTCGCAGCTGGGACCCATTCTTTATTTTCACTATAGTGATGTTCAGGGGGGGTGTTGGAGCTACTTCACACACACCTAGGATTTATTTTTCCTAAGTTTATTCCTTTTTTATTAGTCATAATTAGTCATTATCCTGTCTCCTATATTTTAGGGGAGAATATTCCACTTGGAGAATATTCTCTTTCAGTTGACACTTCAGTTTGACTAGTTGAGTTGAGTTTA
>JZKD02S0681698.1:244844-262444 GCA_000966675.3 Picea glauca | reverse complement strand
TCTGATGTATGAGTCATTTTTACAGGAACGAAATGAACAACCTTTGTCAATTTATTAACCACTACTATGATTAAATCATGTTGTCTTTTTTTCTTGGGAAATTTAGTTATAAAATCAATGGTTACCACTTCCCAATTCTTCTCTAGAATTTGTAATGGATGTAGCAACCTCATTGGGTGCCTATTCATATCCTTCACTCTCTGGCATTGCATACATCTGGTAATGTAATCAACAACATCTTTCTTCATTCTTGGCCAAAACAATTGGATTCTTCATGCTGCAAAAATGTTTTTTAGTAATCAGGATAACCGACATATGAAACATTATGTATTTATTTTAATACCAAATTCCTAAGTTCTTTGAAACTAGGAACATAAATTCTATTTTTATGCATAAGTAATCGATCTTCCTTCATCTCATATTCTTTAATTTTTTGTTGTACATTTTCTTGTTGTAAACTTTTTTTTACCATAGGTAACGTTGATCTGTAAAAACGACATATAAAATTATGGTCTTTAAATATGATTGATGCATACTGATGGTTGTAGCATGCATGAGATGTACTCTTCTACCAAGTGCATCGACAACTTTATTTTCTTTTCCTTTGATATTCTTGATGTCAAAATTGTATTCACTTAAAAATTCCAACCATCTTGTTTTCCTGGCATTCAAAGTTGGTTTTTCAAAAAGATATTTCAAACCACTATGGTATGTTCTTAATTCAAATCTCTTTTCCATGAGATAATGCCTCCACATATTCAATGCGTAGAAAATGGCATAAAGTTCCAAGTCATGTGTGGCATAGTTACTCTCATTTTCTTTAAACTTTCTTGACTCATAACCAACAACATGTCCATATTTAGTGAGGAATCAACCAATTCCTTCCTTTCATGCATCTGTACATACCAAAAAAATTTCATTTGGGTCAACAATCTTTAAAATAGGTGCACTAGTAAGTAATTCTTTCAACAAATTAAAGTTATCTTCACACTTAGTTGTCCATTCAAATTTAATTCCATTCTTTTGCAAAGAATCAATGGGATGAGCAATGTTATACAACCCTTCTATAAATCTCTTGTAGTAACCAACTAATCCCATAAAGGGTTTGACTTATGAAACATTCCTAGGTGTTGGCCATCCTCTAATGGCTTCAATATTCTATCGATCTATGCTATACTGATGAAAACACCCCTTCTCTCCTAAGGGTTGTGTGATCTCCCGGTCTAGGATCAATCAAGAAATTGGGTCCGATTGAGCCTTTGGGCCTCTACTAGACCCAAAACCCACTTACATAGGTCCTTTCTCCAAAGGCGCAGGTGGTATGAGACCCGCAGACCTTCTCTTGGATGTTGTTCAAGTCTCAACGTCAAATGGGTGCTAACTCCTCCCTGCTAAGCCCTTTCTCCCTTGTGACCACGATTGTGACCATGCGCTCGAGTGAAAGGCACCTCAGAATTTTGCATTTCACAACCCTGGGAGCGTTACTACCTCGGTTCAACCGATAGCTGAAATCGCGATGACCTGAGATCTACGGTCTAGATCTTCCCTTGATCGACGACTGCGATCAATTTGATGTTTCGTGTTTCTCGACTTCGGATTTCCCTTGCCTCCATTCTCCTGATAGCCGAAATCGCAATGCTTTAGGTATAACAATCCATATCCTCCATCGATTCGACGGTCATGATGATTTTGGGACATAGCATTTCACGAAGTCGAAAGAATTTTCACCTCCAATATTCTGATCCCCGAAATGTCAACATTTCACCCTAGAGAATCAACTGTCTAGATCTTTCCCGAGTCCAACAACTCATATCAAGTCATTGTTTCGCATCTTGTGAATTCTTGGTGCTCTTCCCTTTGATTTCTCCCAAGTGTGATTTAGCGAAATGATGGTCGTTTTCCACGCATCCCTTCTGATGGACGGTTCTAATTCTCTTGTGTTCAAACCGAACGACTGAGATATCTCCTCCTTTGGTCTTACCCCTTCATAAAATTTAGAAGGTTTTTTGAGTGTCCAAAGGTTTCAAACCTTTTCTCCTTCGACAAGTTCGATTCTTGGGCCTCCTTAACACTTATGAAAAGTGTTACCCCTCCTGAGCTTGGTCTTTAAGAAATTCGATTTCCCACACACTCCTTGTGATTCAAAAATTTTGATGACTCCTATCCGAAGGATTTCTTGAAGAGAAATTCTTCTCGCCCTCCTGGAATTCTCCTTTTCTGGTTCTTATACTTCCTGTAAAGTCCCTTCGACACTTAATCAAATCTCGGATCTGTGCACTCCTTATACCATATCTTTACGCAAGGTTCAGATTCTTGTGGATGACTGTGCACGCCTTGCACCAATCTCTTTGCACTCCTTTAAAAGGTAAGGTTTTGGGTTCTCTCTTCTGAGTTTCAGAATCAAAACAGATTTCGTTAACGCACTCCTTGCATTATGTGTCCACACCTTGCACTATGTTCTCAGAAGAGAAACAATTGAAAATTATCTTCACATTCACAGTCTCATCTACTCATATGATATTCATTAATGCACTCATGAAAACAAAAATACATTGAATCAAATTTCCTCTTTTCTACTCATAAGTGAAAATGATTACAACTGTGATTAAAACACAAATTGAAAACTCATAAAATCTACTACTAACTTGCTACTATGCAACTATGCAGCTAACTACCAACCTCACTAGTTGATTCGTTGACTAGCCTCATTTGGGCGTACAAAACCTCTATTTACCAGAGGGTTCTTAGGGTTTTCCCCTGGCTACTTGTCTACTCTAAAACATATCCTAATGACTATCTATACCATTCACATTCTAGAGTCATAATAGAAACTCCCGCTCCACTCGCGATTATCTAAATGTGCCTCAAAGGGTAATTTCGGCTCTGGTTTCAAGTGTGCCTCAAAAGATAAATTCCGACGTTGAGTTAAGGTGGATTTCAAATATCTACTGCAATTGTCAGCGTTGAGATCCCATACAGATTCCTTGACGTTGATAAGTCTTTCTCCATGCGATTTCCAACGATGCTCCTGCATAATATACCTTGTTCTGAAATAATGCGTCCCAAGTAATGGATCTGTTCTTGGTAAAAGGAACACTTACTAAGCTTGGCATACGACTGATGTTCCTTCGGCACTTGCAATACCAATCTTAGGTGATTCTCATGATTTTCCTTTGAATTACAATATATAAGTATGTCTTCCAGGAATACTATGAAAAACTTATCAAAATAATTTTTGAATATGCCATTTATTAAGAACATAAAGATAGTTGGTACATTGGATAGTCAGAATGGCACCACTAAAAATTCATAATGCACATACATGGTTCTTACATGATGGTATCATGATATCAAGTCTATCTTTGAAAATATCTTTTCCCCTCTTAGTTGATTAAATAGGTCATCAATTTTGGCTCGAGGATATGTGTTCTTCATAGTGGATTTATTTAGCTGATGAAATTCAATACACAATCTCAATGTTCCATCCTTCTTTTTGACAAAGAGTATTGGTTCTCCCCAAGGTGAAACACTTGGACATATGTACTCTTTCTTCAAAAATTCTTCCAATTGCATTTGTAATTCTTTTAATTCTAGTGTAATCATTCTGTAAGGTGTTTTGATACCGAGGAAGCTCCTGACACTAAATAAATAGATAAATCTATCTCCCTCTTTGGTGGCATCCCTAATATTTCTTGGAATACATATTCAAATTCTTGTAGTACCAAAAATTCTTCAAGGCTTGGCCCCTTTGTCTTTTCTGGATCCTCCACATGGGTTGCATACAATTGACATCCTTTTATGAAACATTTCTTCAGCTGTAAGGATGGAATCTCCCTTATAGAGATGGGTCTTGGAACTCCTTTCACAGTGCTTTGTTCTCCTTCTTCATCAAGAAATGCAAATGTCTTTCTATGACAATCTAGGACAACATGATGCTTTTCCAACCAATCCATTCCAATTAGAATATAATAAGACCCCAATGGTATAATATTTAGTTCAGCATTAGTATTCACACCATTAATACTTATGGAACTACCTCTAACCATATCATGTATTCTCCTTTTGGTTCTGGTGGCTAGCTCGACCAAAATTAATTTTTCAATCTTAATTTTATCCAATTGTCATCTATCCACTATTTTAGGATCAATGTAACAATGAATTGCTCCTGAATCAATTAAAATAGCAACATGATGATTAATGATCTTACTTTCCACATTGATCATATTGGATTTGTACTTTTCTTGTTGATCATGTAAGGATGCATATATTCTTTCGATGTCTTCTACTGTTGTATCCTCTTGGATGTTGTGCATGGTCTTCACTTTTTATTTTCTATGAGGGAAATTCTTGTATAGGTGATCTTATTTGCATCCCCAACATTGGATTGGTGGTCTTCCCCCTTTTCCCAAGGAGTCTTATCTCTTGGATTCATCCTTAGCATTCTGGTCAGGATGAATTTTATTGGGCTATTTCTATTGAAAGGAGTTTTGAATCATTTCATTCTCTAGTCATACTTCACCTTCTTCTTATCCTTCCAATATTTCTATAAAGACTATTTGCAATTTCCTTGCTCATACAGGTACATAGCCTTCCTAATGGTCTCAACCAACGTCATGGGTTCATCATATTGAGTCTTCTCTTTATAAAATGATGGAATTCCACTCAAAAACCTATTTATTGTCACCTTATCATCTTTTATAAACCCCACATACTTTAGCATCCCAAAGAACTTCTTTTCATACTCTTCCATGGTCATTCTTCCTAGCATAATTTCAAATAACTCATGCATTTTCTTTTCATCGATTTTCTCATAAAGGTACTCCTTATGAAAATATTTCTTGAACTACTTCCAAGTGATCCTACTCACATTAATGTTCTCAACTTTCTTCAGCTGATCCCACCACATAACAACTTTTCTATGTAAATGGTATGTGGCAATTATGGATTCTAGGTTTGATGAGTAGTTATGAAATTGAAAATATCTTCTGAGTCCAAGCAACCATGCTTCAACATCATATTCCCTTTATCTTTCACCATAAAAGGATGGTGGCTTAAGATTCCTTAGCTTTTCTTCCAAACTGTCCAATTCATTCCTTCTTCTTTGGTTCCTAACATGAGACACCTATGGACTACTTATAGAATCTTCAGATGCATAAAATTTCCTTGGTGAGTAAGGAGGTGAGTGATGTCTATGAGTTCTTATATAAATTCTTGAATAACCATATCTTCTGTATTTATCTCTTCTTTCATGATATCTTAACTAAAACTTATGGCTTCCCCAAAAAAGAATTACTTTCACCCTTTTTATTTTGTTTTGCAACATGATCTTCTTAAATTATTCTACAACCCCTTTAAATAGGTATAGAATTCGAATTATGCACAGGCTCTTTATTCAATCCACTTTCCTTGTGACCTAGGCTCTAAACCACAGGCTTAACCACTCTAAGCGATGTTCCTTTATCACTTTTCCCTTATTCTTCTACATAATATATTGTTCGCAAAATGTGTGAGGGATTGGTTACTTCTAGGCCCTTCATCTCTCAACCCATTTATCTTATCATGAGACCAATATTGGAACCAAGTCCTCTAGAATTAGGCCTTCAGGCTAATCTCCCTTTTCAACTTCCAACTCTCTCGGAGGAAACTTTGTTGAAACACTTATATTAACTCCATTGGTATATCAGACGGTTGATATTTAATATCTCGTCAACTAGACGATCCCGACTCATATGGAGGCTTTAGCGAGATCACCGGCCATGTCTTAATATGGCGTTGATACAAATGGCCTTAATCAATTCAGGACTTCGGCGCTCCGAGACTCCAGAACATTACAACTCCCAATTTTCTCAACCCCCCTGGAATTATACTCGTCGAATCTCTTACCCTATCCTTTCACTGTTAAATCGGATGGTCACAAGAACTCCCAAATTGTATTATATCAATGCAATGAATGAATTCTCTACTCCGGGACTCCGGGACATTACAACTATCCTTTTTTTCAACTTCTCTGGAGTGATACCTTCTGAAGCAGTCATAAAGTGACAATTACAACTTACCATTGGTTAACGCCTCTGCTTAAGCTATCCTTCCACTAGTTAATCCAACGACCATGACTTAATCAAGCATCAGGATGGATGATCCTTATTCATTTTGGGACTTCGTTGCTCCAATACTCTAGTACATTACAAATATTGAGTCGTTCAACTCCCCTGGAGTGATAAATGTCAAAGTTCTTACACCATCCTTCCACAGTCCTTCTTCACTTGAATTCCAATATAACAATCCAAAACTACATGATTCAATGGTTGTGATTGCTCCCAAATTTCAACAAGGAAAGGTCAAGATTCTATGATCCTTTACAAAGGATCTTTTTCTTGCATGACACTCTGGCTTCTGCGCGATATCTACAATTCTATCACTCCTGAGCTTCAAGATCTCAACAACACATTCATTCTTAAGGAAAATACCATAATACCATGTCCAACAGTTCTGGCCCATACCAATTCGGTGTTTCAACTAGAGGTCTGATACCAATCTTTAATGTACCCAACCACCCATAGGCTGGGCACACTAACTCAAAACTCACTTATGAACTAATTTCGAATTATAATAAATTTTTAATTAATAAAGAGGCATGAAATATTCACATTCATAGTTCATTATTCATGCTAAAACATAAATAAATGAGACATATGTCAAGCACAACAATAACCTGAAAGCATGCATATTATATATACAAATTTCATAGATAAATAAATACACAACAGAAATAATTTTACAGGTAAATGAAAACATGATAGAGAGAACTTATCTTTAATGAAATGAATCACTGATTGGCTACAAACCAAGGATGTTCCACCCAACCATAGAAACTATTGTTCCAAGTCTCAACAATAATGTCACCCCCGAGCTAGGGCTATGAATCCACAAGGAAGGTTCCAAAGTGTTACTCAGCTTCCCAAACCAATCAACACTCAAGCTCTCACATGCTTCTCAACACACACAACAATACAAAGTACACCAACTCTCCTCCACCCATCATGCACAATCCAAGAGAATGGACCCCCTTCTCTGCCACAGAGTCCCTCAGGCAGTCCACCTCCTTTCATGGTTATAGTGCATCTGGTCAAGAATCTCCATGCTGGGACTCTCAATATTCACACCTTTGTGTAAAACTTAATGCATGCCAATGAATATTAGACATGCAAGCATTAATTCATAGATATAATACACCAATACTCATTACTTCCAACTAGACTATGGCTCCTCTCCACAATTCGTTTTTCTTTCCCCAAGCCAAGATCAAAATGAATGAAGAATGAAGAGTGGGTGAAAGAATCAATGGAGAGAAAACATAATGAAAGGTTTGAACAATTAACAATGAACAATGAGTGAGTGAGTGAATGATTGAACCCCCAAAAAAACCAAAAATGGGTTTATATCATTCTTAGAATTAAAGAAACATGCGGTCTTGCCCCAAGAATCTCATGTAATTGACATTCTCCATTAAAACAAAAATGGGTTAATAAAAATATAAAATAAACTTATCCCCTCGAGCCCCCACTCTTGTGGAATCATAGCCCCCTATAACTCTTGTCCTCGTCCTTCTAGCAACCAGTGACGTATTTATTATTAACAATGATCAAAACATTACATTTCCTAGGCACACTAGCCTCTTTTAATTGTTTGGGAACTCCAGCCTTTCATAAATTAACAAAATACATCATTTAATATGGGGCTCAAAACCGGGGTATTACATTGAAATACTTCATTGATGATATCCTATGATATGATACATGGTTGATGCATGAGACGATACATGGTTTCTTTACTTGGTATAGTACATGGTTGATGTAATTGGTTTGCTATAGGCTTAGTGCATGTTTGATGCATGATATGGTACATGGTTGATACATGATATGATATAGGTATTGGTGCATTGTTGATGCATAGTTTTGTATAGGGTTTGGTGCATGGTTGATGCACAGTTTGGTACAGGTGTTGGTGCATTGTTGGTGCCCAATTTGGTACAATGTTTGGTGCATGGTTTATGCATGGTTTGGTACAGGTGACGATGCATGGTTGTTACAAGTTGATATGAATGTTTGATGCATGATTGATACAGGTTGATGTACATGTTATGGTGATGGTTTTTGTATCCATGTGAGTGGATCTAGTTGATGATGGTATATCAGTAATAATGAAATGTTGGACATAATGATAGGTTGGATACAGTGACAGGTTGATAGGTGAAATGTTGGTAACAATTACAGGTTGATGTGATAGTGGTAGTGACAATGACAGTGCAGTGACATTTTTAGTGGAAATTATTGTGGTAGTGACAGTTGGTCTACATTTATATTTCATGGAGGAAAAATGGGGCAAGGAAAGGGGGTTGTATCCTCCTTCTAGTTGGATCCATAGAACAAAGCGAGATAGATCTTGCTTAGGGTTGGAGAATGAGAATCAAGTGGTGGTGGCCTTCTTCTAGTTGGAGCGAGAGAATTCAATGAGTTGTAGATTCCTCCAGGTTGGATCCTATTAATAGGGGGTCGTAGCCTCCTTCTAGTTCCATCTAGATAATTGGTAATTTAGTGCTTCCAATGAATGTATTCTCGACAATATATAAGAAAGAATTATGTGGTTTTCTCCCATTTGGGTTTACATATAAATTTTGGTGTACTATGTATTTGATGTGATGTTTTTGATATGATGCTACTTATATTTATATTCTCATGATATATTGTATGAAATCATACATGATACATTGATGATATACTTTTGATTAAGTTAAAGTTTATATATTGTGGTTAAAAGTGGTAAAATTTCTCATATTGATTCACCCCCCCTCTCAATATTCCAACAATTGGCATCAAATGCATTTCCTTCAAGGAAACAATTTAACCACTGGAATGAATATCATGGAGTATGCTATGTTTGGGGTACCACAATTTGATGGCCAAAATGGTTAGAGATATGAAATGTGGAGTATCAGGATGAGAACATTTTTAAAGGCACATGGGTATGATATTTGGAAATTAGTTTTTATAGGATATGTCGCTACTAAGAAACCAAAGACTACAGCTAAGAAGGAATTGAAAATAAACAACAAAATAAAAATGGATTTCATCTTGGAAAGATTAACTGATTCAGTAAAAGAGAAAGTGGGAAAATGTTCATCATCCAAAGAACTTTGGGAAAATTTGCAAAATATCTACTCAAATAAATCTGATCCTATCACAGGGCCAAAGCACATTGATTAGAACCAAGAAGAAAGATGCTTGATGGAGGAGCATCGTCAACAAGCACATGTGGAGAGAAAACTTAGCTCCTTGGCGCGTTGTTGAATCATTTTGGAATCTTAAACGCTAGCATTTCCTGCAAATATTTCTTGAACTGATTGAAAACTAAAGAAGATCAAAACACTTGGAAGATGAATGATCACAAGTGATCTGGGAGTTTCACTCCTAGAATTTAATGTAACAGAACTTAAGTGGTAGTTAGTTTTTTTTTCTTGTTGTAGACTAGATTAGTCAGAGGAAAAGGCTCGAAGAGCCCCTATTTTCTTTCATTGTAACACATACCCAATAGAGGTTGTAGAAAGTACAGAAGTAAGGAGAGGAGAGAGATGAGACTCTTTTCCAGTCCAACCTACACATATTGTAATAAAAAATTCATGTTAATGAAGAAAGCAATTTTTCCTGCATATGATTCTTTATGTGTTTATGTATGTTTTTATGGTATTATGTTGTAGATGTATGAATAGGTTCCATATACAAGGTAAGGATAGAAGTCCTCCATCTGTTTGAGATTTTTTTAAGTTGTTCTAGGTTCTTTAGGATATGCAAGGAGTGAACGAAAGAGTCTTGAAACTCTGTATCCAGTGCAAGGAGTGTGCGTCATAACTCTTTCGAGTCATACAAGAACGTTCCAGGAGGCTATACTAGAATAGTTTATAGACTCAAGGAGGAGCCTTAGGGTTACTGAATACCCTTAAGGAAAGTCTGTGCAGGAGAAAGCGTAGCACAAAGTTATTGAGGGCTCTATAGTGCTCTGCCAGGAGGGCATCGAGCAAGTGCAAGTGTGCACAAGTTGAACTCTATTTTGAGTTCAGAGAAGAGGAGTGTCAGGAGAGAACACTCACAAAGCTGTTGAATACTTTGTAATCTCAGTAAGGAGTGATTTGAGCAGAAGTTTCCAAGAGGGAACATATATCCCTTCGAGGAATAGAGGGACAAATACCTTTGAGGTATGAGTTGTTAAAGCTCATATGAAACAGAGTTTCTGAATACTATGGAGGAATACCTGTGCAAATAGTGCACCAGGACAACACTTAGATAAGTGTTGAAGGAAGCCATTTGAAATACTTCATCAAGCACAAGGAGGGCACAGAGGTGTGAACTTGTTTCAAGTTAAAAAAATCTTAAGGAGGACGAGCGTAGAGTGTGCCAGGAGGGCACTAGAAATATTCTAACGATGCAGAAGGGTCGATTCCCTTGGAAATATGAGAAAGTTTGAAATCTAAGGAGGCATAGTGCAAAGTTACACGCAGAGCACAAGTGTGTTCCAAGGATGAGGTTAAATTTTATTTCCAAAGATCAAGAGGGAAAGCACCGTTGAAACCCAATTATTTAGGCTCGCAGCAAAAGGTTCAAAGGCCGAAACCTTTGGATACTTAGAAATTTTCCCAATTTCGGGAGAAAGTGCAAGCTCAGAAGGAGCAGAAAAAACAACCATTGAATCAAGCTACAGGGAGGGATATGGACCGCTAGATCCACATCCATACAGGAGGAGTGCGTCGAGGAGGAGAACATATTCTATCCATCAGATCTAGGTGCGAAGAACTAGCAACCATTGGATCTAGGTAAGGTGCACACACCTTAATATTTTCAAAGTGCAGAGGAGGGAAAAATTGTGAAGCCCTGAAGTCGCGAAGTGGATCAGGATCGTGCATCATCCAAAGGGAGAGGTGGTAGCTGATTTGGAAGTCCAGAGCCAAGGCACTCCAGAATATTTCAGGTGAGAAGAGTGCAAATCTGTCAAAGTTCCTGCTAGCACTCTGTAATTCCCAGAGGTTGTCAAGGGTAGAAGAAATTGATAGAGGTAACTTACCAAAACCACTTTTGAAACTGGGATCTAGCCCTTCCATTTTCAAATATGGATCTCTTTGTATGATTTAGTTTTTTTTAGGTTTTAGATAATAGGCTAGTTAAGATAGTCTGAGTTTGTTTGCTTGTTTATAAAAATTGGTTGAAGAAATGCATTAAACTTCCATTGGGATATGGGGTCTGTATTAAAGATCAGAATCATATGCATCTTTTTATGAGGTTCCTTCACAGAGAGAGACATTAAAATTGTTCGATCTATTAAGATTAAATGAGATGCATTAGATAGAAAAGGTGAGAAAGTCAACCAAGAAAAGAAGAAGTTAAGAATTTCCTTACTTAATATCAGATGAACAACAGATAGATTATTAAAAGACCAGAAACCAAGTATAAAAGATAAATTATGCTATATGAACCTCCTTTCAATGATTATAATCTAAAACAATCAGTGATTACAGAAAATAGAAAAACATTTAATAGAGAATGAGAAACATCACCAACAATTTGACACAAGAATCTTGTAAATTGCCCTGTTTTATTACTGGTCGTTCCTTTTGAAAAGATTACACAAATATCGCCTTGAGTGAAAAAATCAACCCTCAATACTTCAAAGGAAGAAGTATTTATACAATATTTTACATCTGATCCTATCATTAATGACTAGGATATTGTGGAGATAAAATCTAACTGACTAGATTACAAATTACAAAATATTAGGAATGTTGCTAATCTATTCGAATACTTGGTGTTGATTTTGGGGGAAGTAGTTGATGATTCATCACTTTGATTTGACTGTTTGGTCCATGCTAACTCAGAAATCCACATCACCTTTACTCAAGTAAATATAACAAGGTGTCCCATATATTTTGACTAGGGATGGAAACCTTGAGTAACTTTCTATATATTTCGTCCATCTCAGTGTACTTGGAAAAAGTGGGATTTGTAATAAAAATATATTTTATCTCATGTTGGATGCTTAGTTCCAACCGTAATGTTTCTAAAAAAATCCTTTCCAATAATGTTTCCTTGTATACTTGCAAATTTAAAACCATCCTTTGCCACTGTGCTTATATTCTTCTTGTAATCTGATAGAATGATGAGCTTGTCATTTATTACTAGCAGTTCAAGGAGTCCCTTCTTGTGTAGCATTTCAACCTTGCTGAAAAATCTCTGCACTCCAATGTCCATCATCTGAGACTTCCCCTCTAGTTGCAGAATCAATCCTTTCTTGGTCAAGACCTTCTTGACTTCAAGGATGGTCTCTATCCTGTCTTCAATTTCCAATGCTTCTAACTCCTTGTTGGTCTTGGAGTTTAGGAACCCGATGAGCTCTGTTGACTCTATAGGTCTCTCCCCTAACTCTTCCCTTATCTTTTCAATTTCTTATCTGGCCTTCTATACCAATTCATATTGTTCAAAAACAATTTGTATGAACGATGATATTTCTTCCATCAACTTGCTCATATCCATCCAGATGTTTTCCTTGGCCTATGATAATGTCTTAGCCTTGAAAGTCTCCTTCTGGAGCTTCTGTAATTCTTGGATGAGTCTTTGTGATTTATTCATTTATGTGTTATAGCTAGAATGCAACATGCACTACTACATATGACCAAATTTTCCATGGTTTTTCATTGCTATTGCCACACATATCCATCGCACTTTCCACAAAAGAAAAGACTATTTTTCGTGGAACTTTTTTCATCGCTATATCCACTTACCAGTTATATGTGGAAACAATGAGGAAATTAGCCCTTCACATGTCATTACCATCAAGATAGGTTTACCTTATAAAGAGTGGCAATAGCGACGAAACGATGTCGCAACAGGGACAAAAAAACGTGCCAAAGTAAAAAACTTATCAATAGATTACGACACATATGTCATACGTGATACACAAAAATATGGAAAGTTGCGACCAAAAAGTGTGGAAATTGTTGTAGGAAAATCTCCTTGCAGACAGGTAGATCACCTCTAAGGCTTGACCTTAACCCTAGACAAAAAAATTCTTAACGTGGACGCTGACTTCCTTTCAAATCTATCTAAACCTAATGCATGAGAAGGGAGGATAACGAAAGTACCTTTTTATCGACGTTTGTCCCTGCACGCTCTGAGTTACGCTCCGATCCTTTTGCTCCTCGTTGAGTTCTGTGGAAAAACGAGATATGACCACTTCCTACTCTATTGACATTAGCTTGAAAATAGATCTATCAATTAATGATAAGTTCATGTGATGTCAGACACAAACTAGAAAGAAACAGGCCAAGCGTGTCATATTAATGAGAATAACGGCAGGAGTACTTACAATCATAGATGTGAATGCGACAGCTTCGTCAAGTCCTCTTCGTCTAACCCTTGCCTGAAAGATCCACAACCTGGATAACAACAACTTCACTGATCACTCTCATTTAGCTGACTATCAGTTTCCTCCAAGATCATAAGTTTCATATGTTTAGTTCTTCCCCCCAATCAGCTCCAGCACCACTTATGAGATCATAAGTTTGGTGTAATTCTCCATTTTGCAGTCCTGACTTATGAGATCATAAGTTTGACATTCTCTATTTTGCATTCCATACCACTCATGAGATCATAAGTTTGGTATGATTATCTCTTTTTCCTCCCCTTTCACCATTAGAAATATTTCTTATATAGCCTTGGAGAGGCTTCAACCACTTGAGATATTCTTGGGGAAGTTGAGGATTTTCCTCCTTCAGTTGAGGATCTGCTCTAGGATCATGGCTGGACTAGGGATTTGAGCTCAACTGATTTCCAAGAATGAAAAGATGCTTCCCCCATTCATCTCAATAGCTTAACAACCACCCAGAATAGGTAGTGCTTCCTCAAAAGGGCCATCAGAGTGTTGTATCACTTCCTGAAAAGGTTAAGGGAAGTGCCAGCACTCCAAAATCTAAAGCGCTCCCTCAAAAGGGCCAGGGGAGCATTATAACTCTCCCTGACAGTGTAAGGGGGAGAGGCAGCACTCTGAGCTAGTGTAAGGGGGAGCGCTCTCCTCCAAAACTCAGTTTTTTGGGTGCTTTCAGATGGCAAAAGGTTTGCAAGGATGATGACTCATTTCTCCTCTTCCAAATCAGATGTTTGAGGTGTTTCAAGCATCCTTATCATGTCGTTATAGGCATGACATAGGCATCATGGCAGTATGATTTCTTGCGACACTTGTGAGCAACATGCAACACTTGCGACCTTGTGAACAAAATGCGACACTCGCAACCTTTGTAATGACGACACTTGCGACACTATCAAAGTGAGTAATTTTGATGTGTAACAGATTTCCCCCCAAAGTATGAAGTTAGAAGATAGGAACTGATGAATGAAATACTTTGTAGATGCTCAAGCAAGGGTATAGACTCGGAGAACCTGACAAAAGCTGCACACAAACATCCAACAAATATCATGACATATTTCAAAACCCAAGGCAGGCATACCTATGCTTGGGTGATCAATACTTCCAAGATATGGCCACCATAAAATACACTGCGGATCCATAATTGTATTGACATAAAGGTATAGCCACTGAAGATACAATGTGGATCTATACTCTGATGACTCGAACTGATCGTAGCCACGAAGAATACACAGTGGATCTACAAGATGACAATACATAGCCACGACCAATACAAAGTGGATCTATGTAACAGTGTATGTGTTGTTTGTCCAAATAGAAACTCCATCGCAACCTGGGCAACGCATATATCAAAGTGGTCACTCAACCCAGGGTATTCTTACCAATCCCAACGTGGTACGATCCTAACCATGTGAATAGATGTCCTGACGTCGAACATGGCAGAAACCTCTTGATTACCGGTCAATGGTGTGAACCGTTAACAAGTGCGAGGGAGATCACCATTCATGTCAATGATTCCCAAGGTACCCTAGTACATTCCAGCAAATGTGAATAGATGAGCTGAATTCGAACATCCGTGGAATCATTCGATCAGGGGTCAATGATGTAAACCCATTGTTGAATATGAGGAGGCCTGCCATTGAGGCATGCAGGTCCCAAAGTACTAGCTAGTTTCTAAGTCTAATTCCCGGATAATGTGTTGAAGTCGACAGGAATAGACTCGTCGAGGGAGGGCCTTGATGTATCCCCCATCAACGACATGAAACAGAAATGGATATGCAGTTGGTAGATCAAACGGACATGGACTGACACAGGTTTTGAGGCAAGATATTTGGGATGGATGACTCTCGAGGCAGATACTTCCCTTGAACACTGGGGCACAACAACAAAACATGACATGGACCAAAATTGTGCGATGGATACTGTGAATTGCGTCGGGTGACCCAAAGGAGTGAAAGGAAAAATCAGAGGATTGGCTCAGTGCAGAGGTTCAGCAGGTTATGATGTGTGCAAATGACAAAGTGTTGTGTTCAAGGGTGACTCTAAGAAGTGCTAGATGGTGTTCTCAAGACACTGCTTGGCTTGTTCCTTTCAATTTTTTCCCCCATCCAGATAGATGAGTACCTCTTTTTAATTTAACGATCTCGAGGAGGATAAAACATGCTCGATATAACTCACCTTCGGTAAGTTCCTCTTCCTTTGTTTAACGAACCGTAAGAAGTAAGGGATCGGTCCCATATGGGCCTGTCGATGTGTGCTTTAACGAGTCCATAGACAGAAAACTCGAAGGTTTTTCGGGATTATAGAGTTTGGAAAAACACTTAAAAGAGAACTCTCTCAGTTCCTTTTTCATACAGTAGTCCATCAAGACAGAAAAAGGGTTAAACTACCGCTCAAAAGATGCCCTTTCTGACCTTTTAACGAGTGTGAAAGGAAGCAATATCACTCGACAATCTTTTCATATTTAGAGAGTCCGAAAAGGGTTTAAAGGAGACTCCAGGGGGGTTCCTTTTTCATGTGATCGTATCTGTACAGTTCTGAAAAAGAGATAAAAGTTTACCCGGTTACATTCTCATATATTTACGAGCATGAGAAAGAACAAAGACTAAGCTCGATATGCCCCCAGCTTGAAAGCTGGTGGCTTGACTCCATAATGATCATCAAAGGCTGGAGACATGCCCCCCAAGCTTCAATTGATTCACCGACTTTGAAGTTGTCACCAATTTCTGTGCTAGATGGAGAAAAAGGATACAGGTGGATGAAATGAAGGTTCAAAAATGAAACCTATCGACAGACTCGAATTGACATCTACGAGATCTGGCGAAAGACTCAACTTGAAGGGAGCTGTGATTGTTTCATTTTTTAACGAGCTTGACACATGAAAAGAACTATGCTCAATGTTCCAGGTTCGATCCCTAGATTGTTGTTTCATTTTTTAACGAGCTTGCTACAGAGAGGAAAACTATGCTCATGACACGCCCTCAGCATGAAATCTAGTGGCCTCTGTTTCATTTTTTAACGAGCTTGCCACAGAGAAGAGAAACTATGCTCGTGGTTGCTTCTTGATCATGGCTTCTGAGAGGATAATTATCTAGAAGGGTACCATGTCAAGGGACAAAACTCGATCATGGCTTCCAAGAGATCTTTTTTAGATGGAAGAGAATCACTCTGGAAGGAACACATGTCGAGGGTCGTGACAGGGGTAAGGAGATTAGGCTCCAATAACCCTACCGAGGAGATCACCATGTCAACTACCGAATCCAAATCGTCAGAATTTGAGGTCATGGGAGACAATGCCACATAATTGACATGCGACGGGGGTGATACTGTCTACATATAAGAACCACTTAGGGAGGTAACCCAGTCGGGGCCGATGAATGAAAGTTGATCAATAGTCACAATTCTTCCATCGTGAGGAAAAGATATCACACAGAAAAGGGTGTATACAATAGCTTTCATAGCATAGACATAATCCCGCCCAAGGAGTAAAGTGAAATCCAAGGGGTCTCGGACTACCATGACATCGATAAAGACAGTTTTCCCTCCCAAAGATACAAGAAACTGAGGAAGGATCCTTAACGGTTGACTATTTCTTCTGTTAAAAGCTAACAGATTCTGTGTAACTAGTGCAAGCTGTGAACAACCCAAAGCGTACCAAGCAACAGAAGACAAAATACTAATGGAAGCACCTTCATCTATCAACGTTTGAGGAATGTCCCAACCACAAACCTATACTGTAATCTGGAAAGGAAGGTGGGAGGGAAGACGAAGTCCAGTTAGTGCACCCCAATCAAAAAGGATGGCTTCATTACTTGGAGGGGGTTCCACAGGAGGAGGAGGAATGCCCCCCGGCACGATAGAGTCTGTATTAATGAGAAACACATGGGAAGTATCGGGTTTTCTCTCTAGAAGGAGAGTAGGATCGACCGATGATTGGATTATATCAACCAATGGTGGACTTGGATAGACCACCGTGGCACTCTTCATAGGAAGAGTGGGACTGACCGAGGAAGGGACTGGATTAGTCATTTCGACATTCCACAATGGAGGAATGGGATCGACCGATGGTGAAACTGGATCGACCACTTTGGCACTCTTCAGAGGAAGAGTGGGACTGATCGAAGAAGGGACTGGAT
>JZKD02S0681698.1:226247-244466 GCA_000966675.3 Picea glauca | reverse complement strand
GGGTTTTGGATTGTTTCTTTTAATCTTGTTGATCTCATCAACACTCCCAGTACTATTAACAGTAACCGGTTTCTTAGAGCCAACATCTGATGTTGTTGGGGTCTTGGTCCTTTTCAATCTCTTCTTCTTCTTCTCTTTCCGTTTCTTCTTCTTCTGATCAACCTGGCTACTTGCTTTAGACCTTTCACTAGGCGAAGAAGGAGAAATGGAAGGAGACTTGATGGGAGAAGAAGGCGAAAAGTTGGTGTGAGGTTGATGTGTGGGTGGTGTATCGACATCCAAAGTATTCGGTGCAATTGAAACATTGGGAGGATTTGGGATCACCGGAGTGGGGAACAACCAAACTGGTAATCCAATAGTGAGTCCTGGAAGACTCAGTGTGGCAACATATGGAGGACCAAAGTTTCCAAATGAAGGAAAGGTATAAGGTTCCCTAGAAGAAGGGGTTCCTCCATTGGAACTCCCAGGATTCGATGCCATTAACACTGACTCAACCTAAGGTCCACTAAGTAAAAGAAACACCATACGCTAATAGAATCTAAGAATCACAACCAAGCAAACAGGACCTTCTTTCGATGACCGTACTAGTTGGTGATGAAATCCAACGTCGCGTGATCAAGTTCAGAAGGGTCGGGGATAGGGTGGAACAGTTACAATGGTGACCCGCTTAACAGACTTATGCCTTGGTGCAAGCTTCCATGCAGTAATTGTGGATTTACCCTCCAAGGAGCCTGAGTGAGTTTGACCAATGTCTGCTCCAGGTATAGTGAGACTTCCCGTCAGCGTCACCTTGTGTAAGAACCTAAATATTATGGCCACTAAGGTTACCAATTCGCAGTCAGCCCCTGGGCGGGAACAGTCGACAGTTCGATCTGAACGTACGGGTAGGGTATCAAGACCGAAACCAACTAAGAGGCTTCCACGCAGTAATTGTGGATTTACCTCAAAGTGATCCCCATAATACGATCTGACTACCATAATCAGTTAAACCACGGAGGGTTATTCCCCATAGCTTACCCGAATGCAACCTCGTGCGTAACCTCTGTGTGAGAGGGGGATCCCAGGCAGACTTATATGATAACTGGATTTACTCTCCCTAACTTAGGATACTAATGTTTGTTTTGACAACTTTGGAGAGTTATGCTCACAGCCTAATCCAAAGTACTACACCTATTCTACTGTTGGTGGAGGATCCTAGCAAAGAAAAAGTTCTAGATAAATTTTAATTAGCATTGATTTTTATGGTTGTTCTTTACGCAAAAGGGGTGCATGGAAGTGAAACAAATGGAATTATGACTTAGACCCAAAGAATGCATCGAACATGATAAGCAGTCATTTCCTTTCGATGAACATCTAACTAAGGGAGAGAGAGAGTTCTTTCACTAACAAGCACAACTACGGAATGCCCTCAAACAATTGTTTTCTCAATCAAATCCTGATGTAATGCAAAACTTTTAAATTCCTTCTAATATGTGCAATCAATCATAAATATATCTTTATTGTTTGCGTATGGATAATGATCAATACAACATAATGCTTGTTTTTCTAATTATTTTCTTGGTATGAATGAAAACCAAACTAGCACAAGCAAAAGTCACACAAACAATACACCCTTCGTAGTAATCAAAACGAAAAGAGAAAGAAAAGAAACAATCAAAGAAAAAAGGAAACTTCACACCCAAAAGCAAGAGTTGAAGAACAATGACCTCGACTGAAATCAAGATAAAGAGGTTTGTAGGCCTTTGATGACCTTCACCAGGGTTTTTACTCAACTGAAGAGAAGAGAAAAGCAATGCATAGGTTTCAAGCTTCACTCAATAGGAAAAATCAATGAAAAATGGTGAATAAGGCTACAAGATCCAATCGACAAGGTGTTTGTTCTTCAAAAAGACGGATGTCAAGGCTAAAAAGGAAGAAAAATTGACTCACTAGATCACTCAGCAAAAGAGCCACAGAGGCAAACCCTGAAAAATGCAATTGTGGAGGGTTTTTGGGCCAAAAGGAGGCTGACACTCTGTTGCCAAGGGAAAAGAGTGTTATAGCACTCTATGTAAGGCTATTAGGAGTGCTAGCACTCTGTTAACACTAGGACAGGGGCGCCAGGGTCTAAAAGTCCCAGAAATGTCAAAAAATTTCAAAAATTAAGATCTGAGCTTGAGAAGTATGCTGAATGTGACAAGGTAAGGAGCCAATCAGCTCATGAAACCAATCAAAGAGGGGTGATCCAGGTCTGAAACGATCAAGGGACAGAACAAGGTCAATGAGGAGAAAAATCCAAACAAGAGGTTTCGATTCGAGGCCATCCCCAGCGGAGTCACCAGTTTCTGTTGTAGGAAAATCTCCCTGCGGATAGGTAGATCACCTCTAAGGCTTGACCTTAACCCTAGATAGAAAAATTCTTAACGTGGACACTAAATTCCTTTCAAATCTATCTAAACCTAATGCATGAGAAGGGAGGATAACGGAAGTACCTTTTTATCGACGTTTGTCCCTACACGCTCAGAGTTACGCTCCGATCCTTTTGCTCCTCGTTGAGGTCTGTGGACAAATGAGATACGACCAATTCCTACTCTATTGACATTAGCTTGAAAACAGATCTATCAATTAATGATAAGTTCATGTGATGTCAGACACAAACTAGAAAGAAACAGGCCAAGCATGTCATATTAATGAGAATAACGACAACAGTACTTACAATCGTAGATGCGAATGCGATAGCTTCGTCAAGTCCTATTCGTCTAACCCTTGCTTGAAAGATCCACAACCTGGATAACAACAGCTTCACTGATCACTCTCCTTTAGCTGACTGTCAGTTTCCTCCAAGATCATAAGTTTCATATGTTTAGTTCTTCCCCCCAATTAGCTCCAGCACCACTTATGAGATCATAAGTTTGGTGTAATTCTCCATTTTCGAGTCCTCACTTATGAGATCATAAGTTTGACATTCTCTATTTTGCAATCCATACCACTCATGAGATCATAAGTTTGGTATGATTCTCTCTTTTTCCTCCCCTTTCACCATTAGAAAGCTTGCTTATATAGCCTTGGAGAGGCTTCAACCACTTGATATATCCTTGGGGAAGTTGAGGATTTGCCTCCTTCAGTTGAGGATTTGCCCTAGGATCATGGCTGGACTAGGGATTCGAGCTCAACTGCTTTCCAAGAATGAAAATATGCTTCCCCCATTCATCTCAACAGCTTAACAACCGCCCAGAATAGGTAGCGCTCCCTAAAAAGGGCCATCAAAGCGTTGTAACGCTCCCTGAAAAGGTTAAGGGAAGCGCCAGCACTCCAAAATCTATAGCACTCCCTCAAAAGGGCCAGGGGATCGTTATAATGCTCCCTGACAGTGTAAGGGGGAGTGCCAGCGCTCCGAGCTAGTGTAAGGGGGAGCGCTCTCCTCCAAAACTCAATTTTTTGGGTGCTTTCAGATGGCAAAAGGTTTGAAAGGCTGATGACTCATTTCTCCTCTTCCAAATCAGATGTTTGAGGTGTTTCAAGCATACTTATCATGTCGTTATAGGCACGACATAGGCATCATGGCAGTATGATTTCTTGCGACATTTGTGAGCAACATGCGACACTTGCGACCTTGTGAGAAAAATGCGACACTCACAACCTTTGTAATGACAACACTTGTGACACTATCAAAGTGAGTAATTTTGATGTGTAACAGAAATAGTGAAGAAAACGTTTGGAAGAGAAAAAAATTATGATGTAGATGCTATATTGATGCAAGAGCATCCCCCACATCAAGCGAGCCAACGCGGAAGCGAAGGACAACTGGACAAGCCAATACAAATTTTGAAAATCACCTTGGAAGTTGTTGCGCAAATCTTAAATGAGTCATTTAAGAAGGAGCACACTTATATATTGTAAACAGAACTTGAGCCTTTAGCTCTCGTCCTTAGTAGGTAGACGACATTTAAAGAAGTAAATGCAAGTAGATAGAATTTAATTCTAGATTAGACTGTTTGAGAGCGCAAGAGGGAAACGGGATATAGACACCCTCATTATGCATTTGTAATATTATCCAGGAAGATTAAGAGCATGCAGAGAGTTGTGTAAGAACACCCATGTATTGATATTTGAATTAATAGAAGAATTTGATTCAAATTCATGGTTTTGTGTTGTTCTCTGTGTATTTATGCTAAATTATATGCTCATGAATGTTTGCTTCCTATTATACATTTGCTTTATATGTTGTGTATATGATTTCATGTTTAGATTTTGAAGTCTGAAAGAAAGTAGGAATGAGTTTCAATTATTTCTCTATCTGAGCCAGAGAATTCCTGCAAGGAGTGCAGTTAAAGTGTCTGCAAGGAGTGCATTGACAGAGGGTTCAGATAGTTTTACTTTTTCTCTCATTTCCGCAGAAGTGTAGTTAGGCATAGGAGCTGGTCAAGGAGTGCGTAGGCCGAGTGAAACTTTAGGGTTACGAACCTGAGAAAAGTGTTTTAAGACTGCTACTGTAGGTGTGCGTAGAGTTGAATATTCAACACTTAGGCATGTTTGAAGGTTGCCGCAAGGAGTGCGAGCAAGAGGTTTCTTTTTGAGAACTTGAAGCTGTAGAAAGCTCAGGAGGTATAGAACCTCGGGAAATCGTCAAGAGAAGAACGGGGAGCTGTGCCGTGAAGTATTTAAACAGGCATTGCAAGTCTGTGCGCAAATAGACAAGTTTTCGTGGAGTAACACTTGGTCCTTCACAGGAATCTTCAAGGAAGGACGGATGGATGGTATTTTCTAAGGAGAATACACAAATTTCCATGATCTGTTAGATCTCGCAGAGGTGCAGGGGAGATACGAAAGTATTCCCAAGAGGTTCGAAGCTCAGGAGGGGCAGAGCCATTGATCCGAGTCACAAGGACCGTTAGATTTGCACATGGGATCATGCATCGGGGTTTTCCAGGTTGAAGTCCCCTAAATATAACAACATGAATCACGATATCATGATACATGATATCCCGAGAACTAAAGGATAGTGTGGGGCCATAAGGATTAGTAGGTGGACAGATGGCACTTCATATCGGGGTTTCGTAGAGAGAAGTCTCGAACCATTAACATCAGGACTCACGATATAGAGAAATCTGAAATCCCGACGAGGTGACAAAGTGTGGAAAAGTCAACTCGCACGTGTGTCAGAGTTTTAGTGCATCGGAAATCGAGAGTTGGGGATACAAGTTACTCGACATCGCTAGTGCGCAAATTCGTGATAGGAGAAGTCCCGACAGGGTAAAGGAAGGGTCAGCATTGACTTGCATCAGGTCTCGGGGATTCGAAACACCATCACTCGACCACTGACCTCGCGAACCCGCGAAGTCCGATTCCCTGATAAGTAAAGAGAGGGGATCATGTGAAGAGTTATGTGGGTGCATATTTCCCAATAAGGAAATAGAAGAACGTTAAATTTCTTCGGGCTGTGTGGAAGAGGAGATCTTGTGAGCGAATGTGCTTGCAAGCACGTGCTGCGTCAGTTTGGTATCAGAGCATAGAAAGGTTCTTTTCTTTCTATAGAATAGAAGAAGGATAATTCATCATGCCGCCCAAGAGAAGGGATGCGCAATCACCCAATCCAGAGGATAGGGAAATGTCGAGGAGAAGGGGTAGGCAGGTGACAGACCCAGTCATGGAGAGACAAATGCGTGATCTCCGAGCAAGACTCGAAGACATGGAGACAACTCAAAGACGCACAACCAGTGAAGGGGTTCTTAGTGATTCCGAAAGCGAAGTTGAGGCTGAACATGAAGAAGAAGTTGCAGCCAAAGATGCATCAAATGAGCATTTGATCTGAGCTATTGCCAGGATGGGTGTAAGAGCAAAGATGGACATTCTAGTTTACGAAGGAAACTTGGATGCAGAAGAGCTTCTAGACTGGATTAGGGCTCTAGATACATACTTCGACTATGAAGATGTCGAAGAAGACAAGAAAGTCAAGCATGTTGTCACGTGATTGAAAGGACATGCAACATTGTGGTGGGATGAACTACAAGCTAACAGACGCTACAAGGGCAAGCAAAAGATCAAAAGTTGGGATCGAATGATCATGAAGATGAAAGAGAAATTCATCCCTAAAGACTACCAAATTACTCTATTCAGGAGGATGCAGAACATGAGATAGAAACTGATGACAGTGAAATAATACATTGAGGAATTCTATAAAATGAACATCAGGGCAGGTCATCGGGAGAGCGATGATGAAAAGGTTGCCAGATACATGAATGGCCTGAGATGTGATATCCAGGATGAGATGAGCATGGTAACCATCCGAACAGTGGAAGATTCTTATCAAATGTCTCTGAAAGCTAAAGAAAAGCTGAGCCAGAAGCAGAGTCAAAGGGGCCGAGGGAGAATCCAACCCAAAGGCAAGTCGGTTGCCCAGGATAAATACCAAAAGCCCAAGGAGGACTGGAAGAAACCTCAGGCTCGAATTGAGAGAGGTGGAAGCTCACAGCAAGGGAAATATGTTGAATAGAGAGGGAAGCATAATGAGCAGAGAGGATATTATGATGACAACAATAATTTTCCTCGTACTAGGGGAAGAGGAAGAAGAAGAGGTGGAGTAATCACATGCTTCACATGTGGAAAGAATGGGCACAAGTCTTATGAGTGTCTAGATAAAAAGAAGGAGACTGCAGAATCTCACATCACCGAAGCACAAAGGCGAGATGTTGAGGTAGAAGATGTTGAAGGCGGAAGATCACTGATGATGTGAAAAGTCCTTTTGACACCTGAGAAAGAGGTGGAGAGTTCAGTCCAAAGGACCAGAATTTTCAGGACTGCTTGCAAGACCAAGGACATGGTATGCAAGGTCATTGTAGACAGTGGTGGCACGAATAATCTCATTTCTACAGAGATGGTAGAGAAGATGGAGCTGGAGACGACTGATCATCCAAGCCCATACAGAGTTTCGTGGCTACAGAAAGGACACCAGGTAATTGTCACTAAACAATGCTTGGTTGAATTTAAGATAGGAGGATATAATGATAAGATCTTATGTGATGTCATTCCTATGGATGTTTGTCATCTATTGCTGGGTAGACCATGGCAATATGACAGGAATGTGATCATGATGGGAGAATGAACACATACACCCTGGAGAAGAATGGGAAGACACACATGTTGCTTCCAATTAAGGATAAGGAGGTGAAGATGGAGGTAAGAAACATAGTACTTCTCATGAGTGGGAAGGAACTTCTTACAGAGGTTAAGAAGAAGGAGGATCCACAGTTCATTGTGGTCAGAAAACCGAGGATTGTTCTGACTAGCACAAGGGTAGATGATTTACCAGAGGAGGTTCAGGAACTGCTGGAAGAGTTCGCTGACATCATAGTGGACGAATTACCTTGTTCATTGCCACCGATCAAAAGTGTGAGTCATCATATTGATATCATACCAAGGGCCAGTTTTCCAAATAAATCCATGTATAGGTTGATGCCGCAAGAGAATGAAGAAGTTAAAAGGCAAGCTCACGATTTGATGAGCAAAGGTTTGGTCAGGGAGAGCTTGAGTCCACGTGTTGTTCCAATAGTACTCAGTATAAAGAAAGATGGAGGCTGGAGGATGTGTACTAACTCGAGGGCGATCAATAAGATAACCATTAGGTACAGATTTCCATTGCCAAGGATGGATGATCGGATGGATTGCTTAAGTGGAGCAAGGTATTTTTCAAAGATTGATTTGAAAAGTGGTTATCATCAGATACACATAAGAGAAGGTGATGAATGGAAGACAACATTCAAAACCAATGAAGGGTTGTATGAATGGATTGTTATGTCGTTTGGCTTAACAAATGTGCCAAGTACCTTCATGAGATTGATGAACGAAGTCCTAAGGGAGTTCATTGGGAAATTTGTCATTGTATATTTGGGACATACTGATCTACAGTAAGATAGTGGCAGAGCATCTGAAGCATTTGGCTACAGTGATGCAGAGACTACAACAGGAGAAGTTGTTGATAAATATGAAGAAGTCCTCATTCATGAAGACAGAGCTCATTTACTTGGGGTTTTTTATTTCTACAAATGAGTTGAGGATGGATCCAAATAAGGTGGAGGTAATCAAGGATTGGCCATCACTGAAGAACATATTTGAGGTGAGAAATTTTCACGGATTGGCTAGTTTCTACCGAAAATTCATTAGGAATTTCAGTGGAATTAGTGCAGCGATGATGGATACAGTGAAGAAACGACACAAGTATTTTCACTGGATTGAAGAGGCTGAAAAGAGTTTCAATCTGTTGAAGAGGAAGATTATGGAACAACCGGTTTTGGTGTTGCCGATCTTCTAGAGGACATTTCAGGTGAAATGTGATGCAAGCGGATTTGCAATTGGGGAAGTCTTGAGTCAAGAAGACAGGCCGATAGCATATTTCAGCAAGAAGTTGAATGAGTCGAAATTGAAGTACTCCACGTATGATAAGGAGTTCTATGCTATCATACAGGCATTGAAGAAATGGAGGCATTATTTGATCCTGAAAGAATTTGTATTGTACAGTGACAATCATGCATTGCAGTTTGTGACTCAATAAGAAAAGTTGAATCAGAAACATGTCAAATGGGTTGAGTATATGCATAATTTCACTTTTGTGATTAAACATATTTTTGGTACTACTAACAAAGTTGTTGATGCTTTGAGCAGGAAATGTTTGCTGTTGCAGGAGTTCAAAATCAAAACGTTGGGTTTTGATGATCTCAGGGACATGTATGCAAATGATCCAGATTTTGGGGAAGCGTATGAAGTAGCTGAGAACCCAGTTCTCAGAGATAGAAGCCAGTGGGCCGAGTACATGATCCAGGAAGGATTGTTTTTCAGAGGCAATCAACTGTGTATTCCGAAATTCTCCATGAGGGAGAACTTGTTAAAGGAGAAACACAGGGGAGGATTGGCCAGACATTTCGGTCATGAAAAAACATTCGCGAAGCTGAATGAATCATATTTTTGGCCAGGAATGTGAGAAGATGTCAAGAGATTTGTAGACAGATGCAGAATTTGCCAGCATTCGAAGGCAAGGAAGCAGAATGCGGGATTCTATCAACCATTGCACATACCGGAAAGGCCATGGGATGCGATTAGCATGGACTTTGTATTGGGGTTCCCAAGAACACAAAGAGGTGTTGATTCAATATTTGTGGTGGTGGATAGATTTTCCAAAATGGCACACTTCATACCATGTCACAAGACCAGTGACGCAACTCACATTGCTAATCTGTTCTTCAAAGAGGTCATTTGACTTCATGGTTTACCGAGGAGTATAGTTTCGGATCGAGACACCAAATTCATAGGGCATTTTTGGAGGACCTTATGGAAGAAGCTGGGAACTAACTTGTTGTTTAGTTTAGCTTATCATCTGTAGACGGATGGACAAACAAAAGTGGTGAAAATAAGTCTAGGAGACTTACTGAGAAGCTTGGTGACAGAGCACCATAGCCAGTGGGACAATATATTACCACAGGCAGAGTTTGCGTATAAGGAATCAGTGAATCAGAGCAGAGGCCAGAGTCCATTTCAGGTTGTATATGGCACGCAACTGAGAGGAATTTCTGAAATGAGGAATTCAGAATAGACTGTGACTAGGAGCGCTAGTGCAGAAGAATTCGCGGAGGCGATGAAAGAAGTTCACAGCCAGGTGAAGCAACGACTGCTGAAATCAAGTCAGGAGTATAAGCACAGAGTTGATCAGCATAGAAGACAACTTCAATTTGAGGTTGGTGATCTGGTTTTGGCACATTTGAGGAAGGAAAGGTTCCCGAGGGGAACATATAATAAGTTGAAGATGAAGAAAATCGGGCCATGTAGGGTCTTGAAGAAATTTGGGACGAATGCTTACGAGATTGAATTACCCGATGGGATCAGAATTTCTCTGATATTCAATATCTTGGATTTGTACCCATATAGAGTTGGAGAAGCAGAGACTAGAATTAAGTAGCTAGTGATCCAGTGGATGAAACAAATTCCATTTATAGAGACGTCGCAGATGGAATACATACTGGACAAAAGAGTGAGCAAAAGGACAAGGTGAAAGCAGTATTTTGAATATCTGGTCAAATGGAAGAACCATCCACTTGAAGATGCCAGCTGGGAGACCGAAGCGGAGATTCAGAAGCATGGACAAACCATGCAGGAGCTCATGGACAGGAGCCCATGAAATTTTTCAAGTGAGGGAGTATGATGCAGGAGCATCCCCCACATAAAGCGAGCCAGTGCGAAAGCGAAGGATAGCTGGACAAGCCAACACAAATTTTGAAAATCACCTTGGAAGTTGTTGCGAAAATATTAAATGAGTCATTTAAGAAGGAGCACACTTGTATATTGTAAACGGACCTTGAGCCTTTAGCTCTCGTCCTTAGTAGGTAGACAACATTTAAAGAAGTAAATGTAGGTAGATAGAATTTAATTCTAGATTAGACTGTTTGAGAGCACAAGAGGGAAACGAGATATAGACACCCTCATTGTGCATTTGTAATATTATCCAAGAAGAGTAAGAGCATGCAAAGAGCTGTGTAAGAACACCCATGTATTGATATTTGAATTAATAGAAGAATTTGATTCAAATTCATGGTTTTATGTTGTTCTCTGTGTATTTATGCTAAATGATATGCTCATGAATGTTTGCTTCCTGTTATACATTTTCTTTATATGTTGTGTATATGATTTCATGTTTAGAGTTTGAAGTCTGAAAGGAAGTAGGAATGAGTTTCAATTGTTTCTCTATCTGAGCTAGAGAATTCCTGCAAGGAGTGCAGTCGAAGTGTCCGCAAGGAGTGCGTTGACAGAGGGTTCAGATAGTTTTACTTTTTCTCTCATTTCCACAGAAGTGCAGTTAGGCATAGGAGCTGGGAAAGGAGTGAATAGGCCGAGTGAAACTTCAGGGTTGCGAACCTGAGAAAAGTGTTTTAAGACTACTGTTGTAGGTGTGCGCAGAGTTGAAGATTCAACAATTAGGCATGTTTGAAGGTTGTTGCAAGGAGTCCGAGCAAGAGGTTTCTTTCTGAGAACTTGAAGCTGTAGAAAGCTCAGGAGGTATATAACCTCGGGAAATCGTCAAGAGAAGCACGGGGAGTTGTGCCATGAAGTATTTAAATAGGCATTGCAAGTCTGTGCATAGATAGACAAGTTTCCATGGAGGAACACTTGGTCCTTCACAAGAATCATCAAGGAAGAATGGATGGACGATATTTTCTAAGGAGAATACACGAATTTCCGTGAGCCGTTAGATCTCACAGAGGTGCAGGGGAGATATGCAAGTATTCCCAAGAGGTTCGAAGCTCAGGAGGGGTAGAGCCGTTGATCCGAGTCACAAGGACCGTCGGATTTTCACGTGGGATCGTGCATCGGGGTTTCGCAGGTTGAAGTCTCGTGAATATAGTAGCAGGAATCACAATATCATGATACGCGATATCCTGAGAACTAAAGGATAGTGTGGGGCCACAAGGATCAGTAGGTGGACACATGGCACTTCATATCGGGGTTTCGTAGCGAGAAGTCCTGAACCATTGACATCAGGATTCACGATATAGAAAAATCGAAAATCCCGACGAGGTGACAAAGTGTGGAAAAGTCAATTCGCGTGTGTGTCGGAGTTTCGGTGCATCGGAAATCGGGAGTCGGGGATACAAGTTACTCGACATCGCAAGTGCGTGAATTCATGATAGGAGAAGTCCCGAAAGGGTAAAGGAAGGGTCAGCATTGACTTGCATCGGGTCTCGAGGATTCGAAACACCAGCGCTCGACCACTGACCTCGCAAACCCGCGAAGTCCGATTCCCCGATAAGTAAAGAGAGGGGATCGCGTGAAGAGTTCTATGGGTGCAGATTTCCTGATAGGGAAATAGAAGAACATTAAAGTTCTTCGGGCCGTGTGGAAGAGGAGATCCTGTGAGAGAACGTGCTTGCAAGCACGCACTGTGTCATATATGCACAACACAACACTATGGTAAATGGAGACAAACTTTTGTCGATATTGCCATGCTTTTAAAAAAAAAATCATTACCTTGCTGTGAACTATCGTCTATATTGCCATGCTTCCTGTAAGTTTTTAAAGAAAAAATCTCCATGAGAAGCTGGATGTTAGGATTCATGATTGACCCATACTCAATATTTTCATTTGTGATTGACCCTTCAAAGGGTTTCTTATGTGAGAAGGGCTTATGAGAGGGGGTTTTGAGACTTATTAGTGGTCTTTGTTAGTGGAGCAAAAGGGAAAACCAAGGCACATTGGGATGAAGGGGAAGATAAAATATATTCCCTTGAATGAATGGTTTTAATTGAGATATTGGGGCTCTAAACTAGAGAAAAAAACAAATTTGGTAGGGGTATCCCAGGGGGACAATATGGGAGATGTATTTTTTTTAAATCTATCACTATCCTTGTGAGAGTGGGCCAACCCTTTACTTATACACTTCAATGCATTCACAACCATTAATCGATATTAATATAGAATGGTCACAATAATTACTTTGAATATCAAATTTAACCTATTAATGTGAAGGGATAATCACAACATGAGGTTAAAGGCATTCACACCCTTTCAAGAACTATGTTAGTAGCTTTTTGGATGAGGAACTTGTATCCTTGTGGTTGAGTCATTCCCTTACCAAAAAAATGGAGGTTACTCACACTCATATGAATGAAATAAATCAAAGTTGTTCCCATGAAAAAATTTGTAATGCTTTGAAAGAATGGTAGATCACAACAATGGAGCACTTGTTTAAACAAAGACACTTACACCTATTCAAGTAAAGTTAACTCACCCTATTCAAATGAAGGTACATAATACCATATAAATGAAGAGAAATGGAAATGTTTAACTCAAAGGGTAGTTCACACCAAATCAAGTTAGTGAGATCACAATGTTTTGAAACGAAGGGTGATCACACTACTCTAGGTGATAGTTTCTCACACCACCCTAAATTAAGGATGATTGCACTTGTTGAAGTTGGGGTACTCACGTTAATGGGAACAAATGGTAACACATACCACTATAAATGAGTAGGAATCACACATGATGAAGGGGAGATAAAAAATATTTCACTTGGAGTAATGGAATTTGGTGGAAAGTAGAATAGCTAGTAGTATATGTTATAGTCTTAATTTCCACCCTACATGCTAGAAGGGAATCCAATAGAAGATAAAAGTCAAAATACATTTCTTTCTCAGGATTTATGACTTTTTTTTAGGGTCTTCACGTGGAATATAATAGAAAACATGTGATGATAGTCGTTGGATGTTTATAATGGAACAAGAGATGATCCCTGCAACCTTCTATATTTGCAAAGTTTTGAAGAGGTAAGCAAGGGATCAGTTGTATCTTTGTGGCATGGGGCTAAAAAATCACAACATTTGAGTTTCTAGTGGGTTCCAGAAGATCTAGAAGCTCTCCCAAGCCTCTTCCAGTGATATATATAAAGAAGGAAAGCCTTGAGAAAGAGGGGGCAACATATTTTGCAGAGTTATGATGTCCACTTATAGAGGTTCTTCTCTAGTCACAACGACCACAATCAATTTTTTTAGTCAGATTGAGAAACTAAGGAGGAATTAGGAGCAAGGAGAAAAGAGAATTGATTTCACATCCAAGGTATTACGTTTGATGTGTTTCCTACATTTTAATGAATAGGTCATTGGTTTCCCCTAAATATGTTTGTATTTGGTTTGTAAATGCTTAGATCTGGTCTCGTGTTAAATAGATCAGGATAGATCTAGTGAATTGGATTTTCGTAACATTAGGAGAGAAAGTAGATCAATATTTGTTTGTCTTCTCATGTGTAGGAAGCATATTATAGGAGCTGGAGCTAGATATCAGGAGGTGCATCAGCCAAATATGTGAGGAAATCGTTGGTCATAAGGTATGCTTACTATTCTTCTTGGTTAAAAGAAAAATAATTTGTTGGCATCTAGGGAAACCATTAGAATTATATCCCCATTGTATGTCTAGGATCAATAGGTAGGTCCTAGGGAGATAAAATTTATCATACTAGTGATAATTCTCCAATAACAGTCTAGGTAGATTAAATGTTTGGAATGTAGAAGGCCAAATTATTTGGCATGAAAATAGTCTCCAAGGGGAATTAGAAGAGATATAATCTAGCATATAAATTTCCAAACAATGGATTCAACCATGGGAGTGGATGGGGGACATAATTATAATTAGGGTAATAGGGCTCTATGGAATTAAGTGGATCATATCCCACCATGATTTTATATTTTTTATGAAGTGGGGTCTATTGAAAGGAATTACTTATATCCTCACCATCCTTGATGTGGGTACTACCAAAAGACAATACATAATACACATGATTGTAGAAGCATAGTTACTATGAATTCTAGAAACATAGTTACTATGAATGCAAGAAATAGAAAACCTTCCATAATTTGGCCACCTAGCCAATGCATGATTCTACTAGTATATATAGTGGAAGATGAAGTCAAAGAATTTTTGAAAAGTTTTCTATAGATAATAGACAATGATAAATCCACAACAAAGTTAAGGGAGGTCCTTGGGCTGATTTTTGAGTCACCAATAGAGGCAGAAGATAGGCCCTTAAACCATGTCCAATGAACAAGGTATGGAAAATAATTTATCTTAAATGCATTGATTCAATGATATGAAGTGTGAGAATTTATGCTCAACTTCAGGTTGGATGTTAACATCCTACTGAAGTAATCATGGGAACTCATGGGATGACCAAATTGGGTCCACTTGTCTATCTAATGGTATTTGGTGAACCAATCACACATTTTCCCCATTGTCAAATTGGCTAGATGGAATTTTATCTCAATTGTGTGAATATTTATGCTTACTTTGAGTTCATTGACATAGCAAATGACAAATATCCATACCTAGTATTGTAATGGATTGATTGGGAATTTAATAATGATGTCATTTGCTAAGAAGGGTTATTGGATGGTATATCCATTGGATCTAATGTAGGGAAATACATTTGTTAAATATATAGAAGAAGTATTGGATGACTAGGATAGTTGGAAGACTACATTAATCTCACCATAGGATAGTTGGAAGACTACATTAATCCAACTACTAGTGGAAAGTTGAGTTGGCGAATAGTATTATCCTATGTTATTTATTCCAAGGTGTCCATTAATTTTGGGCCACCTAGGGAGTATGAGAACTAATTGACACAAATATGCACACTACCAAATTCCATTAAGTGGATTCATGTAGAGATTAAAGATCCACTAGTGTTTAATGGCACAACTAAGGCCACAAAGTTTATGGAACACATAACTTAACACCTAATGTTTGAATAGAGGGTATAAACATTGGATATCAATTTGGTATATATCCTTGAATGATATCACTTTCGTATATATCCTTGAATGATCTAGAACCGGTAGATCTAGCACAACACATCTCACTTTCAACCTCTCTTAGTATATCTTGATCATCACTCGAGGAAGATAGATCCAAAAGATACCTATTTGGTAGTACCCACACTCGTTAAAATAGGAAGATAAGTTATCATGCCAATATACATTTGTGGTACTAGCACAGTTGCATATAGTTGCATTACAGTTGCAATACAATTGCATATAGTTGCATAAAGTTGCATAAAGTTTCATATAGTTGCATATAGTTGCATATACTTGCATAAGTTTCATTATTGCATAAAGTTTCATATATTTTCATATTGTCACTAAAAAACATGATAAGTTGCATTGTGGTATATAGTTGCATAGTTGCATACAAAATTGTTGCAATGTAGTTGCATATAGTTGCAAATAGTTCCATATAGTTTCATATAGTTGCATAAGCTGCATTGTTGCATAAAGTTGCATATAGTTGCATATAGTTGGATAAGTTGCATATTTTCATATAGTTAGATATAGTTGCATAGTTGCATATAGTTTCATAAGTTTCATATAGTTGCATAGTTGCATAAAGTTGCATATAGTCACTAAAAAACATGATATGTTTCATTGTTGCATATAGTTGACTAGTTGCATATAGTTGCATATAGTTGCATGCAAAATTGTTGCAATATAGTTGCATATAGTTGCAATATGGTTTCATATAGTTGCAACATAGTTGCAATATAGTTGCATAAGTTGCAATGTTGCATAAAGTTGCATATAGTTGCATAGTTTCATATAGTTGGATAAGTTGCATATTTGCATATAATTGAATATAGTTACATAGTTTCATATAGTTTCATAAGTTGCATATAGTTGCATAGTTGCATATAGTTGCAACATAGTTGCATACAGTTGCATATAGTTGCATAAGTTGCATTTTTGCATTCTCATACACCTAGGGAGTATGAGAATTAATTGACACAAATATGTAGACTACCAAATTCCATTAAGTGGATTCATGTAGAGATTAAAGATCCACTGGTGTTTAATGGCACAACTAATGCCACAAAGTTTATGGAACACATAAATTAACACATCATGTTTGAATAGAGGGTATAAACATTGGATATCACTTTGGTATATATCCTTGAATGATCGTGGGAATTTCATTATCAACATTGGAATCACAAGAAGATATAGCAGGACTAGGAACCTACTAGACATAAGGTTTGTGTTGACCCATGTTCCCATCCACCGATCTTGATAAGGAAAATATATTGATATGATCCGAAAGACTTTGAAATTCCAATTCATAGGGACTATGAGGGGATTGTTGGAAAATATTGAACAAGCAACGAATACATGTTGATGGTTGTTGTCATTAATGGAAACAGTGGAGATGGCAGGATAAGAAGGATAAAACCCCTTGGGGATTCGGACGTAAAAGCTCAGGAGGAACAGTATTGAAGAAAACGCGTGTAGAAAGAGTTTACAGAGAAGAAGGAAGATAGAGATCCAGTGACCGTTGGATCCCATCCAAATTTCCCGAAAGGCCAACAACCGTCAGATCTGCAGAATTTGCGAGGGAGATAAGCTATCGGAGATTCGGGGATCGGGATTTCAATATGCAAAGTTAACTCGACAATGAAAACCCCGAAATCGCGATATGAGATTTCGTGATTTGATCGCAACTGTTAAAAGCAAGCTTGAGATATGGACTGTTGATTTTGCTCATCGGAAAATCGGGAATCGAAGTTTCACGAGTCTCGTGAACAATGACAATGAAAACCCCGAAATCGCGATATGCAATTTCGCGATTTGATCGCAGCTGTTAAATCAAGAAGAGATTGGGACCATCCACTTGTAGATAGGAGGCTTCATCGGAGTTTCGGGGATCGGGGTTTCAATATGCAAAGAATACAATGCAATGAAAATCCCGATTTCGCGATATGCGAACTCCCGACTAAATCTGCACCATCAGATCAACATGTGATCTAGACCGTTGATCCAACTCATGATGGTAGACCACATCACCCAGGGACACGTGGTACAACCAGGGAATGACAGGTGTCAGGCAGATCTAACACTTCAGGCACATACAATTCATGAATCAGAGTGACGCGTGGCAGGATCTAACACGTGCCAAATCACGTGTGATGTCAGTAGAGGCATCGACAATCGTGACTTTGATATGTCAAGAACACACTGCAATAGAAACTCTGAAATCGCGATATGCGATTTTGCGACGTAATCACAGCCGTTGGATAAGAATGAGATATGGACCGTTGATCTCCGTCATCGGAGAATCGGGGATCGAGAATTTTATAGACATGTGTATGATGACATTTAAAATGCTGAAACCCCGATGAGAGGCTTGATCGAGGTCTTATGTTGACGGTCACATGGACCATTGTGTAGCCAGAAGGGGCTAAAGCTCGGGAAAGGAGCACATCGGGAATCGGAGAATCGGGGGTTCCGAGTACATGTGCATATCCACAATGAGAATGTCGAATTCGTGATGAGTAAAATCCCGATGGGATCTAAACCGTTGGATCAAGAATTGATCGGAGGGTTTCTGTTGTTCCTCACACATTAACGCTTCAGTTATGAATCCGTTAAGTGAAACGGACTGATGATGACGAATTGGTTAGCGTTTCAGTTGCCAAGACATATGTCCTCGGATTTCCCATTGGAAGGGGAAGTGGAATCGTTAAGGAATCGTGTATAAAATAAAATGAGTGAGACTGAATTTGGGTGGTTGTTCTGAATGGAAAAAGAACGAAATAGTTAGAAAGAAGAAAGGATAAGGAGTTAAGGATGAAGTCTGATCGATATACAGAATGAAATGAATTGTATATGAGGATTGGAGAAAAGGACAGGCAGAGCAGATGAAATACAGAGTAGAAGAACA
>JZKD02S0681698.1:194738-219552 GCA_000966675.3 Picea glauca | reverse complement strand
TGATCTTTACTCTTACTGTCCATATGTTGTATGTTGCTTGATGACACAAGAAGAATTATTTATAATTATTTAAAAGGTATAAAATTGTTTAAGCTTATAAACAACTGATTCACCCACCCCCCTCTTAGTTGTTTTAGTGTTTCCAACAGGGATATATATATATAAGAGTAGTGTAACTTAGTGGAATGTATAGGGCTATATGGGCTCAAACCTTAGACCTTCTCTATAGAACAGATCAAAGTTACTATTATCAAAATAATTTGAACTGTTCCAAGAACCAAACATGCATTTTATCACATTGGGATCTTTCCATGTCCATGTGGATTCCACTACCATTGCATTGAGAACATGTTGGCATACCTAGGGGAACACATGCTACACCACCCCAGGTAATTTTCTAGAAAAAAAAATTAAGTACACAACCATGAAAGGCAAAGGCTTGGTGATGGCGTATATGCTACAAAATTTCAAGTATTATCTTCTAGACCAGTCCTTCAAGTTGTCCATTGATAATTTAGTGGTAAGGTATTTGGTTAACAATACAATGTTGGAAGGTTAATTCTATTGATGTTTGCTACTATTTTAGGAGTTTGATTTTGACGTGGTGGTTAAACTAGGTAAATAAAATGTGGGACCTAATCGCCTCTCGAAAATGCACAACTGGAACAATGTTGGGATAGTTCATAAAGTGTTGAATGTAGATATATTTTCCATGGAAGCTGTAGTTCTTGAATTATTCACTAATATTTCCAACTTCAAATATAAATCTACATGCACTAGAAGAATATGATGATAGTAAAGATTGATAACTCATAATTAAGGATACAAATTATTAGTTAATCATATTGTACTTGCACACATTAGCAATAGATGGGATTTGTGACTACTATGTGTTGGATCATGAATGATAGGTGGTGCTATAGGAATCCCATGATGGACATAGAAACATACATTATAGTGAGAAGACACAATTATCACAACATACATTACAATGAGACATGTTGGATGCAAGTATCATTCAATTCAAGGCTAGAGTGCAYTCTCCACTCCATTATTCATATTATTATCTTCATTCACTCCTATCAGTACATATTCTCTCGTTATCTTCTATCATTTGTTTACTTAGGGTTCATATGTGTGTGTGTGTGTGTGTGGTTAAGATTTTGTACTAAAAATAAGTTATGGTGGTATTGGTCAATGTAAGAATACAAAAAAAGGTTTTTCCCATAGTCTATGATTCATACTTTGTTAAAAACATTGATGCTTGTCTACCAAAAATGCAATTATATCCTTTCATGAGGATTGTGAACTTTTACTAGTATAAAGCCTACTTAAAAAAACACGTCAAAACCCTTACCTTCTCATTGTCCTTTTGCCAGATCCATTATCCCATACAACTTGATAAGAGTTTTCCACGAGATGCATTTCCATCACCAAGACCTGCATGAATCGTAAAAGACAAATTTTTTATATGAGTAAATAATATATAAGAAAATAAACATGGATTTAGTTATGTAAAATACTCTAGAAAAAACTTTAGTGGCCGCATATCTTAATGAGATTCTCTTTGTTTAGAGAATAGGTTATTCTCTACTGAACAGGGCCAACCACATGAAGGTGGAATCTCATATGGACCCTCCCCCCCCCTTCACATAGCTCTCAATTCCCCATACCCAACAAATGATTTTCTTTATATAGAAAACATATAGACATTCATGCATAACTAGGATAGTCATCAAAACATATGAACATATCAACATTGAAGCATATGAACATCTAAACATTGATAAACATCCAAATACAAGTCATGAATTTATACATCTAGGTTTTCTTTGATTTGTATTTTTTTACATTCATAAAATTGACAATTGGGGTATCATAATCATCCAAGGAAATTGTATTTCTTGTGCCCTATCCTTCTATTGTTTTTGTTTCCATGTGCTCATGTACCATACTTCTGGTACATCGCTGAGAAGGGCATCAAGGCATCTGTTCATGGTCGTGAATTGCAACAATGAAAATGATCATATCGATATGATGAAATATAATTGAAATAACTAATTCATTATTTTGATTAACATTACACTATTGCTCTTTACCTGTCTGTGTAGCTGTGATAGTTGATGCGTTAATTTATTGTCCACTTGGTTCTTATCATAGTTCACCCTCCTGAGCTACATGCAATCACAATAAATATTTCTAATTCTGAAGCATACATACCGGAATGGGTACTCTGCTCTCCACTATCATTGGACATGTGCACCATTGTATGATGTGGTGTTTGTTGAATACCACTAGATTCACTACTACGGTAGCACTGTTTCTTGAAAACAAACATAAATACTTAGTTAAGGGTGGTATAATAAAATATGAATAGACTTTACAAGAATGTTGTTGTGGTATCCTTATTCATTTTATTTACCTGCGTGGCTAGGGAGATAGGAGTGTAGCTCAAATGTTTTCTATATTCAATCACACTTTTAAAACTATTCTTGTAACCAAGCTTTAGGTCCTCCTTAGTGGAAACAACGTCGAACATATTTAAATGCAATCCATAATACCATTAAAAATACCAATAACAAAAACATATATTTGTTCGCTACTGTTAAATAAATATTAACCACATTTAATAATTTAAATCTTACGATTCAGGCTTTTAGTTTTCCATAGCCACTCTGGCCTAGTTTATGCTGCTCAAGTTTTTCCACTCTGGCCTTGGTTTCTTTGGAGGTGTCTGGTAGCCTACATATGGAATTTTTGAAAAATATTAGATATCGGAATTGTTACTTAAAACAGGAAAGAAAAACATAAATGATCATATTTCATTGATAATATGACATGTGTTGTACCTTGCTTCACTAGCTCATGGATGTGTTGTTTTTTAAACAAGTTCTCATTTGCATCCTCTATCAGTGCCTTCCACTCTTTCTCCCAAACCATGGGAGGGCACTCATTCTTGAGGTCTAATTGCAATTTCTACCTATACCGGGCCCTAGTATATTTTAAATTCTCTCTAGCTAAATTTGTAACCACTTTCTTGTTGAAAGTGTTGCCGAACAAGTTTACCATGTGGTCTATTAAATCATCTTTTGTTTTGCTATCTTGGCCATTCCACCGTGTGTGAATGGTGGGGCCAAACAAATCCAATGATTTCTATAGAAAAGTGTTATCCATTACTTTATAATAATCTAAACAAATGTCCATTTCAATTTCATGAAAAAAATAAATTAATTAATTAACAATTACCTGCAATCTTTTGAATCTTGATCAAAACACATGCATCATCCACCAGAAAGGTGACATCTATTGATCTGGTAATTTTAATTCATTCTGCTTCATGCAGTATAGTTTCCTCTCCATCTACAGTATGTTCCTCTTCGGAGTCATGTGGAGTTCCAGGATCCAACTCATCATGCTCCAACGTGTCATGTCGGTCAAAATCATTGCGCTCATCAATGGATTCAAGGGGAACCTCAAGAGGCTTAAAAATCCTCACTTGCACTTTGCTATGTCAACATTTTTTTTGCATTGGACCATCACTACTACCTATAGCAGTTGCAAGATCGACAAGTTCCTGGTGCACGGGGTTTAAAAACTCCTACAAATGGAAAACTTTACTTTATCAAATCATATAGAAAATATAAAACAAAAAAATTGATATGAAATTGTCATAGCTGATAAAAATATGTGAAGATTCCACTTACCCAAAAATTAGTTATTGTATTTTGTAGCTCTACAATTCTTTCCCTATCCTCCCATGTTAGGGGTCTTTTGCCAAGAAAACCTAGATATTCTATGTTATCCTTATTCAAGGCCTTCGTTACAGTTGTCATTGGGTTAGTGGAATAAAATATTTCATCCTCATAAATATCCTTAGTCGGAGCCTTCCCACGTTGACCATGACACAATACATTAATGAATAAAATTAATGAGATGAACTTTAACATTTGAGAAATTTAGTTATTGTAGTCATAATTTATTACTGTATTTAACGTTTACTTGGTGAGCCACAACAGGTGCCTTTCCATGGTCACCCTGGATAGATGTTGACACAATAAATCAATCAACAAAAGTTATGAAATTCACCTGTAAAATTAAAAAAATGAAATATTGCAGTAATATCAGAAAAACAAATAATGAAATTTCAGAAATTTAGTTGTTGTAGTCATAAGTTGTTACTGTATTTAACATTTACCTGCTGAGGCACATCACGTGCCTTTCCATGGCCACCCTGGATAGATGTAGCGGGTGATTTTCTTCCATGGTCACCCTGGACAGAACTTGACACAATAAATCAATCAACAAAAGTTATGAAATTCACCTGTAAAATTAAAAAAATGAAATATTGCAGTAATATAAAAAAAAAAAATCAAATTTCTTAAATTTAGTTGTTGTAGTCATAAGTTGTTACAATATTTAACATTTACCTACTGAGGCACAGTGGGTTCCTTTCCACGATCACCTTGGATAGATGTTGACACAATAAATTAATCAACAAGCGTTATGAAAGTAATTGTAACATTAAAAAAATGAAATATTGCAGTAATATCAGAAAATAAATAATGAAAAATGAAATATATGCAGTAAAAAATTGAAATATTGCAATGATAAATTGTAACAATGATTGATCAAAGGTTGATTTGAATGGTATGTAAGATATTTACCCCCATATCCGCACCCCCTCCATCTATTCGATTTAAGTTGTAATCGATCAACAACTCTTCACTTGGAACTATTGTTTTTGTTGCACATACAAATATACGATTTCCTTCGCATGCCTCAAATATGCAATATGGGACCAACATCAACCAGTGATTGGATTTGTATAATGGTTTGACATACTCCATCATTTCAGTTACAGTGCCATAGTCGACCTTTATTCCATCCATTGAAAATAACCCCAATCCATGTAAGGACGAAGCAACAATGCAATATGTCCTCCCACTGATGAAGAAATCTGTGTCCACTTCAGGTAGCTGCTTAGGTTCCCATCATTTCACTAGATGTTTATACCTCAAGGGAAACTCAATGTCACCTATGATATCAACATCATAATTACATGACCCTCCATTGGCAATAAAAAATTGCATGCGTATACGCAAATTTTTCCTAACCTTTTCAGATCTAGTTGATCTAGAACCTGTAGATCTAGTACAACACGTCTCACTTTCATCCTCTCTTAGTATATATTGATCATCACTCGAGGAAGATAGATCTGACAGATACCTATTTGGTGGTACCTACACTCATTAAAACAAGAATATAAGTTATCGTGCCAATATACATTTGTGATACCAACATAGTTGCATATAGTTGCATTTAGTTGCAACATAGTTGCATATAGTTGCTTAACTTGCATTGTTTCATAAAGTTGCATAAAGTTGCATATAGTTGCATAGCTGCATATAGTTGCAATATAGTTGCATAAAGTTGCATATAGTTGCATAAGTTTCATTTTTGCATAAAGTTGCATATAGTTGCATATAGTTGCTATATAGTTGCATAAATTTGCATATAGTTGCATAAAGTTGTATATAGTTGCATAAGTTACATTTTTGCATAAAGTTGCATATAGTTGCATATAGTTTCATAGTTTCATATAGTTTGATATAGTTGCATATTTTCATATAGTTGCATATTTTCATATAGTTGCATACGAAATTGTTAGTAGTTTTTTATCAACATATATCCCCCGACGTTTAGTGGAGAACTGGATTTGAGACCAATCAAAGAGTTCAAGTGTGGATCGATAGTTTGGAAATCCATGATCTTGAAATTTCACATATTTGGAAATTCATCACTTAATAAGTTGCAGCTATTAAGTGATGAATTTCCAAATATGGGATATGACATCGATGCATGCTCCCTCCACAACCCACAGGCCGGAAAGTCCACGTCAACACAGAATCGTTCTTTTACCACTGGCCCGAAGAACTCTAAACTCTCTTCTATTTCCCTATCGGGAAATTTGCACCCACAACAAACTCTCACAGGATCCCCTCTTTACACTTGGGAGATCGGACTTCGCAACTTCACGAATCCAGTGGCCAAGCGTTGGTCTCTCGAATCCCCGAACCCCAAAACAGTCAATGCTGACCTTTCCTTTTTCCTTTCGGGATTTTCCCTATCGCGATTTCGGCGATCGTGATGTCGAGAAACTTTCCTCCTCGACTCCCAAATCTCGATTTCTCGAAACTCCGATACACTCATGAGCTTTGAATTTCAACACCACATCACCTCATCAGGATTTCAGACTTCGCAATATCACGAATCCGAATGAAATATTTTCGGGACTTCACCCCATGAAACTATGAAATGGCGTGCCACCTGTCCACCTCGCTGAACCTTGTGGCCCCACACCGTCCTCTTAGTCTTTGGGATTTTGCGTTTCATGATTTCGTGATTCTCGTTGCTAGATTTTCGGAACTTCAACCTTCGAAACCCCGAAATAGGGATTCTCTTGCGAACCCAACAACCCTTGTGGCTTGGATCTTCAGTCCTACTCCTCCTGAGCTTAGAACCTTCTTAAATACTCGCGATAACTCACTTGCTTTTCCATGAGATTTGATGGCTCACAAGATTTCGTGAATCCTCCTCATAGAATTCCGAACACCCGTTCTTCCTGGGCAATTTTTGTGAATAGTTAAGTGTTCCTCCACTAACTTGTCCACATACGGCGCAAACTTACGATGCCTTCGTAATTCTTCCAGGTATAAATTCTGTGCAACCCCTTCTGTGATTATAAGGCTTTATCCTTCCTGAGCTTCCTTATAACTTGGAATCTTAGAGAAGACTCTTGCGCGCACTCCTTGCGGACACATTTAGACACTTCCAAGTGTTGAATTTCCTTCGACCCTGCGCACACCTGCAACAACAGTCTCTCAATGGTTCACTCAAGTCCACAACCCTGAGACTTCGCTCAGCCTGCACACTCCTTGCACAGCTCCTATGCCTAATTGCACTTATGAATGAGAGCAAAAGATACCCTATCTGAACCCTTTGTCAACGCACTCCTTGTGGACAATTCGTCAGCACTCCTTGCAGGAACCCTTGTTCAGATAGAGAAACAATTGAAACTCATTCCTCTCCTCTTTCCTGTCAGATTTCAAACATTCAACAAGAAATCATTCATACATAGCATAAAAGAAATTGCATGACAGAAAGAGTAAAAACATTCATGAGCATAACATTCAAAGATGCATACACAGAGAATATATGAACACCATGAGTCTGAATCACAACTTTCTTGTATTAATTCATAACTTTTGTATATGGAGTCTGCTGCACAGCTCTCTTCTTCTCTTCTATGATCTTTCTCAAAAATTATTTTACAATATGCAATGAGGGTGTCTATATCCCGTTTCCCTCTTGCACTCTAAAACTATCTAATCTACACATTCAATTCTACCTACTTGCATTAACTACTATAAATTCCTTCTACCTACTAAGGACGAGAGAAAATCACTCAAGGAATGTTTACATTTTACAAGTGCACCTTCATTAAATTGCCACATTTATGTTCGTACATCAAATCCAAGAGAAATTTCAAATCTGCACTGGGCTTGTCCAGCTATCCGGTGTATCCGCGCTGGCTCACTTGATGTTGGCGATTATCCTGCATCATATTCCCTCGCTTGAAAATTTTCATGGGCTCCTGTCCATGAGCTCACGCATGGTCTTTCCATGCTTTTGTATCTCTGCTTCATTCTCCCAAATGGCATCTTCAATTGGATGGTTCTTCCATTTGACCAGATACTCAATGTATTGCTTTCGCCTGGTCTTTTTACTGACCCTCTTGTCCAGTATGCACTCCATCTGCAACTTTTCTGCAATTGGCATCTGATTTGTCCACTAGATCACTAGTTGCTCATTTCTAGTCCTTGCCTCTTCAGCTTTATATGGGTACAAATCTGATATATTGAATATCGGAGAAATTCCGATCCCATCGGGTAATTCAATATCGTAAGCATTCACCCCAAACTTCTTCAAGACCTTACATGGTCCGATTTTCTTCATCTTCAGTTTATTATATGTTCCTCTCAGGAACCTTTCCTTTCTCAAATGTGCCAGAATCAAGTCACCAACCTCAAACTGAGGTTGTCTCCTCTGTTGATCTACTCTACGCTTATATTCTTGGCTCAAATTCTGCAGTCGCTCCTTCACCTGACTGTGAAGTTCCTTCATCGCCTCTGCGAAATCTTCTGCACTAGTGCTCCTAGTCGCAGTCTGTTCTGAATCTCTCAGCTCAGAAATTCCTCTTGGTTGCATGCCATAGACAACCTGAAATGGAATCTGCCCTGTGCTCCTGTTGACTGAGTTGTTATAAGCAAATTCTACCTGTGGTAATATGTTGTTCCACTGGCTGTGGTGTTATATCACCAAGCTTCTCAACAAGTCTCCCAGACTTTTTTTTATCACTTATGTCTGTCCATCCATTTGAGGATGATATGTTGAACTGAACGACAAGTTAGTTCCCATATTTTTCCATAAGGTCCTCCAAAAGTTCCCTATGAATTTGGTGTCTCAGTCCGAAACTATACTTCTTGGTAAGCCATGAAGTCGAACGACTTCTTTGAAGAGCAGATTCGCAATGTGAGTTGCGTCACTGGTCTTATGACATGGAATGAAGTGTGCCATCTTGGAAAATCTATCCACCACCACAAATATTGAATCACAACCTCTTTGTTTTCTTGGCAACCCCAATACAAAATCCATGCTAATTGAATCCCACGACCTCTCTGGTATGGGAAATGGTTGATAAAATCCTGCATTCTGTTTCCTTCCCTTCGAATGCTGGCAAATTCTGCATCTGTCCATGAATCTCTTGACATCTGCTCGCATTCCCAGCCAAAAATATGACTCATTGAACTTTGCGAATGTCTTGTCGTGACCAAAGTGCCCTGCCAATCCTCCACTGCATTTCTCCTTTAGCAAGTTCTCCCTCATTGAGCATTTCAGAATACACAGTTGATTACCTCTAAACAGTAATCCTTCCTGGATAATGTATTCTATCCATTGGCTTCTATCTATGAGAATTGGATTCTCAGCTGCTTTATACGCTTCCTTAAAATCATGATCATCTGCGTACATGTTCTTGAGATCATCAAAACCCAACGTTTTGACTCTGAACTCCTGCAATAGCAAACACTTCTTGCGCAAAGAATCAACAACTTTGTTAGCAGTACCAGAAATATGTTTAATCACAAAAGTGAAATTCTGCATATATTCCAGCCATTCGACATGTCTCTGATTCAACTTTTCTTGTTGAGTCACAAACTGCAATGCATGATTGTCACTGTATAGGACAAACTATTTCAGAATCAAGTAATGTCACCATTTATTAAATGCCTGTATGATAGCATAAAACTCCTTATCATAAATGGAGTACTTCACTTTCGCTTAATTTATCTTCTCGCTGAAGTATGCTATCGGTCTGTCTTCCTGACTCAAGACTTCCCCTATTGCAAACCCACTTGCATCGCATTTCACTTGAAATGTTTTTTGGAAATCCGGCAACACCAGAACTAGTTGTTCCGTGATCTTCCTCTTCAACAGATTAAAACTTTTTTTAGCCTCTTCTGTCCAGTGAAAAGACTTGTGTCTTTTCTTAACTGTATCCACCGTCGCTACACTAATTCCACTGAAATTCCTAATGAACTTTCGGTAGAAACTAGCCAATCCGTGAAAACTTCTCACCTCAAATATATTCTTCGATGATGGCCAATTCTTGATTACCTCCACCCTATCTGGATCCATCCTCAACTCATTTTCTGAAATAACAAACCCTAAGTAAATGTATTCTATCTTCATGAATGAGGATTTCTTCATGTTTATCAACAACTTCTCCTGCTGTAATTTCTGCATCACTGTAGCCAAATGCTTCAGATGCTCTGCCACTGTTTTACTGTAATCCAGTATGTCATCCAAATACACGATGACAAATTTTTTGATGAACTCTTTTAGGACTTCGTTCATCAGCCTCATGAAGGTACTCGACGCATTTGTTAAGCCAAATGGCATAACAAGCCATTCATACAACCCTTCATTGGTTTTGAATGTTGTCTTCCATTCATCACCTTCTCTCATGAGAATTTGATGATAATCGCTTTTCAAATCAATATTTGAAAAATACTTTTCTCCACTCAAGCAATCCATTAGATCATCCATCCTCGACAATGGAAATCTGTACCTTATGGTTATCTTGTTGATCCCCCTTGAGTTAGTACACATCCTCCAACCTCTGTCTTTCTTCGGACTGAGTACTATTGGAACAAAACACAGACTCAAGCTTTCTCTGAACAAACCTTTGTCCAACAAATCTTGGACTTGCCTTTTAACCTCTTCATTCTCTTGCGGCATTAATCTATACGTGGATTTGTTTGGGAAACTATCTCCTGGTATGAGATCAATGTGATTACTCACACTTCTAATCAATGGCAACAAACGAGGTATTTCGTCCACTACTATGTTAGTGAACTATTCCAGCAGTTCCTGAACTTCTTCTAGTAAATCATCCACCCTTGTGCTAGTCAAAACAATTCTAGGCTTCCTGACCACAATGAATTGTGGTTCTTCCTTCTTAACCTCTGTAAGAAGTTCCTTCCCACTCATGAGAAGTACAGTGTTTATTACTTCCGGTTTCACCTCCTTATCCTTAATTGGAAACAACATGTGAGTCCTCCCATTCTTCTCCAGGGTGTATGTGTTCATTCTCCCATCATGAATCACATTTCTGTCATATTTCCATGGTCTACCTAGCAATAAATGACAAACATCCATAGGAATGACATCACATAATATCTTATCATTATATCCTCCTATCTTAAATTCAACTAAACATTGTTTAGTGACAGTTACCTGGTGTCCTTTCTGTAGACATGAAACTCTATATGGGCTTGGATGATCAGTCATCTCTAGCTCCAGCTTTTCTACCATCTCTGTAGAAATGAGATTATCTGTGCTACCACTATCTACAATGACCTTGCACACCCTGTCCTTGGTCTTGCAAGTAGTCCTGAAAAGTCTGGTCCTTTGGACTGAACTCTCCACCTCCTTCTCTGGCGTCAAAAGGACTTTTCACATCATCAACGATCTTTCGCCTTCAACGTTTTCTGCCTCAACATCTCGCCTCTGTGCTTCGGGATTGTGAGCTTCTCCACTCTCCTTCTTTTTCTCTGAACACTCATAAGACTTGTGCCCATTCTTTCCACATGTGAAGCATGTTATTACTCCACCTCTTCCTCTTCCTCTACCTCTAGTATGACGAAAAGTGTTATTGTCAACATAATCTCCTTTCTTCTCAGTATGCTACCCTCATTGTGAGGTTCTGCCTCTTTCAGATCTAGTCTGAGGTTTCCTCCAGTTCTCCTTGGGCTTCTAATATTTGTCCTGGGCAACTGATTTGCCTCTGGGATGACTTCTGCCTTGGCCTCTTTGACCCTACCTTCGGCTCAGCTTCTCTTCATCTTTCAAAGACATCTGATAAGCATCTTCCACCGTTCGGATGGTTACCATGCTCATCTCATCCTGAATATTGTATCTCAGGCCATTCATATATCTAACAACCTTTTCATCATCGCTCTCCCGATGACCTGCCCTGATGTTTAGCTTATAGAATTCTTCAGTGTATTCTTTCACTGTCATCATCTTCTGTCTTAGGTTCTGCATCCTCCTAAACAGAGTAATTTGATAATCCCTGGGGATGAATTTCGCCTTCATCTTTGCAATCATTTTGTCCCAACTTTTGATCTTCTGCTTGCCCTTACAGCATCTATCAGCTTGTAATTCATCCCACCACAATGCTGCATGTCCTTTTAATCTTGTGACAACATGCTTGAATTTCTTGTCCTCTTCGACCTCTTCATAGTCAAAGTATGTGTCTAGAGCTCTAATCCAGTCTAGAAGCTCCTTTGCATCCAAATTTCCCTCATAAACTGGAATTTCCATCTTCACTCTTGCAACCATTCTTGCAATAGCTCTGATCAAACGTTCATTTGATGCATCTTCGTCCACAACTTCTTCTTCATGTTCAACCTCAATTTCACTCTCGGAATCACTGAGATCCCCAACACTAACTGTCCATCTTTGTGCTGTCTCCATGTCTTCGAGTCTAGCTCATAGATCACGCATCTCTCTCTCCATGGCTGGAGTTTTCATCTGCCTGCCTCTTCTTCTCGATATTTCCCTATCCTCTGGTGGATTGGGTGTTTTCCTATCCCTTCTCCTTGGCGGCATGGTGAATTTTTCTTTTTCTCTGCTACAGAAAGAAAAGAACCTTGCTGTGCTAAGATACCAAACTTGACGTCGACGCACGCTCCCTCCAAAACCCGTAGGCCGGAAAGTCCACGTCAACACATGATATTTATTTTACCATTGGCCTGAAGAACTCTAAACGCTCTTCTATTTCCCTATCGGGAAATCTGCATCCACAACAAACCTTCATAAGATCCCCTCTTTACACTTGGGAGACCGGACTTCGCAACTTCACGAATCCAGTGGCCAAGCGTTGGTCTCTTGAATCCTTGAACCTTGAAACAATCAATGCTGACCTTTCCTTTTTCCTTTCAGGATTTTCCATATCGTGATTTCGATGATCACGATGTCGAGAAACTTTCCTCCTCGACTCCCGAATCCCAATTTGCTGAAACTCTGATACACTCGCAAGCTTTGACTTTCAACACCACTTCACCTCATCGGGATATCGGACTTCGCAATATCATGAATCCCAATGCAATGTTTTCGGGACTTCACCCCACTAAAATATGAAATGGTGTGCCACCTGTCCACCTCGCTGAGCCTTATGGTGCCACACCATCCTATTTTGGGATTTCGTGTTTCGTGATTTCACAATTCCCGTTGCTAGATTTTTGGAACTTCAACCTTCGAAACCATGAAATAGGGATTCTCTTGCGAACCCAATGGCCCTTGTGGCTTGGATATTCGGTCCTACTCCTCCTGAGCTTAGAACCTTTTGAAATACTCGCGGTAACTCACATGCTCTTCCGTGAGATTTGATGGCTCACGGGATTTCGCGAATCCTCCTCATAGAATTTTGACCGTCTGTTCTTCCTGGGCAATTTCTGTGAATAGCTAAGTGTTCCTCCACCAACTTTTCCACCCACGGCACAAACTTACGATGCCTTCCTAATTCTTCCAGGTATAACTTTTGTGCAACCCCTTCAGTGATTATAAGGCTTTATCCTTCCTGAGCTTCCTTATAACTCCGAGTCTTAGAGAAGACTCTTGCGTGCACTCCTTGCAGACACCTTTAGACACTTCCAAGTGCTGAATTTCCTTTGACCCTGCGCACACCTACAACAATAGTCTCTCAATGCTTCACTCAGGTCCACAACCCTGAGACTTGGCTCAGCTTGTGCACTCCTTGCACGGCTCCTGTGCCTAACTGCACTTCTGAATGAGAGAAAAATCTACCCTATCTGAACCCTTTGTCAACGCACTCCTTGTGGACAATTCGACTGCACTCCTTGCAGGAACCCTTGTTCAGATAGAGAAACAATTGAAACTCATTCCTCTCCTCTTTCCTCTCTTATTTCAAACATTCAACAAGAAATCATTCATACATAGCATAAAAGTAATTGCATGACAAAAAGAGTAGGAACATTCATGAGAATAACATTCAAAGATGCATACACAGAGAATATATGAACACCATGAGTCTGAATCACAACTTTCTTGTATTAATTCAGAACTTCTGTACATGGAGTCTGCTACACAGCTCTCTTCTTCTCTTCTATGCTCTTTCTCCAAAATTATTCTACAATATTCAATGAGGGTGTCTATATCATGTTTCCCTCTTGCGCTCTAAAACAGTCTAATCTACACATTCAATTATACCTAGTTGCATTAACTACTATAAATGCCTTCTACCTACTAAGGAGGAGAGAAAATCGCTCAAGGTCCGTTTACATTTTACAAGTGCGCCTTCATTAAATTGCCACATTTATGTTCGCGCATCAAATCCAAGAGAAATTTAAAATCTGCGCTAGGCTTGTCCAACTGTCTGGTGTATCTGCGCTGGCTTGCTTGATGTTGGCGATGTTCCTGCATCAGGATAACATACAAAACAATAGTTGACAAGGTCTATGCATCTAGCCTTTGTGCAAGGAGAATGAAGAAACTATTTTCCACCTCTTTATAGCTTGTCACTTCACACAGGAATTTGGGCAACAACCAAATGACTCACATAGTTTTAAATATGTTCTATGGGCCATGTGGGTGGTATGAAATGGATATAGTTTTAAATACATGGTCTACGCAAGGGATGATTTTAGGGGATAAATTTCACTCATGGGCTAATTTTCCATGGTTTCTCCAAAACCAAGATTCACTATTTTAAAAATGATTTGCCCAAATTCTATAGGATAAAATTATTTAACCTTAAAAATCGTCAAAATTTTATAAAAACTATATAAAATACTAAGAAATTTGAATATTTTTACAAACATATCGCCAAACATTTATAGTTTACATATGAATGATTAGTAATATTCACCAAGGTTTCTACATTTTAAAATAAATCCCCATCCTTAAAATCATCCTTAGTTTACACTCTTCAATTTTTTTACAAGATTGAGAGTGCATACATTTCATTCTTTTTTAGCCCCAAGCAAAAGAAAGATAGGGTTGTTCTTCCTCTAAATTTGGATGATTATGCTTCGTTGGGTTTATTTAATGGGGCCTCTCAAGGGATTCTAGGGCCTATGGAGTAATACCTATTTACATAACAAAACACCATTGGCAGTCCTTTGAGTAGGGAGTGACATTGATCATAAAAATGACCAACTAGTACATTCACATACATGTGGTGGTGGATGGGAGGTTACTTGGTTACTCTAATATAATGTTTTGATTGGAAATGCATCACAAAAGGATTTATGAGTCTCTGACATTGTATATTCATGATTTAGTGATTTCAAGGGTACAATATTCCCAGATAGCATCCCACTCTCGAGTTGCATAAAGTTGCATAAAGTTGCATAAAGGGTACAATGTTGCATAAAGTTGCATAAAGTTGCATAAATTCCATAAAGTTTCATAAGTTGCATGTTGCATAGTTGCATATAGTTGCATAGTTGCATATTTTCATATAGTTGCAATATAGTTGCATATAGTTGCAATATAGTTGCATAAGTTGCAAAAGTTACATTGTTGCATAAAGTTGCATATAGTTGCATAGTTGCATAGTTGGATAAGTTGCATATTTTCATATAGTTGAATATATTTGCATAGTTACATATAGTTGCATATAGTTTCTATATAGTTTCATAAAGTTGCATATAGTTACATAAGTTACATATAGTTGCATAAGTTGCATTGTTTCATAAAGTTGCATATAGTTGCATAGTTGCATATTTGCATATAGTTGCATACGAAATTGTTAGTAGTTTTTTATCAACATATATCCCCCAAATCTCAATGGAGAACTGGATTTGAGACCCATCAAAGAGTTCAAGTGTGGATCGTAAGTTTGGAAATCCATGATCCTGGAATTTCACATACCTGGAAATTCATCACTTAATAAGTTGCAACTATTAAGTGATGAATTTCCAAATATGGGATAAAATACTTTCCACTACTTTGTTTATCCAAGCACAACCTTAACCATATTTGAGATAACCTAAGCCCAAACTACCTCCTTACTAAATCAGGTTACTCACCACCTAGGAAGTTCACCACTTAATAAAAGGTGCTTGAGTCCGACATCATATAAGTTACTTTGTTGCACTTCCAAGACTTAGTAATGATGATACAATTGCAACACATGTGGTGGTTGATGGGAGGTTACTTGGTTACTCTAATATAATGTTTTTATTGACAATGCATCACAAAAGGATTTACGAGTATCTAACATTGTATATGCATGATTTAGTGACTTCAAGGGTACAATATTCCCAGATAGCATCCCACTCTCGAGTTGCATAAAGTTTCATAAAGGGTACAATGTTGCATAAAGTTGCATAAGTTCCATAAAGTTGCATAAGCTTCATAAGTTGCATGTTGCATAGTTGCATATAGTTGCATACGAAATTGTTACAATATAGTTGCATATAGTTGCAACATAGTTTCATATAGTTGCAATATAGTTGGAATATAGTTGCATAAGTTGCATTGTTGCATAAAGTTGCATATAGTTGCATAGTTGCATAGTTGGATTAGTTGCATATTTTCATATAGTTGCATATAGTTTCATAGTTACATATAGTTGCATATAGTTGCTATATAGTTGCATAAAGTTGCATATAGTTGCATATAGTTGCATAAGTTTCATATAGTTGCATTTTTGCATAAAGATGCATATATTTGAATATAGTTGCATAGTCACATATAGTTGCATATTTGCATATAGTTGCATATGAAATTGTTAGTAGTTTTTTATCAACATATATCCCCCGACGTTCAGTGGAAAACTGGATTTGATACCCCTTAAAGAGTTCAAGTGTGGATCAATAAAAATGATCAACTAGTACATTCACAAAGTATTGCTACATAAAATACTTTTTGCTACTCTATTTATCCATGCATAACCTTAACCATATTTGAGATAACCTAAACCCAAACTACCTCCTTGCTAAATCAGGTTACTCACCACCTAGGAAGTGAGTAACTAAAGGCGGAGATGGTCGTCCATTCCCAATGTGGTGCGGTAGGCTGAAATACATTCCATGTTATGTGTCTTGTTTGGGCAAGTCGGCATTGGTTGATGCAAGGTGTGTGCAACATTTTAGGAACTTGTTTTTCCCATCAAATTTCCATCTCGGTGGAGGGATTTGGCTCCAACATGCAACCCCAGCTCAGGCGATAACACCCGTTGAGTTTAAGAATATAATTAAGTGGAGGAAAAAATACTTAAAAGGATTCACCTAGTTACGGTGAGTGAACCGGGAAGAGCCCAGCATGAAAATCGGGTGGCAACACTGCCTGAATTGTAGTTTGTATAAGCGTCCTTAGCGACGGATTAGGCCCAAGTCCCCTAGAAGGGGGCACTTGAGAGGGTAACAGCCTCGTCGGGCTGAGATCCTGCCGCACCACGAGATGTTGTCGACGAGTTGGGTTGTTTGGGAATGCATCCCTAATCGGGTCGTAAATTTCGTCCAAGGATAAATATGGGTGAGAGACCGATAGAGAACAAGTAACATGAGGGAAAGATGAAAGGGACTTTGAAAATAGAGTTAAAGAGTTCTTGAAATTTCCGGTAGGGAAGAGGATGGAGGCCGACGATGTGTCTTGGTCAGATGTAGAATGGATTAAGCTGGTCCGCCGCTCGACTCGAGGTGTGAAACAACACAGGCCGTTGCATTGACAAAAGTGCGGGTGGAGTACTGGTTATTGGTTTGCCATTGTGGCATTCGAGGATTGGAGAAATCAAGGGATTCCACCAACACTCATTTAAATTTATTTTTAATCGCTTTCCAATACTTCTTTTAGTTTGTTGATATTGAGCTCACACATGAGGTAGTTTATATCTATGAGGATTTAGGATCAATTTTTAAAGTGAGAATTTGATGTGTAAATATTTATGAAGGTATTGGATCCCTTAATGAGTCCTTAGTACTATTGACGAGTTGAATAAGTTTTGAAATAGAATAAGAGTTTAATTTGTTTTATGAGTTTAAAAGTTAGTAATTGAACCTTCATCATTGAAGTAAGAAAACAAGGTGTCAATGTTTTTGTATATTTGGATAATTTAGCCAAGAAATCACTTATTTAGTGAGGTTACTCATTGTCCAAACCAACTGATTGAGGTTATTGACCCTTGCACTCAACAAATTTCCTCCTTGGGGTAAATCACTCACTTGTCCTCATTTGTCCTTATGACCTCTCTTCAGACTTATGCACTAGTTGGGGTATTTTTTAGGTTGAGGAGCCTCCCTTGGGTCCCCAAACTTCCCTAATCCATTAGGGTGCACTTGTCATGACCAAGGGGTAAGTTAAAGTCAACATGGGTAGTGATAACTGCAACATTGACTAAAAAAACCTAACTCGATAGAAAGGTAGATACAGTTCCTATTGATTCACATTGTATACCATCAAAGGTCTCTGGATTGGTCAAGTTGGAATGAGAATGGGAGAACCAAATTTTCTCTATATTGACTTAGATATATGAACTATCTCCATGATATAAGGACTCATTTGCAAAATGTGACATAGTTGAATGTTTCTAAGTCATAGATAACTAGAACATCGACTTTGGTATGTTATAAGTCCAATTGAATCTAAATAAGATTGAATGACATCACTGAGCTTGTGAGTGATAGATAAAAACACCTAATTACTTTAAGTTTACTTATAAATTATTCTTATTTTTGTTTATAATATAATGATCTAAACATGGTTTTCAACATATGTGGTTCATTGTGATGTCACTAGGATACATAGTGGTCATTTCTTAAAACTAAACCCATGAGTTCATCATCAAGAATCATGTGGAGTGTGCATGTGATTACGAGATCAATGAATTTGGTAAATGGAGCATCGACTAGGGGATCATGTGTTTCTACCATATGATGTTGTAATTTGACATGGTATCTCTATACGGTCTTGACAAGTTTTGAGATGGGTGCATGATCTTCCATCAATTTCACTACCTTTTTACAAAACTCTAAAACCAAATTGATGAAGGCGTCAATTGCATTGTGAATAGTGGTTGTTTAAGGCATAGTTTCTTCTAACTACCCCGTACACACATCAAAACTACCTACCCTAGTCTCGATGCCCAAAAGTGAAACATCCATATTTTCAACTATTAGTTTATTTTTTAACATTAGTAATGTCATTGTAAGGTATTTCACCTTTTGTTTCCAATGTCCTTCAATTGCATTATCATAATTGTTTAACTTCTTCTCCTAGAATGAACTTAGGTTTTCAAGATAATATGAGAGCCAAGGTTTACCAAACCCTCTCTTCCTTGAAGTTTTAATGTAGTTTCAAAAATATTGGTTGGATACTAATAACTTTATCATGGAGGCATTATGTTAGCATCCCTTCAGTTACCTTGGGAACAATGGTTAGTTTTGCTTCATATAAAAAGACACAATCATCATATATAAATGAAATGAATCAATAAGGCCAGAATGTTCACCTTTAATGACTTCAAATGATAATTTTTATAGGGTACTCACCATTCTTGGTGCCCTCGCATGTGCCTTGATCCGTGTGCCCTCGACTACTATCTCCTCGCAGACTATCTCTCTCCCTCGCAGACTATATCCTCCCTAGATCCTCATAAACTATCCCCTCACAAACTATCTCCTCATTGTTCTCCTCGCATACTATCCCCTCGCAGACTATCTCCTACGACTTTCTCCTTGCAGAATATCTCCCCTTGGTCGCGTGCTCCACTATCTCCTCAAAAAATATCTCCCCTTGGTCATGTGCTCCACTATATCCTTGCAGACTATCTCTCTCCCTCACAGACTATTTCCTCCCTGGCTCCTCATAGACTATCCCCTTGCAGACTATCTCCTCATTGTTCTCCTCGCAGACTATCCCCTCATAGACTATCTCCTACGAATTTCTCCTCGCATACTATCTCACCTTGGTCATGTGCTCCCGTTGGTCACGTGCACACTCTTTCCTTTGGAAAACAACTCATAGGAATTAAAACCTAATAGATAACTCAATGCAAGTCCAAGTAAAAGATCGACCTCAAATAGAGAGGTAAATGTTGTAATATTACCACACCATACTAATATTCAAGTTATGCAAGTCAATAAAATCGATGCACTTTACTATATAAACCAAGGTTATGTGCTTTAAGGCTTGTGCACTCAAGGTTCAATTATTGTATTATAATGTTGTAGTATTGCATGTTTTTACATTGTTTAGTACACAATAATATATCTCCAATGGTTACCTTCAACATTGTTTAACATGCATATGAATTCAACATGGTTTAACATGCATATGACATTGAGAAACATTTAAAACCCCCCCTCATAATATAATGAGGGGTTTTATAGTCTTAAATTCAAACACTTATTAACAAAGATGTGATGATCATAAATATTTTTAATAAAGTATAAATATAAAATTATTTTAAACAAAAAAATTAAGAGTAATAAATGTATTACTTATTTCATAAGTCAAAATGGATGAGGATAAGAGTGCATTAAACTTGAATAAAATTTTATTTATTTATGATAAATCTTTAAGTATGATTTTTCTTAATCCTATTGAATATTAAACTTAAAAAATAAATGATATTCACACAACATAATTTCATGATATTCAATAGAGATGAAGTCATATATTACAAGTTAGTAGAATCTAATAAATTTATTAAATTTTATGGAAATGTGAAAGTGTAAGGATTGGGATATATTCTTGAGTTGTCTTTCAGAAGTAGTGATCAATGTTTTATATTAGAGAAAACATTTTCAACTTGGCACAAAGTATCTCTCATGAAACTTCTTCTATATGGCATCAATATTGGTAGAAGATAGAGTAGTTAGGATTGGAAGCCCAGATCAAGATTTAATGGGAATCATACATAGAAGAACTTAAGCTAAGTCATGTTCAAATCATTGAAACAAAAGCTAAGTTGGTTTGGTTCAAGAACCTAGTCTTAGAGACTTATACCCCAAAATTAGGTTACAAAGAGATGTATGCTCTTGGTAGGCCAAAGGAAGTTCAACGGTGATGGAAGATAAATGTAAAATTACATCCCCTTTAAAGACTAAATTTTTTATGTGGTTGACAATAAAGAAACAAAGCCTTAACTTAGGAAATTCTATAAAAGAGGAAGAAGTATGGACTGAATAGATGTATTCTCTGTAAAAATAAAGAAGAAAATATAAGTCATATTCTTATATTTAATCCTTAATTTAAAGAAGTTTGGAGTGAGATGGACACTACAAAAAGTAAGAATCATAATTGGAAAGGGAATTTAGTATAAGAATGTATAAGGAAATGGATACTAAAACTTGAACTCAATGAGTTTAAATTTCTTCCTTTAATAACATCATGGGGCATCTAGTTAGCTTAGAATGTTGGAACCTTCTAGGATAAGTACATTCCCCCTTTCCAATGCACTTCTCAATAAATTCCATATGAATTTAATTTCAAACATGGAACCAAAGTTTATGTGCAAAGAAATCTAACCCATACCCCAATAGACAAATTGGAGCTTCATGTAATTTTGACGGAGCTAGTCAAGATGCCCCTAAAAATAATGGAGTTGGTGGTATTATGCGTCTAAGTAACACACACAAAATTGGGTTCAAGGCTATATTAGGGAAAGGGTCCAACAATTTTGCCAATCTTATTTCTTTAAAATTTCAGTTTATGGTTTACATGATTAATTTACATGATGAATTGATGATGGAAGAAAGTGGGTGTGTGAGTCAAATTTGAGTCCAGAAACCCTCCCATATCATTAAGGCATGTGAATAGTCTATCCATGTCAAATTTCAATGCATATAGAAACAATTTGAAAACATTTCAACATTGTCCCCATTCACAGGTCATTGTTGCCCATGTCTAGTCCTAGTACAATTTCCTTGTAAACTTTGAATAAAATATTTGGAGATTGTTACTTTTGAAGGTGCTAGGCCTCTTCCTACACACCACCAGATCACCTCTCATTAACAATCTTTGTATTGATCCCTTTTAGTTTTGGGTTGTTAGAATTTTAAATTGCATGCACCTTCAATCTAGTCAAAGTTCAATTAATGTCTCTTCTTACTATAGGGTTATAAAGCCTCATCCCAATGCCCATATGCCTCCAACCTTGTGACCTAATCATTTTGTGACAAGTGTCATGAAAGGTGATGACTAAGACTAGGGGTAAATTTCAATTCAAGGCTAGTAATGACCAGGCCCACATCATGTGAATCAAGAAAATTAAGAAGGTACATGTGTTGTCCCATTCCATGTCAACAACAATGCATCCATTCATTGGGAACACTAAAACCTGATACATCGATGACTCCACTAAATTAGGGTTTATGGTTTACATGATGAATTGATGATGGAATAAAGTGGGTGTGTGAGTCAAATTTGAGACCATAAACCCTCCCATATCGTTAAGGCTTGCAAATAGTCTATCCATGTCAAATTTCAATGCATACATAAACAGTTTGAAAAATTTTCAACGTTGGCCCCATTCACAGGTCACTGTTGCCCGTGTCTAGTCCTAGTACAATTTCCTTGTAAAATTTATGGAATCACACATGCAATATGTCATATAAAAATGATCATTTCAAATGCATTTGTAACATGAAGTATGGTTCTGATGGTTGTCCAAGGAATGATCTAGGGTTCAAAGAAATTTTGGATTCCTCATCAGGCATAGAAAAAGAAGACATGATAAAACAATAGTACTATGCTCCAGAAAATTACTCCTGTGAGACCTAGAATATTATATACGTTATCTCATATATATCGCAAACCTATACATGATGTAGTTATTTAATTTCTTTGTTATAGAGTTTCATATTATTAGTCATGGAAAATAAGGAATAACATTTTGAATCATGATCACCTCTCATTGACAGTCTGTGTATTGATCCCTTTTAGTTTTGGGTTGTTAGTATTTTCAATTGCATGAACCTTTCAATCTAGGAAAATTTCAATTAATGTCTCTTGTTATTGTAGGGTTATAAAGCCTCATGATCCCAATCCTCATATGCCTCCAACCCTGTGATCTAATGATCATTGGGTGACAAGTGTCATGAAGGGTGATGACGAAGACTAGGGACAACTTTCAATTCAAGGATAGGAATGACCAGGCCCACATCAAGTGAAGGAAAAAAATTAAGAAGTTGTACATTTGTTGTCCCATTCCATGTCCACAACAACACATCCATTCACTGAGAACACTAAAACCCAAAAAATCGATGAATCCACTAAATTAGGGTTTATGGTTTACATGATGAATTGATGATGGAAGAAAGTGGGTTTTTGAGTCAAATTTGAGTCCAGAAACCCTCACATATAATTAACGCATGTGAGTAGTCTCTTCATGTCAAATTTCAATGCATACAGAAACGGTTTGAAAAAATTTCAACGGTTGCCCCATTCACAGCATGGATGATTTTAGGGGCTAAATTTCGCTCATGGGCTAATTTTCCATGGTTTTTCCCAAAAAAAATTCGTTATTCTAAAAATGATTCGCCCAAATTTTATAGGATAAATTATTTTACCGTAAAATTCGCCAAAAGTTTATACAAACTACATAAATTCCTTAGAAATTTGAATATTTTTACAAAAATATCGCCAAACATTTATAGTTGTCATATGAAGGATTAGTAAGATTTGCCAAGGTTTTTATAGTTTAAAATAAATTTCCATCCTTAAAATCATCCCTAATTCACAGGTCAGTGTTGCTCGTGTCTAGTCCTAGTACAATTTCCTTATAGAATTTGTATAAGATATTTGGAGAATCATATTTTTTAAGGTGCTAGGCCTCTTCCTACACACAACGACCAGATCACCTCTCATTGATAGTATGTGCATTGATCCCTTTTAGTTTTGGGTTGTTAGTATTTTCAATTACACGGACCTTTCAATCTAGTCAAAGTTCAAATAATGCCTCTTATTACTGTAGGGTTATAAAGCCTCATGATCCCAATTCCCATGTGCCTCCAAAATTGTGATCTAATGATCGTTGGGTGACAAGTGTCATGAAGGGTGATGACTAAGACTAGGCGAAACTTTCAATTCAAGGCTAGGAATGACCAGGTCCACATCAAGTAAAGGAACAAAATTAAGAAGTTGTACATGTGTTGTCCCATTAAATGTCAACAGAAACACATTCATTCACTGGGAACACTAAAACCCGACAAATCGATGACTCCACTAAATTAGGGTTTCTGGTTTACATGATGAATTGATGATGGAAGAACGTGGGTGTGTGAATCAAACTTGAGTCCAGAAACCCTCCCATATCGTTAAGGAATGAAAATAGTCTATCCATGTCAAATTTCATTGCATACAGAAACAATTTGAAAAAATTTCAACGTTGGCCCCATTCACAAGTCATTGTTTCCCGTGTCTAGTCCTAATACAATTTCCTTGTAGAATTTGTATAAGATATTCAAAGAATGATATTTTTGAAGGTGCCAAGCCTCTTCCTACACACAATGGCCAGATCACCTCTCATTAACAGTCTTTGCATTGATCCCTTTTAGTTTTGGATTGTTAGTATTTTCAATTTCGCGCACCTTTCAATCTAGTCAAAGTTCAATTAATGTAACTTTTTACTGTAGGGTCATAAAGTATCATGATCCCAATGCCCATATGCCTCCAACCTTGTGATCTCATGATCATTGGGTGACAAGTGTCATGAAGGGTGATGACTAAGACTAGGGGAAACTTTCAATTCAAGGTTAGGAATGACCAGGCCCACATCAAGTGAAGGAAGAAAATTAAGAAGTTGTACATGTGTTGTCCCATTCCATGTCAACAAAAACACATCCATTCATTGGGAACACTAAAACCCAACAAATCAATGACTCCACTAAATTAGGGTTTATGGTTTACATGATGAATTGATGATAGAAGAAAGTGGGTGTGTGAGTCAAATTTGAGTCTAGAAACCCTTCCATATCGTTAAGGTGTGTGAATATTCTATCCATGTAAATTTCAATGCATACAAAAATAGTTTGAAAAAATTTCAACGTTGTCCCCATTCATAGGTCATTATTGCCCATGTCTAGTCCTAGTACAATTTCCTTGTAGAATTTGTATAAGATATTTGGAGAATGATATTTTTGAAGGTGTTAGGCCTCTTCCTACACACAATGGCTAGATCACCTCTCATTGACAGTCTGTGTATTGATCCCTTTTAGTTTTG
>JZKD02S0681698.1:136216-166403 GCA_000966675.3 Picea glauca | reverse complement strand
TCACTGTCAGTCCTTGATCTGGGCACTGTTTGATCAACCGCTGAAAATTATGCTCCTTTTAGTCGCACAATGACAAAAGGTCATATCAAAGCTATAAATTAGGATAAAATGATATTTTGGGTCGTGCTAGCTCCCCCTTTCCTTATTTTTCACCAAGGTGTCATTTGTTAGGCTAAAAAACACCAAATTAAGTCAAATAAAGGTATTTTCAACAATTTTTTTCAAATCTTTATTGAAATAAACCATGCTAACCTGACTCCTAGTCTAATCAACTAACACATTACTCCATCTTAGACTGTTTGATTAATAATTACTCTAACCTAATATATTTGGCCAAGGTTAGATTGTTTGGCTAAATTTATTCACTATCCTATCTAATTTGGCCAAGATTAGACTGTTTGGACAAATTTATTCACTAACCTATCAACATAAATTTAAAAGGTTTGATCATGATTATACATTATGAGTCAAGCCAAGTTTATTTTCATAGGGTTTTATATTTTCTCTCTCTCTTTTTTTTTATACCCTCTTTTTGATTTTTTATATTTTTATTCTTTCTTTTCTTTTTCTTTTTCTTTTTTCTTTTCTTTTGTATATCATTTGCAGAATAAAATATTATTTACAATAAAAAACAACTAGAGGAAGAGATTCCAACCCAGGTGATCCTATGAAGTATAGGGTTATAACAGTTTCGAAGCCGAGAGCTCATCCCAGTCGTTGGTGCTAGAAGGGACACGTGGAGAAATATCTGAGCCTCTAGAGGAACAACACTACGGGAGATTTCAGACGAGGTTGTTGCAAGATCGCGGAAGTACCAAAGTAGAAGAGAAGATCCTGGCTGTTGATCTCTAGGAGGCATGTGGTACTAGATCATGGATTCTGGAAGGAAGAACTCTGGAAGAAAGGGGGTGCAGAAAGTGGAAGATCTCCCGAAGTCGTAGGGAGATGGAGGAGATCTGATCAATCCATTTCAAATAAAACATGTCAGTGGATTATGCAATCTCAAGCAGAAACACTCCAAAATATTCAACGTGTGTAGTTTGCAAAACTCTCGAACTCTTGAAGAGTAGAGTTAATCCTAGTTGTTGGCATAGGAAGGAACATGGTAGAAGATCTGGAGGTTCAGAGGTATAACTCTTCGGAGAATGCATAGAGAAGATTTGGGAGAACTCCTGAAGAGCCAGGAGCTGAAGTAGGTTGATGCAGGAGCATCGCCAACTTAGCAAGCGAGCCAACATGGAAGACAACGAACAGCTGGACAAGGCCAGCCGAAACTTTTGAATTTTCATTCAAGAGAATGTGCCAATGTATAAATGCACCATTTATGAGAGAGCGCCTTGTATGTTGTATTAGACCTTGAGCCATACGCTCTTGTCTGAAGTAGATAAGGAGGCATTTATTCTAGTTAATGCTGGTAGATAGGATTTATTTTCTAGATTAGACAGTTTTATATGGAAGGAGGGAAAACGGATATAGACACCCTCACTTGTACATTGTAACATTATTCATTCAGGAGCAAGAACAGAGAGCAAGCAGAGAATTGTATGAAGAACACCCATGTACAGATTTGAATTAATAGAAGAGAGTCTTTGATTCAAATTCATGGCCGGTGTTGTCTCTCTGTGTATGTTGTTTATGTGCTCATGAATGTTTGTTTCTTGGTCATGCATTTTCTTTGTATATGCTATGCATGTGATTTCATGTTTCAAAACTGAAGTCTGAAGGAGAGGGAGAGAATAAGTTTCCGTTGTTTCTCTATCTGAGCTAGGATATTCCTGCAAAGAGTGCAGTTGAATTCATCTGCATGGAGTACGTTGATGAGGGCTCAATAGTTTAACTCTTGTTCTCGTTCACCCAGAAGTGGATTGAGTTGTTGAAGCTGTACAAGGAGTGTGCAGGATGGAGAAGAAGTCTCAGAGTTGTTATTCTGAGTAAATTACTCAAAGACTGTTGTTGTTGGAAGTGAACAGGTTCAGAAGGATTCAACACTTGAGAGCGTTGAATGATTTCCGCAAGGAGTGCGTGCAGATACCTCTAAAAGAATCATAGTAATAAATATCAGGAGGGTTAGTACCTTTGTGACATCATTACTACAGAGCATAGGAGTCTGTGTAGAAGAAGGTTTGAACAGGGTTTGCAAGTGCAGGCATCGGAGGAGACAAGTTCTGGAAGGAACACTCAGTTATCCCCAAGAAAGCTTCGAGGAGAGGAATTAATGGTCAGGATTCACTAAAGGAAACATCGAAGTCCCGACAACCGTTAGATCTCGAGGAAATGCACACGGGTTAAGCCTAAGTGTGCGAAGAGGAGCCCAAGATCCATCGAGATTCGGCTCATCGAGGAATCGGGGTTTGTGGAGACAGGAGTTTTGTGCCTTATAAAATCATGATTAGTGATTTCCCAACACAACTGGAGCCATGGATCGCTGCGGGGACACGTGGTGCGAGATCCCGGGGATTCGGGGTTCGACATTCAGGATTTTCCAATACAAAGAGGTTGTTGCCTTTGAAATCGTGATCACGCGATCCCCAATAGAGAAAAGAAAGAAGCGACGATGTGGAAAGGAGAGGTCACACGTGCATATCGGAGTTTAGGATCCAGAAGGCCTTGTGGATCGATGCAACAGAAATCATGAATTCCCGAAACGCGATTTCCCGATAGGGGACGGGAAAGGCATGAAGTAGAGATTCCATCAGGTTTCATGGATTTGTGAGACCCGAATCCATGAGTGCAGGACTCGCGATCAAGTGAGTTTCAATTTCCCAATTTGAAGAAGGGAGATCATAAAGAAAACCTATGGGTATTGAGAACTCCCGATAGGGGTTTGAAGAGTATTTTGACTCTTCAGGCCTAGCAGAAGAAGGTCATGGTTAAAGCGGCCGTGCCCTGAGTGGCCGACTGCATTAGAGTGGTATCAGAGCGGGATTAAATCTTTGTTTTCTATAACAGGGAGGAAGAAGAATTCACCATGCCGCCCGGAAGGGAGAGACAATCACTTGACCCAGAAGACAGGGAGGTGAGAAGAAGAGGTAGGCTGGTAGGGAATCCAGAAATGGAGAGACAAATGTGAAATCTCCGAGAAAGACTCGAGGAGATGGAGACAACTTAGAGACGTAGAGTTGGTGCAGGGGATCCTAGTGATTCCGAAGTTGAAGAGGAAGCTGGACATGAAGAGGAGGTCATAGCAGAAGATGCATCAACCGAGCGATTGATTAAATCTATCACCTGGATGAGTTCAAAGATGAAAATGGACATTCCAACTTATGAAGGGGGTCTGGATGCAGAAGAGTTGTTGGATTGGATTCGAGCTCTTGACACCTACTTCGATTATGAGGATATCGAAGATGATAAAAAGGTAAGGCATGCTGTCACGAAATTGAATGGACATGAAACATTATGGTGGGATGAGCTTCAGGCAGATAGACGTTCCAAAGGCAAACAGAAAATTAAAAGCTGGGATCGAATGATTGCAAAAATTAAGGCAAAGTTCATCCCAAGGGATTATCAAATCACACTATTCAGGTGAATGCAGAACCTGAGACAGAAGTTGATGACGGTGAAGGAATACACTGAATAATTTTACAAGCTCAACATCAGAGCAGGACATCGGGAGAATGATGATGAGAAGGTAGCCAGATACCTGAATGGTCTGAGATACGACATTCAGGATGAATTAAGCATGACAACCATCAAAACGGTGGAGGATGCTTATCAGATGGCTCTGAAAGCCGAAGAAAAGCTGAGCCAAAAGCAAGGACAGTGAGGGTGAGGCAAGAGTCAGCCTAGAGGTAAGACAGTTGTCCAGGAGAAATATCAGAAGCCCAAGGAGGAATGGAAGAAGCCTCAGGGTAAGGTTGAGAGAGGTGGAACCTCACAGCGAGGACAACAATATGTTGAATAGAGGGGGTAGCATACAGAGCAGGGTAGTGGTTATGCTGACACAAACACTTTTCCTCCTACTCGAGGTAGAGGAAGAGGCAGAGGTGGAATTATCACATGTTTTACATGTGGGAAAAATGGGCACAAGTAATTCAAGTGTCCAAAGAAAAAGAAGGACATCAGAGAAGCTCACATCGTTGAAGCGTAGAGGCGTGATGTTGAGAATGAAGACACAGGAAGTGGATGGTCACTAACGGTGCAAAAATTTCTCTTAACAGCCGAGAAGGAGGTGGAGGACACAGTTCAGAGGACCAGACTTTTCAAAACCACATGCATGACCAAGGACAGAAAGTGCAAGGTCATTGTGGACAGCGGAAGCATGGATAATCTCGTTTCAACCGAGATGGTGGAGAAACTAGTGCTGGAGACAACTGATCACCCGAGTCCATACAAGGTTTCATGGCTACAGAAAGGACACCAGGTAAGTGTTACAAAACAATGCTTGGTTGAATTTAAAATAGTGGGTATAATGATAAAATCTTGTGTGATGTTATTCCCATGGATGTATGTCATTTATTGCTGGGTAGACCGTGGCAATATGACAGAAATGTGGTTCATGATGGGAGAATGAACACGTATACCGTGGAGAAAAATGGGAGAACCCATATGTTGCTTCCGATAAAGGATAAGGAGGTAAATCCGGAAGTAAGTAGCACAATACTTCTCATGAGTGGGAAGGGACTTCGCACAGAGATGGAGAAGAAGGAAGATCCACAATTCTTTGTGGTCAAGAAACCGAGGATTGTCCTGACTAGCACAAGAGTGGATGACTTGCTAGATGAGATTCAAGAACTGCTGGGAGAGTTCACTGACATCATCATGGATGAACTACCTCGTTCGTTGCCACTGATGAGGAGTGTGAGTCATCACATAGACATCATACCAGGAGCCAGTTTTCCGAACAAAGCTGCATATAGATTGATGCCTCAGGAGAACGAGGAAGTCAAAAGGCAAGTGCAGGAACTAATGGATAAAGGACTGGTAAGGGAAAGTTTGAGTCTGTTTGTCGTTCCAATGGTACTGAGTCCAAAGAAGGATGGAGGATGGATAATGTGCACTGATTCCAGAGCCATCAACAAAATTACTATCAGGTACAGATTCCCACTGCCGAGAATGGATGATATGATGGATTGCCTGAGTGGGGAAAATTATTTTTCAAAGATTGATCTCAAGAGAAGATATCATCATATTCGCATGAGGGAAGGTGATGAATGGAAGACAACATTCAAGACAAATGAAGGTTTGTACGAATGGCTGGTCATGCCGTTTGGTTTTACAAATGCACCTAGCACATTCATGAGATTGATGAATGAAGTCCTGAAGGAATTCATCGGGAAATTTGTTGTCATATATCTAGATGATATACTAGTCTTTAGTAAAACAAAGGCTGAACATTTGAGGCATTTATCCATAGTGATGAGAAATCTACAACAAGAGAAGTTGTTGATCAATATGAAAAAGTCCTCGTTCATGAAGACAGAGCTCATTTATTTGGGTTTTGTTATTTCAGGGAATGAGTTGAATATGGATCCAGGTAAGGTGGAAGTGATTAAGAATTGGCCATCACCCATAAATGTTTTTGAGGTGAGGAGTTTCCATGGTTTGGCTAGTTTCTACCGAAAGTTCGTTAGGAATTTCAGTGGAATTAGTGCAGCGATGATGGATACAGTAAAGAAGCAGCATAAGGCTTTTCACTGGATAGCAGAGGCTGAAAGGAGCTTCAATCTGTTGAAGCGAAAGATCACAGAGCAACCAGTGTTGGTGTTGCCAGATTTTTAGAAGACATTTCAAGTGAAATGTGATGCCAGCGGATATGCCATAGGAGCGGTCTTAAGCTAGGAGGATAGGCCAATTGCATATTACAGCGAGAAGTTGGATGAAGCCAAACTGAAGTACTCCACGTATGATAAGGAATTTTACGCCATCATACAGGTGTTGAAGAAGTGGAGGCATTACTTGATCCCAAAGGAATTTGTATTATACAGCGATAATCATGCATTACAGTTTGTGAGTTAACAGGAGAAGTTGAACTAGAAGCATGCAAAATGGGTAGAGTATATGCAGAATTTCACGTTTGTGATCAAACACATTTCAGGTACTGCTGATGCTTTGAGCAAGAAATGTTTGCTGCTGCAGGAGTTCCGAGTCAAAACCTTGGGTTTTGAAAATCTGAAGGACATGTACACTGGAGATGCAGATTTCGGAGAAGCATATGAAGTAGCTGAGAATCTAGTTCTCAGAGATCGCAGTCCTTGGATAGATTACATGATCCAGGAGGGATTGTTGTTCAGAAGAAATCAACTGTGTATTCCAAATTGCTCCATGAGAGAAAATTTGCTAAAGGAGAAGCACAGTGGTGGATTGGCAGGACACTTTGGCCACAATAAAACATTCACAAAGCTGAACGAATCATATTTTTGGCTAGGCATGTGAGAAGATGTCAAGAGGTTTTCTGACAGGTGTCGAATTTGTCAGCATTCCAAGGGGAGGAAACAAAATGCAAGTCTTTATCAGCCATTTCCCATACCAGAGAGGCCATGGGAGGCAATTAGCATGGATTTTGTATTGGGTTTGCCAAGAACACAGAGAGGTGTTGATTCCATTTTTGTGGTAGTAGACAGGTTTTCAAAGATGGCACATTTTATTCCATGCCAAAAAACCAGCGATGTGACTCACATCGTGAACTTATTTTTCAAGGAGGTCATTCGACTCCATGGATTTCTAAGAAGCATAGTATCAGACAGGGATACCAAATTCATAGGGCATTTTTGGAGGATGCTATGGAAGAAGCTAGGAACTAACTTGGTGTTTAGTTCAGCTTACCATCCACAGACAGATGGAAAAACGAAAGTGATGAACAACCAGATGTCTAGTGGCAGAAGCAGATGCCAGTAGCAGAAAAGCCACAGATGGAGTGCATACTAGCTAAGCGAATGGGAAAGAAGACCTGACGCAAGCAATACTTCGAGTATCTGGTGAAATGGAAAAATCATCCAGTGGAAGATGCCAGCTAGGAGACAGAAGAAGTTATCCAAAAGCATGGGCAAACCATGAAGGAGCTTATGGATAAGAGCCCATGAAAGTTTTCAAGCCGAGGAGTATGATGCAGGAGCATCGCCAACTCAACAAGCGAGCCAACATGGAAGACAACGAACAGCTGGACAAGGCCAACCAAAACTTTTGAATTTTCATTCAAGAGAATGCGTCAATGTATAAATGGACCATTTATGAGAGGGAGCCTTTGTATGTTGTATCAAACCTCGAGCCATATGCTCTTGTCTGAAGTAGATAAGGAGGCATGTATTCTAGTTAATGCTGGTAGATAGGATTTATTTTCTAGATTAGACAGTTTTAGATGGAAGGAGGGAAAACGGATATAGACACCCTCACTTGTACATTGTAACATTATTCATTCAGGAGCAAGAAGAGAGAGCAAGCAGAGAATTGTATGAAGAACACCCATGTACAGATTTGAATTAATAGAAGAGATTCTTTGATTCAAATTCACGATCGGTGTTGTCTCTCTGTGTATGTTGTTTATGTGATCATGAATGTTTGTTTCTTGGTCATGCATTTTATTTGTATATGTTGTGCATGTGATTTCATGTTTTGAAACTGAATTCTGAAGGAGAGGGAGAGAATAAGTTTCAGTTGTTTCTCTATCTGAGCCAAGAGATTCCTGCAAAGAGTGCAGTTGAATTCATCTGCATGGAGTGCGTTGATGAGGGATCAATAGTTTAACTCTTTTTCTCATTCACCCAGAAGTGGATTGAGTTGTTGAAGCTGTACAAGGAGTGTGCGGGCTGGAGAAGAAGTCTCAAAGTTGTGATTCTGAGTAAATTACTCAAAGACTGTTGTTGTTGGAAGTGAACAGGTTAGAAGGATTCAACACTTGAGAGTGTTGAATGATTTCCGCAAGGAGTGCACTCAGATACCTCTGAAAGAATCAGAGTAAGAAAGATCAGGAGGGTTAGTACCTTCGTGACATCGTTACTATAGAGCATAGGAGTCTGTGTAGAAGAAGGTTTGAACAGGATTTGCAAGTGCAGGCATCGGAGAAGACAAGTTCTAGAAGGAACACTCAGATATCCCCAAGAAAGCTTCGAGGAGAGGAATTAATGGTCAGGATTCGCCGAAGGAAACAACGAAGTCTCGACAACCATTAGATCTCGAGAAAATGCACACGGGTTAAACCTAAGTGTGCGAAGAGGAGCCCAAGAGCCATCGAGATTCGGCTCATCGGGGAATCGGGGTTTGCGAAGACAAGAGTTTTGTGCCTGCTGAAATTGCGATTAGTGATTTCCCAACGCAACTGGAGTCGTTGATCACCGCGGGGACACATGACGTGAGATCTCGGGGAGTCGGGGTTCGGCATTCAGGATTTTCCAATACAAAGAAGTTGCTTCCTTTGAAATAACGATCATGCGATCCCCGATAGAGCGAAGAAAGAAGCGATGACATGGCAAGGAGAGGTCGCACATGCATATCGGAGTTCAGGATCCAGAAGGCCCTGTGGATCGGTGCAACAGAAATCGTGAATTACCGAAACGTGATTTCCCAATAGGGTAATTCCCGATAGGGGACAGGAAAGGCATGAAGTAGAGATTCCATCGGGTTTCGGGGATTTGTGAGACCCGAATCTGAGTGCAGGACTCACAATCAAGTGAGTTCCGATTTCCCGATTTGAAGAAGGGAGATCATAAAGAAAACATGTGGGTATTGAGAACTCCTGACAGGGGTTTGAAGAGTATTTTGACTCTTCGGGCCTAGCAGAAGAAGGTCCTGGTTGAAGCGGCCGTGCCCTGAGTGGCCAACTACATCATAGATCTGGCATGTTCATTGGTAAGGAAACGTGTCACCGGATCTTTCACTCCGAAGTATAAGCACTTCAGAAGAAATGGAGAGTGGAGGGGCAAGGACTCACGAAGCCCAATTTCGCAATGTCATCAGGGCCATTTGTGAAGGGGGCCACTTGGCAGAAGATAGGCTAGTCTAGAGACTTAGCACTTCGGAGATTTTGTGGAGAATTGGTTCAAAATTTTCCGAAGCACCGAAGCCCAAATTTATAGCGAGTCATTGATTTAAGGAAGTGGTCGGGACCATTGATACCCACACCTGTTATATTCATGGTTTAGGGTTTCAGATAATTTGGTGACGGCTGCAACTGAAATGACCGAAGACCAGAATTCTGAAGCAGTTTGGGAGGTTTAGCCCTGGGTCGCATCCAAAGGTCATATGAGGAGAGGGGGCCTAGCAGAAAGAGCTAGCGCCTGAAATTTTGAAAATTACAAAAGCACTTAGGAAGGGGCCCGTGGGTGCCATACGACCTGCACTAGAGGTGAAAGGGCCTATGTTAAGTTGATTTGGGCTCCAGTAGGGAACCGAAGAACTAATTCATCTCAGTGTTTGAATGATCCTAGACCGGTAGGTCAAGTAGTCCTAAGAAGAGAAGGAGGGTCTTCATCAATGCTCATCATGTCAAATAGATTCATAAGAAGAATATTGTAAAGAAGGAAATGTGCATATTGAAGTAGAATTAATTAGTGCTTTAGACAGATTGATGGAAGAAAAAAATAAGAACAAGTCTCTTGAAGAAAAATTGGTCAAGAATAATTCTCAATAAAGTTTCAAAGAATCCCAAAAGATCATCATGAATTTAAAATTTCAGATATAAGAAGCCAGAAGGATTGAAGAAACATACAAAATTCAGATGGAAGAAAAACAGTGTTTAGAAGCCAAAATAGCAGGACAAAGAAAGGAAGCATAAAAAAGAGAAATTTTTTTGACATATCATCTCAAGGAAAGAACTAAGGATTTAAACCATCTTGAAGTAGAATTCACTCAACAAGAAAAAGGGCTTGATGAATAAATCATCTCCTTGAATATCCAACTTGAAGAAGATAAGAGAAGGAAAGAAATCATGAAGGTTGATATGATGAAGAAAGAAGAAGAGGTTGAAAATATTAAAGAAGACATTGTCACAGTAAGATTTAAAATTGTCAAGCTCAATAAGAACATTGAAGAGACAAAAACATCCTCATAATTAGAAAATAAATTTGAAGAGAAGAACTCCAGGTTGTCAGAAATGAAGAATGAAGAAAAGAGAAAGAGATATGGAAAATTACTCAAAGGAAGCAATCATGGTCAACAAGAATCAAAGAAAAATGATTATAATAAAGATACATCTTCAAGAAGACCTTCCACATTCCAATAACGAAGAGGCTTCAATCATGATTAAGGGATCAATAAAAGATAATATCATGATCAACCAAGGAAAGAATTCAAAAGGACTACACCATAAAGAAGATCATTCACTCCAAGGTATGTAAATTTATTTTATGGTCATTGTTTTATTTGTAATAACTTTGGACATAGAGATGCAGATTGTAGGGCTTATGGAAGAAATGTTCAAGAAATAAATGCTTATGTGGCTGCAATAATATCGAATGTTACAAATGCTAGAAATATGGACATATAGCTCGTGACTGTAGAAGCATGATGGATTATTCTATGTTTAAGGAAATGAGAGATACTTCCACACTAAACCTAGTAGAGGAGAAGAAGAATTTAATCAAGAACGTAAATGACAAAGCAATCACACAGTACACATAGATTTTACCCAAGAAAAATTCCTTAAGCGTTCTTCTCTCTTGTTTTCTTATTCGATATGAATAAAAGGTTACATGTATAACCTTTCTCCATACCTAAGAAACAATCAACATCATACCCTATTTCCTATGCAACAACAACCCTATATACAATCCATCTTACATATTCATGACCAACAACCTATGATTTAGACAATATTTGCATTATACTTTACATCCTTACAATACGCCTATTTATAGGATTTAAAATAGGAAAAAACCTAAATACTTGTCTCCCAAAAACGGTTATAGATCCATGCATATCATTGGATACAAATCCCATTAATGTCATTATTTTGTCACTATCAAATCCAAGTCGTATTACCAGTCGACCTTCATTCATTCTTGAGTCGATCACCACCCTCCCATGTGTTGACCTCTTGTTGGTTGACCTCCTCGAATTTTTTGATGCCTTTACCATGTTGAACTACCTCAACCTTTGAATTCCACTTTACACAGTCGACTAACCTCTATATTTGACTTTGAATTTACTCGGTTGACTAACCTCAACCTTCGACTTGTTGTCGATCCACCTCGACTTTGAATGTCAGTAGATTCACCTCAACTAGACTTTCACTGCAAAAAATATAACAACCCAACATTATCCCACTTGTTGTCTTCTTTTTTGAAACAAGAGATTCCTGAACTTCCATTCAAAGACCCATGGAAACAATTCCCATTGCCTCTTTTCACTAAGATAACTTCACAACACTCACAGACTTGGTCAACGAGTGTGGTATGTTTTCCAACATGTCTACTTTCTCCAGTAGCACCTTGTTACTGTCCACCATGTATCTTACAAAATGGTATTGTACATCAATGTGATTAGTGTTAGAATGATAAGTAGGGTTCTTTTCCAAAAATATTGTGCTTTCACAACTTACCTTCATATCTCTCTGCTCAAACCTGATTCCTAAAACTATCCTTTGCATCCATACCACTTCTTTTCTTCCATGAGTGGCCTCCATATATTCAAATTATATTGTTGAAAATTTTATGAACACCTGTCAGTTACTCATCCATATTATTTCTCCACCGAACATCTTGAAGACATATCCATTGGTTAACCTCCATCAATCCATATCTCCATCCCGGTCGGTGTTGACAAAGCCATGTACATTTATTTTTTCACTTTCACCTCCATTTCTTCCTTGGTAGGATATAGAATATTCCTTCATGCCACACAAATACCTGAATACGCTCTTGAAAACATTTCAGTTCTCCTTTCTAGGTGTCGACATGTACCTGCTAAAAAATCCCACTACATGGGCAATGTATGGTCGAGTGCATACCATCACATACATTAGAATACCAAAAATACTTCCATAGGGAACACATGCCATGTACTCTATTTATTCTTGTGTATTTGGACATTGTTTAACAATAATCTTTTCTCCCAAAGGAATTGGCACCTTCACTGGTTTGCAATCATGCATGTTGAACCATTTCAATATACTTTGTCTGATTCAACCAAAGTTTTTTAATGGCTTAATCTCTAGTAATCTACATTTCTAGAATAAAGTTAGCTACACTAAGATCCTTCATGTCGAAATTGGAGGATAGTTTCTTCTTCACATCCTTTCTTGTGTCCATGTTGTTCCCAATCAACAACATCTCATCAATACAAAGATACATATATGAACCATCCACCTTCTTCCTTGGGATATATGCAGTGATCAACTTTTCTTCTCACAAATCCAAAACTAAGATTCACGTGTCAAACTTTTGGTACCACATCCTTGGTGATTTATCTTTACCATAAAGGTATATTTTCAGTTTCCACACCAACTCTTTCTCTCCCTTTAGTACAAATACTTCAATTTGTTTCATGTAGATTTTTTCTTCCAGGTCCCCATGTAGGAACATTGTATTCACCTCCATCTATTATATTTCTATATATAATGCAGCAGGTAGAGACATTAGTAATCCAATGAAAGTTAATTTTTCAATGGGGGAAATAATCTCACTGAATTCAACTCCCTCAACTTGGGAATAAACTTTTGCTACTAGTCAAGATTTGAACTTCTTGACTTGTCCTGCAACAATCATCTTCTTCTTGAATACCCACCTTCTACCGATGTGATTTATTCTACTAGGTAAATTTACTAAATTCCATGTCTCATTCTTGTGAAAGGATCCCACCTCTTTGACCATGGAATCCTTCCAGATTTTACCCTCTGTCAAGTTGACTACCTCACTGACTGACTTGGGATCATCATCGATGGCAATTAACAAAAATGTAGAACAAACATCGGATGCGCTATACCTTTCGATTGGTTTCTTTACTCTTTCTAAACTCCTTACCACTGGAGTTTGTTGTTCCAACTCTTCCTCATATTTATCCAACTCATCTAAATCATCTTCTTTGTTTCTTAGTTCAAACCACACCATCTGAGGTTTTTTCTTTGTCTGAACAATGTCTTCAAGCTCATTTATACTTCCTTCTTCTATAAATACCACATCTCGATTGTACATTTTTCTCCTTGATGTATGATCCCAGAGATTATATCCTTTAATTCCTTATTTATATCCAATCAAAATAAACTTGACTACCTTCTTGTCCAACTTGCTACACTTTTCCTTGGGAACATGAAAAAATGCAACATAGCCAAATCCTTTGAGATTTGAAACCAAAGGATTCTTATTCGACCATACTTCATCTAGAGTCGTGTCGAATAACACTGACAAAGGAGACATATTCACCAGATATCTTGCAGTGTCGACTGCCTCCACCCAGAATTCTTGTGCACACCCAACACCACTGAGCATGCTGATCCAGATGGATCTCGGTGGCCATACACTTTTTCCACTGAATAACCATTTTTATCCCGTGGTTTTGATAAACAATGATATTCACCCTTTTAATGGGGAATGGAAAGTGATGTCATATTCATTTGTTAATTATAGACATCATGTAATGATTTCCTAGTGCTCTTATGTACATGCCTACAACATAGCATTAATGCATTGGATTCCATTATAACTCTATAGTTAATAACACTCAGGATAGAGTAGAACTGGGATGGGTGACCACTTGAGAAGTTCTAGTGTTTTACATACCTATGGAATTTTATAAAATTAGTCCAATTTATCCCACATGCATCATGGAAATTGTTCTCTTCTCACTCTCTCATATATAATTGAGGTGAAGGAGGCACTTTAAGGATGAAATGGAGTGTGATGAAAAGTTTGTTGTGAATGAAGAATATCGAACATCTCTTTATTTCAAAGATAACCTACCCCATTCTGCCATTTTTTGTTCTACAATATTTCTCTCTCTTGTTCATTAATAGAATTTGGGTTTCACTATATTTTTATGTTCTCCACATTATCTCTATGTATTTCCTTGTTTTATATCGGTTATATTTTTGTCTTCATGTCATTCTCAAAATAATATGGATCAATGGTATCAGATTAGGATTCTCCTTGTCATTTCTCAAAGCAATTCCTCGACAAGGTTAGGGTATAAAGAGTTGTATCTTGAGCTAATTTTTCTTGAGGACAACTGCTCTTGCTAGCACAAGAGACCTCCCATGGTGGAAGAAAAGAGATATGACAAAGCAGGAGATCCTTTAAGGACATTTCTTAAGGAATACCTTGTGTGACAAAGGAACGAGATGATGGATAAATTTTATCAAATCCTTCGAAGGCGACTGATGGAAAGGACTGAGGCATCTTCGACAACAAGACATTTCAAAAGTGCAACACGATTCAAGGTATAAGTTAATTTCGATATCCCCTTATTTTAAGGCTATATAGATGCAAATGCTCTAGAAAAATGGTTGAATTTACTAGAAGGTTATTACTTTGTCCAAAAAAAAATTGACCATGAGAAGATCACCTTCACGCTCCTTAAATCCCTTCCCCATGTCAGATCTTGGTGGGAAGGTTACTCGGAGAGGTACACCATAGATGAATATACACTATTTGGGAGAGAACCCACTTGAGAGGACTTTGTAGATTCCCTAAAGCAAGAGTTCTATCCCATCAGAAACTATGATCACCAATACAAGGGATGGACAACTCTAGGTCAGAAAAGAGACCAAACGGTGTCAGAGTACACCAACATATTTCATACCTTCCACTCAAAGTTGGGTATCAAATACTCCAAGCAACACCTATTTTTGAAGTACCACAGTGGTCCACACAGGTACATCCAAACATATAGGGATTTCTTAGACATCTCATCACTAGGAGATGCTTATCAATATGTAGTCAAAGTTTAGAAAAAATTCAAGTAGCAGAGTAAGTGGGAGAAGCCTGGAAAAGGAAAACCTAACTCACATAATAAAGGACATAGAAAGGAAGGCCAACCTCAAGACATCCAGTCCCAGATGCAGGAAAATAAGGGTAACGAGAAGTCTAAGAAAGACAATAGAAAGTGGTGTGAGTTCCACAACAGCCCTTGGCACAAAACTGACCAATGTCTCTCAATACAGTCATTGGTGGCCAAGCTCAAAGAAAAAGAGTTGAACCTTGACTTAGAACTTTATTCATACAATAATAAAAGGAGACATATCATTCATGCATAACCCACTTCTATTGTCACAACTACAACAATCCAACAAAAAGAGGATCATGAGGAGGGGGAGCGACTCTTCCATGCAAAGATGTGGGTGAAGGGGACCCCACTTCATTTTATTGTTGATAGAGGAAGCCAAAATAACATCATCTCAGTAGAGGTTTTCAAGAAGTTTTATTTTCCAACAACACCACACCCGTAGCCATACAACATCAAGTGGACTTTCCAGGGTCAAGATCTTTGTGTCAGCCAACAGTGTCGCCTATCCTACGAAATCAAGTCATTCAAGGATGAGGTATTGTGTGATGTTTCCCCACTGGAAGCCTGTGATGTTCTATTACGATAGCCATATATGTGGAGGTGTCATGTTTTTTATGAGTCTCTACCCTGTAGCATCATTGTTACTCTATGGGGTTAGCTATATAGGATACCAGAGGTAGTTTCAACTATTGTCCCACGAAAACAATGCCATAAAGTAATCTCTCATACTGGAAAGTTTAGCCTCTTCACAATCCAATCAGAAGGTGAACATAAGGACACTGCAACCACTATAGCATCATCCCAAGACCTTTCTATCTAGCAGAAGTAGATCGACAACATTGTAGAAGAGTACCAAGATATTCTTGCTACACCTACGAGGGTGCCTCCACACTACCCAGTTAAGCAAGGTTATAACAGAACCATTCATATTCTTCTTGATGGATATTCATTGAGATATTCCTCCCACACTTAGGTAGATCATGCAGCTATATTGTTTCAAGAGATTCAAATCCTCCAACAAGAGGTTCATGGCAACCTTAAACAAGCTAAGAAGTATAGATTCTTCAGCAAGGAAATAAATGCACCAAGATTCATATTTACCATAAGTCTCCCCATATCCCATGGGAATTTGATGTTATGGGTACCATTTCTTCCTAAGGTGGGAGGAATTATCTAGATGGATCTCAGTGGCCATCCACCTTTTCCACTGAATTACCATGTGGATGGGGAATGGAATGTAGTGTCATGTTCATTTGTTAATTACAAACATCATGTAATGATTTCCTAGTGGCCTAATGTACATTCCTACATCATAGTGTTAATGCACCAGATCCCATTAGAAATCTAGATTTAAGCACACTCATGATAGATTAGTACTGGGATAGGTGACCGCCTGGGAAGTCCTAGTGTTTTACATGCCTATGGAATTTTATAAAGTTAGTCCAATTTATCCCACATGCATCATGGGAATTTTTCTCCTCTCACTCTCTCATATATAATTCAACTGAAGAAATCCCTTCAAGGATGTAATGGAGTGTGATGTAAATCTTGTTGTGAATGAAGCGTAGCCAAATCTCTTTCTTTCCATATATAAGATACCCCATTCTTCTAGTTTTTGTTCTGCATTGTTTTTCTCTCTCTTGTTCATTGATAGAAGTTGGGTTTCACTATATTTTTATGTTCTTTGCATTATCTCTGTGTATTTCCTTGTTATATAATGGTTATATTTTTGTCCTCATGTCATTCTCAAAATAATCCGGATCACATGCTCCCTTCCTTATCCATCAACGTTTTTTTCATTCTCTACAAAACATAATTTTGTTGTGGGGTGTATGGCTTTGTATTTTGGTGTGCTATGCCATACTTATTACAGAACTGATCAAATTATTTTCCACATAATTCACCATCGTTATCATTTCTTAGCACCTTAATCTTATTATCCATCTGGTTTTCTACAAGATATTTAAACTCTTTAAATTTCTCGAAAGCCTCTAATTTCTTCCTTGGGAAATATATCCATGTCTTCCTAGAAAAATAATCTATGAAGGAAACATAATACAAAGATCCACCAAGTCAAGGCATTGTAACTAGGCCAAACACAACACTATGAACCAATTATAGAATCCCATTTTCCCTTGTCACTCCAGATGGGAACCTCACCTAAATTTGTTTTCCATATATGAAATGTTCACAAAAGTTGACTTATAAACCACATTCAGGATAACCTTTGACCATACCTTTTTTTTCATAGCTCGAAGTCCTTTTTCTTCAACGTGTCCCATCCTCTCATGCCATAGCATGGTCGGGTTTATTTCATCATGTATTTTCAAGTTATTTTGTACCCACTCAACCTGAGTCAAGTCAAGTTGATTCAAAGTAGAGTCGACTTCAGGAGCAACGATATTGTTGCATATAATCGAGCTGACATTCCCGGACAACTTGTATAGGGTTCCAATCCAAAATCCTTTCATTAAGACCATTGTACCTCTAACCATATTACATGAATCCTTATGAAACATGGTGTGCACCCCAACATCACTCATCTTACTGACATGTATCTTATTTCTTTCCAAACATGGAATGAGTAGAACACCTGGAAGGGTTCTTTTCCTCCCACCCTGTAGTATTAATCGAACTCTTCCTCGTCTGACAATTTTGATTGTCGAGTCACCCCCCAAGAACACATCAATCATATCTTCAAAAGTCGAAAAACCATTATCTATGTGGTTTCATATGATAGGATGCTTCCGAGTCAATCAACCAAACACCTTCATCTGATTGTGTACTAGTCGACGCCAGGTACAGATCACCTGCCTTATCTAGGGTCGTCTTTCTCTCAATTGAATGCTTATCAATGTATCTCGTACTGAACTCTATCAACCTTGACTTATATTCCTTTTTTTAATGCATAACGTTACCGTAGTTCCAACATCTTCTTGTCAACTGAACCGGGGATTTAGATCCACCCTTAAAATTTGGCGTTCTCCAGGAGAAGTTTCCTTTATCACTTTCAACTAGTCGACCTCTGACCACTAAAGAATCTTTGGTCAATCCTTCTATGTTCTTTATTCACATGTATTATGATAAAAAATAATAAACCACATCTTCTAGCACTAGTTTGGTTGTATTACTCCCTATATCCATGACTAAGATATCCCATAAGTCTTGAAAAGAACATAATAGAATTATACACTTCTTGTCCTCAATGATTTTAATATCCATAGACGATAACTTGATCTAGATTATTTTCGGCATGAAATGAGAGTGGAGATATAATAAAGAAATGCATAGAGATATCGTGAATATCCAATAATATAACAAAAATGTATCAGAGATGCAACCATAAACACAGAGATACAGTAATACACAATTTTCTATTAATGAGTGAAAATGTACAAAGACTGTAAAATACAGAGTGAAAGACTCGCTAGAATGGTGGTAGCTTATCTCTGAGAAGATATGTGATGGATACTCGCATCCAAAAGAAGATGCTTATTACAATGAGGCTCTAAGGGCCTTTTTAACATAAGGAAAATCCAAAACCCTAACCCCAGAAGATGAAAATCCAAAAGGTTTGTGGGCCTTGATGGGGGTAGTTGATATGTCAACTTCCTAGGGATGTAAATTTTGCATGCAATCTATGATTGGGGTGCTCAATACACCATGAGAAATATCTATCTGAGAAATACAACTTTTGTGTGAGAAACATCAAACTTTGTTCCATGTTTCTCCCCATTTTCCAAAAAAACTTTGTTTAGGGCCTCAAAACGGCTCCGGAAGTTTAGGACCTGAAAAACTGCTAAAAATAGTAAATTACCAAAATTGCTAGAAAACAGTTTTGAGATAGTTGGAAAAGGTGGCTGGCCACTGATATCCACCTAGATCAATCCTCTATCCTTAGGAAGAAATGGTGTCTATTGCATCGAGTTCCCAGGGGAGAGGGAAAAGTGTTTGTTGAATCTGCATCTTGATGAGGTGCTTGTCTTGTTGGAGAAGTTGCATTGCTCAGTTTGAGGAAGTCTATCATGAACCTGTTGAGGCTAAGGCTATTTAGCAAGTCAAGCTACATGAGAGTAATATGTGCATAAGGAATCTTTGCGCTTTGATACAACCTTGTCGACCTGCTTCTTTTGGATAGAAGGTTCTTGGGCCGATGTTGTAGTGGTTGCAGTATCCTTTTGTTCATATTTTGAACAGATTGTGAAAAAGATAAATTTTGTGGTATGAGATACTACCTTGCAACACTTTTTAGGTGGGACAATAGTTAGACTTACCTGTGGTATTCTATAGATATGACCCCCCAAAGTAATAATGACACTACGAGGTCAATACTCATAAATATCATGGTGCTTCCACATATATGGTTGGCCCAAGAGAACATCACAGACATCTAGTGGGGAAACATCACATAATACCTCATCTTTGAAGGGTTCGATGTTCTATGAAAATCGACACTGTTGGTTGACATGAAGATCTTGTCCTTAGCGAAGCCACCCAATGTTGTATGGCTATGGGTGTGGTGTTTTCGACAATCCCAACTATTTGACGACCTCTGCTGAGATGAGGTTATTCTGACTTCCACTATCAACAAAAAAATTCAGTGGGGTCCCCTTCACCCACAGCTGTGAATGAAAAATATTCTCCCCCTCTTCAGGATCTATTGGGTCTTCTGGCTGAATTGTTGTGGTCATGACAATAGCAATGGGGTTTGCATCGATGATATGTCCTTCACCAATATTTTCATAACTAAATTCTGAATCAGGGTTCTTCTCCTTGTCTTTGATCACATCCACCAATGATTGTTTTGAGCGACATTCATCGGTGTTGTGCTAGGGGATTTTTTGGAAATCACACCATTTTCCAGTGTCCTTCTTTGTCTTCCCATGACCCTTCTTTTCCTGTGGCTTGGACTAGTTTTCAAGAGACTGTTTTTTAGGGTCGTCTTTCTCATACTTTGGTTGTTGCGGATTTGACGACCCGAACTCCTGTTTGTTCTGGTGCTTAAATTTCTTCTCGATTTTAACAACATATCGATAAGCAGAAACGATTGATGCGATGTCCAAAAAATCCATTTCAGTTTGGATGTATCTGTGTAGAGCCCCGCGGTATTTTAGAACCAAATGTCATTCAAAGTCCTTGATACCTAGCTTGTTGCGCAAGGTATGGAAGGTATTGGTGAACTATGGAACTTCTTGGCCCCTATCTTTCCGCAGTGTGGTCCATCTCATGTATTGGTCCTCATAGTTTCCAATAGGGTAATATTGTTCTTTTACGACATCCACAAAAAAATCCCAAGTGGGCTCGGCCCCATATATTCCAGACTCCTCGGTGGAAGTTTTCTCCCAGTAAAATTCCCACCAATGTTTTACATGGGGGAGATATTTAAGGAGTGCGAAGGTGATCTTTTCCCTGTCAGAAAAATTGTGAACAGAGAAATAACCTTCTAGCTAATTTAACCATTTGTCTAGGGCTTTTGCATCTATTTGTCCTTGAAATACTGGAATATCAAAATTAAAATGTACCTTGAAATGTGAGGTGCCTCCAAAGTGGCCTCTTGATGAAGATGCGCCTATTTCTATCGGTAGGCATTGAAGGATGTGGGAAAAAGTCTCCATCATTTCGTCCCTCTGTCGTGTGAGCTTGCTCAAGAAACAAGTTAATAGAATCTTCTGCTCCGTAATTTTTCTTTTCTTCCACCATTGAGGGTTTCTTGGTTGTGCGAGAGCGATTTTCTTCAAGAGAGACAATCTTGAGACCCAACTTTCTATACTCATACCTCATCGGGGACATGCATTGAAAACGATCAAGAGTAACCTGCTATGATACCACTAATCAAAATTATTTTCGGCACGAAACGAGAGTGGAGATATAATAAAGAAATGCACAGAGATATCACAGATATCCAATAATATAACAAAAATGTATCAGAGATGAAACCATAAACACAGAGATAAAATAATACACAATTTTCTATTAATGAGTCAAAATGCACAAAGACTGTAAAATACAGAGTGAAATACTCGCTAGAATGGTGGCAACTTATCTCTTATAAGAGATGTGATGGCTACTCACATCCGAAAGAAGATGATTATTAAAATGAGGCTCCAAGGGCCTTTTTAACATAAGGAAAATCCAAAACCCTAACCTCGGAAGATGAAAAGCCAAAAGGTTTGTAGGCCCTGATTGGGGTAGTTGATACATCAACCTCCCAGGGGTGTAATGTTTGCATACGATCTCTGTTTGGGGCACTCGATAGACTGTTAGAAATATATATCCGAGGACTAAAAATTTTGTGTGATAAACATTGATATTCATTCCATGTTTCTTCTTTTTTTCCCAAAAAATGTTGTTTAGGGACTCAAAATGGCTCCAGAAGTTTAAGACCCGAAAAACGGCTAAAAATAGTAAATTACCAAAATTGCCAGAAAAGTGTTTTAAGCTGGCTGGAAAAGGTGGGTGGCCACCAATATCCACCTGAATCATAAATTTATTGAAATTGTGTTAAAAAAATTTAAATGCTAAGTCATTGAACTTCCATCACTCATTCTCATAAGATACAATTTCTTTTTGAGAAACAACTTATTTTCCAGATATTTTGACTAGTATAAGCTTCCCAACTTGTCCCACAGTTTCTTGGAAAAATATTCACCTTATACATTTAGCAGTATCGAATCTACAAGACAAAGTCAAATCGTGCTTGTTTCTCCTCTTTCGAGTTTCTCTCGTTCTTCCGTCAACATGCATGTCGGCTGGGTACCTAGACAAACCACTGTCCATTGTTCTCAATCTACAAGAAGGTCTTCCATTTTAATCTTCCAAAGGTAAAAATTATGACCATTGAATTTTTCTATCTCTATTCTTGAACTTATTGCCATCTTTTACCACAATATTTAACACAATTTATGACTTACAACTCCTATTGTACCTAGGGTTTATCTCTAAGATTCAATATTGGTAAATGAAGATCTGATACACTCATCGAAGCAACATAGCTCGGATTGAACCTCATCTCTAATACCACATGTCAGGAAATGAGAGACACTTCTGCAGTAAACCTAGTAGAGGAGAAGAATAATTTAATCAAGAACGTAAATGACAAAGAAATCACACAATACTCAAATATTTTACCTTGGAAACCTAAACTGGGAAAACCAACATTCCTTGAGCATTCTTCTCTCTTGTTTTCCTATGCAATAGGAATAAAATGTTACATATATAAACTTGGTCCAAACCTAAGACACAATCGACATCATACCCTCTTATGTTAGGGACCTAACCCATCACGTAGGTAGAATAATATATTTCCATGTAATAAAGGCCAATATTAATCAGGCCTAAAAATAAGGAAGAATACGTCAAATGCAAGAAGACCTATTAGAAACTTCTGATTCTAGAAGAATCTTCCTCTAGATTTTTCTTTTGTATATACATATTTAGTATAAATAGGAGTAGAGGGTATGAGAAGTTTTGTCTTGGATATTATTGTAATAGAGCTCTACTCTACTGGACTTCTCCCCCTCGAGGAGGCAAGTGAACATTTCTATCACTAATCAAGGTTCTCTTTTTGGTCTTATTATGGTATTGTTCTAGTTATACCGTTGTTGTTATACCATTTCTAGATAAAATATTTATGTTCTGCATACTATTTTTATATATGAAAGACTACAAGTGGTATCAGAGCACTTTCCTTGGCAGAAAATTGTGGATTAATGTTTTTAGGGTAGAGACATATTCCAATGTCTTAAAGCTACAAATATATGTCATTACGTGCATAAAATCGCAGTCAGGGAGTCATACACATAGGAAATACAAGTGGTACTTAAGCGCACATCTGTTAGACACCCTTGTAACCCATGTTAGTACCCCTTTGAGTGGTATCGCATCAAACAAAACCTGTATATGGATCGGCCTCGATATCCTGAAGCCCTCCATAGATAAACCGATCGACCACCTGACTCCTATAGTGACACTGAGAAAATCCCTCTGGAAGATACTCTATATTACCTGGGTAGTCATGTAGTATGACTAAAGGCACAGTCTAGCCTCCTTAGTTGGTTCCCTGAGATATTCGGTCGAGTACTACTGTTTGATCCCGCACATATATCAGAGATCTATAACACTTGGAAAAAACTTGTCTGTAGACACCCTGCATACCCTAACTCTTGGGATTGAAACAAAAATAGAACAAACAAGATCTATTTCCATGCAACTGTGCCTCTTGCATTCAGGTTGTGAAATTACTACACATTTCTTCCTGTTAAGAATTTGGGCATTTCAACACTGTAGTATTCTTCAGATCGGAGTATAACTCTGCAAGTAGTAAAAAAAAAAGTATGGATCTCGTTGGCACCATTATTTGAGCCCTATCCCATTGGATTCCTCTCTTCACCCTTATCGCATTCATACTTATCATTATTCATCAAATTGTTTTTTTCCAGTGGACCCGAGCCCTTTCCAAAACCCTTATTTGTGCCTTATCCAATTGGATTCCTGTCATTTTACTGATCATCATGATACACTTTAATGATAACCCATTTTATGTGTGGTCCGACCCTCCCCTTTTCATTTTCCCTCTTCATCATGTCCCACACCCATAGCCAAGACTTGGAAGCTCACTTCAATACCTTGTCCTCTAATTTCATAGACACCCAACAAGAAGTGAGGCAGCTCAATGCCAATTTTTCCACCATCAATAAAAACATGCATTCCTACATTGACGCCAAAATGGAAACCATCAAATAGGACCTGGCTACCCAACTTGCATCCTTCTCTACCCATCTCGATTCTTTCACTACAATGATATGCACCAAGCTAAATATCTCTGCAGATCTTCCCTCCTATGACCTACCTTTTCACTTCGAAGGTGAAACTTTCTCTAATTCCCAGAATTTTCATCCCCATCACTTTCAACGTGACCTACGTCTTCCGCATGTAGATGCAAACACATTTGATGGCTCAGATCCCACTGGATGGGTAACTCAAATGGAACATGATTTCTCTTTGTATGGAATTATAGATGATTTGGCCAAAATCTGGTATGGTGTTCTCCATCTAGATCAAGAGTGTTGGAAATGGTCGCAATGGAGAAAAAATTCCCACCAAGGGTATGTGGCTTCGACACGATTTGTGGAAAATCTTTATGAACGTTTTGAAACTGACACCAATCATTTAATCCATTTGACAAAGTTGAAACGATATGGCACAGTGAAAGACTTTATACCTTCTTTTGAGCAATTGTCTTTCCATACAGAGGGAATTTCTAATGTTTTTTTTCTGAGAATTTTTTATCAATGGACTCAAGGATGACATTTGTTCCCATGTCCTCATGTCTCAGCCTCATATTTGGGTGGAATATACTAAAATATCTAAGGAAGAAAAATAGGTTGTCCCTTCTCAAATCCGAAAACCCTCCTTTATTCCTCACCCTAAATCAATCAATCCCACTCCTCCTTCTACTCCACTAAATATCAAGAAATTGACAAGGACATAAATGGTTGAATGCCAACTCAAAGGCCTTTGTTATAATTGTTATGAAAAATATTTTCGGGGGCATAAGTGTAAGGAACAAAAGTTTTTTATGTCCATCTCCAAGGATGTTTTGGAAGATGATGTCAAGCCCCCCCCTATGGCCAAGTCACCTGAACCCACTGACATGACCTGACTCTCTGACCCTCCCAAAGTCAAACTGATCATTTCCCTGACTTATGTCACTAGGATCTCTACTCCTAAAACTCTTAAGATAATCGATTACATTAAGAATAAGAAGGTCAACATCCTTATTGACAGTGTAAGCACCCATAATTTTATTCATCATTGCATTTCCCAAGAAACTAATTTATATATTCCTACCGTCAATAATTTTCAAATCATAATTGCCAATGGTGGGTCTAGGAAATGTTGGGGGCATTGTGAAAATGTGTGTCTCCAAATTGGTCAGTACCACATGAAATATCATATATTTTCTATTGACATGGGCAATTGTGACATAGTGTTGGGTGAAGAATGGCTAAGGACTATGGGTCTAATTCTCATGGATTTTAAGGAATTAACCATGCAATTCAACCAGGAGGGCCAACAATATAAGTTCAAAGTCATCACCGTTGGTTCCCCAGATATCATCAGTTCCCATCACATGGAAAATCTCCTAAAAAATAGTCATTCTAGAATTATTTCACAACTCCGTGACATTCAAGCCACTGACACACCATCTATGCCACAAGACCTCCAATCCATCATCTCCAAACATAAATATTTATTTTCCAGACCCCAGGGAATTCCTCCTTCCCATAGTGTTCATGATCATTATGTTCCCCTTTTCCCCGACAATCTTCCTCCCAATGTTCATCCCTATCTTCATCCCTTTTCCCAGAAAAATGAAATTGAGAAAATTGTTCAAGAATTTCTCACCGTAGGTGTTATCCACCCTAGTATGATCCCCTACTCTTCTCTGGTGGTCATGGTCCTTAAGAAAGAAGTATCTTGGTGCATGTTTCCTTACTTCCGCGCCCTAAAAAAACTCACCATCAAAGACAAATTTCCCATTCCTATCATTGATGACCTCTTGGATGAATTGAGTGGTGCCCAATTATTTACTAAACTTGATCTTCATTCTTGCTACCACTAGATATGTATGAACAAGGAAAAGATTCCTAAGACTTCATTTTGAACTCATGAGGGTCACTATGAGTTTTTGGTCATGCCCGTTGGCTTGTGTAATGCTCCCTCCACTTTCCAAAGCCTCATGAATCATGTCGTTCATATTTTTATCCATCATTTTATCTTAGTTTTCTTTGATTATATCCTCATCTATAGTAAAACCTAGACAACCCATATTGATCACGTGGATCAAGTTCTACATATACTCTCTTAGCACCAAATTTTCCCCCAAAAATATAAATGTTCTTTTGGAGCCTTGAAAGTCGAGTACTTGGGTCATATTGTTGGAAAGTAAAGTGTCAGTGTGGATCTTAAAAAAATTGAATCTATGGAGGATTAGCCTCGCCAAAATACTGTCAAAATCTTGTGTGGATTTATTGGTTTAACAGGATATTATCACAAGTTTTTTAATAATTATGGAAATATTGCGGCACCTCTCACTACTCTCCTTAAAAGAATTATTTCACTTAGACTCCCGCAGTTGATCAGACCTTTCAAAACTTGAAGGTGACCATGTGCACTACTCCAGTCCTAGACCTTCCTGATTTCAAAAAGACCTTTTTCCTAGAATGTAATTCTTCCGAGAGAGGAATTGGAGAACTCCTCATGCATGATGGTCGGCCTTTGGCCTTTACCAACAAACGAATTTCAGAGAGACATTTTGGAAAATAAATATATAAAAAGGAAATGTTGGGTATTCTTCATGCAGTGGATCTTTGGCGCCCTTATCTATTGGGGAAATGCTTCCAAATTAATACAGATCATCAAAGTCTCAAGTATTTTCCATAATAATGCCCTTCCTCCCCAGAGAAACAAAAATGGGTGACTAATCTCTTTGGATATGATAATGAGATAATTTACAAGAAATGGAAAGACAATGTGGTTGCTTATGCACTTTTAACAAAGTATGAATATGAGGGGTCCCTTTTTTCCCTCTCCTTCATTGTACCAGACTTCCTCCAAGCTGTCCACGAGGGATGGATAAATGATCCCAAAATGTTTCATCTAATCCAAAAATTGCAATCCAATTCTCTAGTTTCCCTAGGGTACTCATGGCACAATGATGAGATTCTCTACAAAGGCCATTTGTATTTAAGTAATAAGTCACAACTTAAATACACAGTACTTTCTGAGCTTCATGCTACACCCATGGCTGGGCACTGAGGGTTTACCAAAACCTATGACTAGGTCAAACGTTATTTTTTCTGGGATGATATGAAAAAACATGTTCACAATTGTATGGAATAATGTGATGTTTGTTAATGAAATAAGGCAGAAACAGTCAAATCTCCTGGCACAGTACAACTTCTTCTGATTCCACCTACTATTTGGAGGGCTATCTCTATGGATTTTATTGTGGGCTTACCTAAATCAATAAATGAATCAATCATCATGGTGGTCGTTGATGTTCTTTCAAAGTATTATAATTTATGTTCTCTTCAACACCCATTTATAGCCTCCACTATGGCTCAACTTTTCATGGATCATGTCTTCAAGCTTCATGACATGCCTCATTCTATTTTTTCTGATTGATACCCCAATTTCACCAATAGTTTTTGGCAAGAACTGTTAAGGCTACAGGGGACCCAATTGCATCTCAGCACAACTTATCATCCCCAGGCTCACGGTCAAACTAAAGTTGTGAAAAAGTGTTTGGAAACATATTTTAGTTGTTTTGCATTGGAAAGGAAAAATTAGTGGGCTCAATGGTTACCAATAGTTCAATGGTGGTACACCACTTCTTACAACACATCTACCCTTATGACTCCTTTTGAAGTAGTATCTAGAAAAAATCCACCTTCATTTATCTCATACCTTCTAGGTGTCTCAAAGGTCCAGGGGATTCACCAAATGCTTACAGTTCGAGAGGATATTCTCTGTACCCTCAAAGATAATTTGGTCATGGCCCAGAATTGCATGAAGCAACATGCAGATCAAGGTTGCTATGAACGTCAATTTTTTGAAGGAGACTGGGTGTTTCTTCAATTGCAACCTTATAAGAAAACTTTCCTCAAGGATGACCATTTTCAGAAAGTAGTGCCCAAATTTTATGGTCCTTATACCATTCTAAAGCATGTGGGACAAGTGTCCTATCAGTTAGATTTTCCTAATTATTCTAAGATCCATCCTTTTTTTCATGTCTCCTTCTTAAATAAGGTGTTTGGAACTAACTTCCAAACACAAACCAACCTTCTTGAGTTGTATGAAGAAGGATCCATATGGTTGCAACTACAATAATTTTCGTACTAGCATGAGCGTCATCTATGTCAACTCACCATCAAGGAAGTGTTAGTCCATTAGAAATATATAACTCCAATAGATGCCACTTGGCAACCAACTACCATTCTGCAACAATTTCCTCATCTCAAGCCTTGAGGACAAGGTTTTTTCTAAGGGGGGGGATATGTTAAGGCCTATCAATAAGGAAGAACAATTCAAATGTAAGAAGACATAATAGAAAATTCTTCTTCTAGAAGGATCTTCCTCTAGATTGTTCTTTTGGATAGACATATTTAGTATAAATAGGAGTAGAGGGTATGATAATTTTTGCCTTGAATATTATTTTAATAGAGCTCTGCTCTATTGGAGGTTTCCCCCTTGAAGAGACAAGTGAACATTGCTATCACTAATCAAGGTGCTCTTTCTGGTGTTATTATGGTATTATTCTGGTATTGTTTTGTTTATATCATTATTGTTCTTCCATTTCTAGCTAAGATATATATTTTCTGCATATTATTCTTATATCTGGAATATTGCATCTTTATTGCACAAGAACAACCTTGTTTCCAATCCAACTTACATATGCATGACCAAAAACCCAATATTTACACAATATTGACATTAGCCTTTACGACTTTACACCATGCCTCTTTATAGGCTTTACAATAGGCAAACCCCTAAATACTTGGCACCCAAAAATGGTTAACGATCCATGCATATCATTGGCTACAAGTCCCATGAATCTCAGGATTTTGTTACAGTCTACTCCAAGTTGTATTACCAGTCGATCTTCATTCAATATTTAGTTGGTAACTACACACCCACCTATCAACCTCTTGTTGGTTGACCTCTTCGAATTTTTGTCGATGCCTTTACCATGTTGAACTTCCTCGAGCTTAGACTTTGAATTTATTTGGTCAACTAACCTCAACCTTTCATTTGTTGCCAATCCACCTTAACTTCGACCATCAGTCGATTCACCTCGACTGGACTTTCACTGGAAAGAATATAATAACCCAACACTATGAAATATAAAATTGATATTATATATAATAAGGTTTGGAAAAGAAAAAAAGAACAGTTAAAGGAAGAATAGATGAATGAAGGACACCCAAAAGTCTTACTCACTGGATTGGCAATAGTATGATATCATGACAAATCTACAAGAAAAAAGAAAAATGTCATATACAAGAAGGTTTCAATAAGAAATTAAAGACAATAAGAGAAGGCAAATAAATAATAGGTCGTAGAGATCACATGATTTGCAGTAGTACGAGGAAGAAAACAAGTGAAGGTGAATAAAATATAGACCCTAGATATTGTACTCTTAGGGATTTTAGTGCAAGAGAATAATAAATCTAGAGGAAAAAAGGAAAAAGTTAGAGCTTAGAGAGATGACGATTCTACAAACAATGAGGAAGGTTACTCTGTATTAGGGAAGTTTATTCCATTGTTATGAACCATTAATCTTGGAGACTCCTAGTAAATATGAATATTGCACAGGGGGAGTCGGTGCAGTAGCTTCTACAGATCAAAGAACCATCCATTGAGCAGTTTGAAGTGTTTGCAGAGACAAATTTAGAGTAGTCATATAGTAGAAGTACAAAATGATAGATTAATCGATTGACAAGAAATATTTAAAGGAATATCATTGAAACACTTTCTAGGAAGGGATATATTTATTAGAGTTTCAAGGATGTATTGCAGATCAGTGGACATATTTGATTCATTCTAAGAAACCTGAATATGTGATGATCAATTGCAAAAGAGAGGTCTTCATGATAATATAGTGACAGATGGGTCGATATTGTGGATACTTGAGTAGTATAGTTATGGATAGCTTATAACATATGGATATAGATGGATTTATGAGATCATTGGAAGGTCTAGATAGACATATGATAGAGAATATTTACAATTGGAATTAGTGGAATCATCGGACAAGTGTAATAATTTGGTCATAATAAGACAAGGAGTGAAAGGCATAATAGAACAAGGAAAGAGAAAAATTCAGTAGAAGATAGATCATCAGCGAGACATTGTTGAACAATATGATCATTAATGTCTAAATACTGAAAATGACAAGCCATGAAGATTTAAAGTCAAGAAATTTTGAATGATTTTTATATATGTCAAAGAGTAACAAGAGGAATAACCAACGGAGAGTAAGCAACAATGGAAGAGAGGAAAGGGAACATACAAAGGAAGTGCATTATTTTTCTACATCTTGGAGAGAAGTCAAAGGAAGAGAAATAATTAGAGAAAGATATAAAAAAAGGAATATCAATAGCATGTAGATAGGGGGAGACATATTAACAGGGGGAGATATCCTTTGTTAAGGTCCTAACCCGCACATAGGTAGATTAATGTATTCGGATGTAATAAAGGTCAATATTAATAAGACCTTTCAATAAAATAGAATAAGGCGGATGTAAGAAGACCT
>JZKD02S0681698.1:81625-96409 GCA_000966675.3 Picea glauca | reverse complement strand
CTATTAGGTCTTCTTACATCCGCCTTATTCTATTTTATTGAGAGGTCTTATTAATATTGACCTTTATTACATCCGAATACATTAATCTATCTATGTGCGGGTTAGGACCTTAACAAATTGTGTGAAGGAATTAATATAGAAATGTAGAACTACATGAAGGAAAAGCAAGTACAACATGTGAAGAGTTAAATAACAAAACAACATATGTGAGCTCACACCAATTAAGTAATCTTCTATTACAATAACCAAATCAATCTTCATAACAAAATAATAAAAGCATGAAAACCAAAACCACAAATCAAAGCTAAGAATCCCTTTCTCTTTCGAATCCTAATGACTACCATTAATGACTACTCTAATTATCTACTTACAATTGAAATCTCATGAAGAGAGAGAACTCTCTTTTATACATGAGAGCCTTGCAGATAAGATAACCATCTCATTATTACAGATCCACTTTTCTCTCAACCTATTTCTCATTATTACAAAATATAATCCCTTTAAATCCTCACACATATCTCTCATATATCTTAGATAAGATATTCCAAACAAATCTCCATGATCTTCTCCTTGGAATGGGATTTAATTATCTCCTCAAATATTGAAATGGTGGAGGAAGTATTCGAGAAGTCCTTTAAATTAATCCTTCACATATTCCTACACATTACAAAGCTCACACATATTTGAGATATATATGAAAACATGTCAATTTTCTAACATTTGATCACAAATTCCCTTTTAATACTAAAATGAATAAAGTGGAGAACAATAAGGTGAAACCCAAGTATATTTATGGAAATGATATCGTGAAAGGTTAATGGGGCAATGAAATGTGAAGAATGATGAAGGGAAAGATGGATGAAAATATGACATTTCTGAGCCCCAACACCCACATGTTCACATTGCTAGTTCTTTAGTTCTTTAAATATTCTGCAAGGTTGTACCAAAGACACATAGTAATCAAGGTAAGAAGATTTTTAAGGACCACAGGAGGTCCACATGTTGCAATCTCACATTTAAATGATTAAAATATTGACACACTTTTAACTTTCTTGCACACAAATGCACTCCTCACACACACATAATTTCTATTAGAATAGATTTCTTCAAAGGAATTCTGAAAGATCAGACTATTTCTTTGGAAATTATCCACACCCATTTAAATAAAAATGAGATTGGTCCATGACCTCAATCTCTCATCCCACCACATCAAAACAATTTATAGAAATGCACTAAAGTTTCCTCTAAAGTGGGTTCCAAAATAAATTTTTAGTCTAAGTAGGATCTCAGGGGTAGGCATCCAAATAACCCCCCATTATCAGGTTCTCACATTTGCAGACAATGTAAGTTGAGAAATAGGGGAATTTTAAATCCTCCAATTCAAGTTTTCCTACACCATAAGGCAGGGAGATACCCGTGAAGGGTCGAAGGCCGAGGTCCAATTGTTTTGTGCATCCCTCCTTGACTCACCCAACTCTTGTGAGGGAATCCATCACGTGACCCAAATCTGAGGCCGAAAATCTAAATGTCGCACTTTGACGGATATACTTAGTGGAAAAACTTAGGATATCCACCCAGGTGGTGGTTGTGGGCTACAGTCGCACCTTGATCATATTTTTTGTGGCTATTGGGAAATACTGCCAACACTTTTGGGATATGAACCTTGTACCCCTCATTATAACTGATTACTTCAACCTTCACTAGTTCCTCTTCTGGTGGCTTCAAACCCCACTATTGAGTTCTATTGGAAGGCCCAGTGCTAAATCGAGAGGAAGGATGATAAGTGTTTTAGGACATGAGTTTTTTTTTTTTATTGTTCCTCCACGTGGACAAAATCCACCTATCCACATGCTTGTTTATTTTACAATTGATGTATGTATGATGTTCATTTGCTTACATGTCATTGTGAGTTATATTATGTTGCAAAGGTTAGAATTGTAACAACACTTTTTCATTTATTTCTCTTGTCACCATTTCCACACATTCACTTTGCTAGTCAGAACCATAGGGGACCCACAAAATCCTCGTCGTTCTAGACGATTGAAAAATATTCCTCCTGTTCTAGGAGGAGTTCCTAGTTTCACCAAATCACCGCCTCAACCATCTCACATGCCCATGAGTGCTACTATTTTGGGATCAACTTTACTTGCATCAAACACCCAAGGCCATCCATCAATTGGTTCTCCTTCACAAGGAGGTGGGAGTCAAACTTCTTCTCAAGGGATTAATACACACCCACCAAATCCTTCTCAAGGGATAAGTCCATTACCTACACACATGATGGTTGGAACTAATCCTCTACCAAATCTTTGTATTCCATACTTAGCATCCCTCAACATTCTTTATTTAACCAAACTCACGAATGATCCCATTTTACATGACTGCACATGGCCCAATATGCCTACCAAACTACCTTCAGATATTTCAGAGTTTGAAGGAAAACCAAGGGCGGATCCCACCAACCATGTTATGACCTTCCACTTATGTTTCTCTTCAAACATCATGGATGGTTCCATCCTCTTACTTTTATTTCAAAGAACTCTCATTGGTTCATCAACAAAATGGTATGTCGATGAAAAATAAGGGTCCCATGTGAGCTTTGAATCCTTGGCCAAGGCCTTTTTTTCATTTTTCCATCTACTGATTCATCATGATATTGTCTTATAAATTCTTTCTGACTTCAAACAAACCACCGCTATATATATTGTTGACCACATCCATGAATGGAGATGACGACACAATTTTTGTAAAGTAGAAACCACCAAATAACAATGTCTTGATTGCTCTCTTAAATCAATCGTCCTTATGATTTCCAAAGATGTAGCATCCAATTTTCCTCAATCAAAGGAGGAGGCCATCAACAAGGCCAAACAATATGACCTCATATATGATAAATCAGGTAACTAATACATAGTATTTTCTGATGCACCTAGACCCCTACCATTTGGCCAGAACAAACCTCGAGTTTCTCATGTTGTGGAAGGGTTGATTGGTTCTATGACACATATCAACCCTTACAACTACCCATCACCAACTTATGGGGAAAATCAATATCCACAACCGTATGGAGGAGTGTCTTATTACCCTCCTCCCACTCACCAACAGTGATATCCTGTTGGTCCCTCTCAACCATTGGGGGTACTTGCATCGATACCCATGATGCATCTAATATCTCAACCAAGTATGAGTTCACTGTCAACCCACGTATATCACCCCAATAGTGGTGGAAGTACTTCAACTTCCTACACGTCATATGGATCATCTCACCAAAAAAATCCATATTTTCCATTTCCTAGTCCTTCCCAGCCGGTTTCTCATCCACCAAGACAACCACATGCCGACGTTAAATTTGTTCAACCCTCTCCTATTCAAAAGATTCAGAATTTTGAACAATTGAATATGGAAAATCTGGCCCATCCACCGAATAATGCCAATGAGAAAGGAAAAAACTGAAACAATAACAACCTGGGACCAGGAGGAAATAATCCCTAACAAAACCAACCTGTTGGGGGCAACAAGAATCAAGGAAACCAAAACCCCCAAGGGGGAAACAATAATAATCAACCACAACAAGGGAAGAACAATAATATCAGAACTAATTTCCCTTGTGCTCTATGTGGTGTGTATGTAAATTATACTCACCACTACCCCCAAATTTCTGAGTTCAAACGGATGAATGAATCCATTAACACTCAATGTCCCCCAACACCACTTGCACCTTCACAGGCCCCACAACACTATTTCCAAACACCACCTTGGGTTGCATTGCAAAACCCTATTCCACACCAAGGTGTGATTTATACTCAACAAGATATAAACTCTGCCCCACCACAAACGGGGTAGTATCCAAATCGAGGTCCCAATCAACCCAAAAATTCGGTTGACCATAATATTCTCCTTACCAACGAGAAAGAGATTCTTATGCAAACTCACGGTCGTCAATATGGAGTCCCTCCTAACTCTACTCCAACCGGCTCGGGAACAAATCCCAATACAAACAGACAACCATTGTTGATCCCATGCCCTAACACTGACCCCAATTCTTGTATACCCCTCGTACCTTTACGATGGAATGTACATAACCCTCATGCCAGGGAAGCCCATAACTACAGTTTGGTCAATGATTTAGCAGAGTCCCCTACAACCATGTTCATACTGGAGGTCCTCCAAACATGCCCCTCACAATGCAAGTCCTTGATTTCCGCTTTGGGTGACGTCAACACAATTGACACTCGACTCATCACCTTTGATCTAGATAGCAGGGAACCACACCTCCCCACCCTGGTAGCTTTTCAGATATTAGTTAAGATCCGTAACATCAAAGTTCATCAGTGTATGATCGATGAAGGTTCATCCACATGCATCGTGTCCAAATTCGTATGTAAAAAACTCGGCTCACCTAAGCTAGTACCATTTTTCATCACCCTTAGAGCCTATGATGGTCGACCATCATCTCCTAAAGGGATCTTCCAAAATGTCCCCGTAGGACTTGGGGGAAAAACCATCCCGATCAACATTGAGTTTATTGATTCCGCACTTGATTATACCATCTTGTTTGGGCATAGCTACATGTATGTTATGAAATATGTATCCTCTTCTGTGTTTCATACGATGATTTTCCCCCATAACGGGAAAATCATCACCATCAACCAACTTACACATTATTATCCTAATCACTTCACCAACATTGATAATATCCTCCCCCTTGTCCAGACTATTTCATACACTTTTTTAGTCATCGACATGGGTCCAGGAATATTCAAGAACCCATACCTGTTAGGGACTTACCATGGAGCACCACCCCTCCTAGATCCTTCCATGACCACACAAGTGTGTGTATTTTCCTCTAACAAAACCAATCTCAGAGACACCACTCCTATCACGAAGGCCCCTCCCCACATTGAAGTTCCACTAGTTAAATAACTACTACCTCAAGAATTCCCTAAAACTACCACTAAACCACTTGTCCCGGATTCCCTCCCCCCTCTAGGGGAAAATCCCAGTTTGGGAGATAGTCCCTCAAGCTATTACCCAAATCCACTTCTTCTACCCCACACTTGGAGTCCAAGCATTCCAAGTAGCTGCTACTATCACACTTCCCAACATGGTTCTTTCCATCCCTATATGGTATATTCATCCACATGCCATAGTTCCTACACCATATCTCCCTCCTTAGACAAAGGGAGTACTGATGTAGATCCTAGTACATGCTCCTTCCACCCCACCGGAACCCGAACCTAGCAGCAACACCACCACCATTGGGGGCAGACGAAAGAAGGATGATCCCACAACTTTTCTCCCTCTATGAGTGCAATCTCCTTGCAAACTTTATGAAAGAGAAAGACATCCCACTAATATATGTCCTATTATTCCTAAGTTGTGCAATCTTATCCAACTCCCTCAATAAAACCCATTTCTTACCACTCCACCTAGTACTTCAACTACTACTATGGAGTCCTCAACCTCATGCAAGAAAGGGTTAGGAACCAATTTTTCTTGTGCATATTCTCACAATATGTCCATTATACCCATCATTTCACGTCTCTACCTCAATTCTTCCAAATTTTATCCTTCGTATGTCAAACATCCCTACCTGATCCCCCTTAGGATCTCCCTACTGCTTCTCACCTCATGGACATTTGTTATGTTTCTTCGTCAGTATCTGCGTGAATGAGGTACCATCCACAATATCGTGACATTTATCTCATGTCAAGTGAACCATCGCACCTCATACACAATACCCCTTCTATATCCTCACTCCTTGAGGAAAATAACACCCACCCATCAATATTTCCCCCTACCATCACTCATGATCCCCTATCTTCTCAGATTTTACACTGTGACAAAGATATCTTGGAGGGACTAACTACCCCCAATTTCCCATGGAATGCACTCCATCATCGAGCACTATTTCTCTCATAGGATGCCTTTCATTCTCCTGCCCAAGCCTCCATGTGTGCCATCGAAACCAAGGATTTTATTCCTCCAGGGCATATTGACTGGTTCAACAACCCTATTTCTACCCCCGATTCTTTTGAAGAAGGAAACATGGCAAATATCTCACCCATTTTCAAAATTGACATTTCCATCAAACGAGGCATCGTAGAAGAGATCACCATCAGCATCACATGCTCCCCCGAAGAGGCCATTTCTTACAAATCCCTCTTTTAGGAATACTGGGACATTGTTTCCTAGTCATATACGAATATGCCCGGCCTCAATCCTTCTATAGTCGAACACCGAATGGACACTTGGTCAGATGTTTCCCCTATTCGTCAAAATAAACTACCCCTTAACACATACAAATATGCAGCTAAAGCAAAAATTACAAGTTATGTGCGGTCGGGTTCATTTACCCCATTGCGTATACTTCATGGGTCTCCAACCCCGTCCCTGTAAACCAAAAACAGGGAACTATTTGTTTCTGCAGAGACTTTCGCTATATCAACCATGCTTGTCCAAAAGAAAAATTTCCAACCCCTTTCATTGACAAAATAATCGATGATTGTGAAGGCCATGAGGCATTTTCCTTTATGGACGGGTTCTTTGGCTATAACCAAATTCAAATCCACCCAGCCTATTAATACAAAACCTCTTTTACAACCCCTTGGGGTACCTTTTCTTATCGCGTCATGCCTTTTAGACTCAAGAACGCAGGTGCTACAGTTCAACAGGCCATGCCTATGTTTTCCATGAACTTGCCCTCATCATTCTTTCTTATTTGGATGACCTCACTGCTCGATCAAAAAAATGAACTTAGTATTTAGATGACTTACGCATCATTTTCCAACGATGTCTCCAGTACAATATCTTCTTGAACCTCCTCAAGTGCATCTTTTGCATCACAGTCGAATGCCTCCTTGGGTTCATTGTCTCCCAACATGGAATCACGGTGGACCCCCTCAACATCCAAGCTGTCATGAAAATTCCCCCACCTAGGAATTTATGCTAACTGCAAAGCCTACAAGGCAAAGCCAAATTTTTATGCTTCTTTGTCCTAGACTACGCCACTTGCATGCATGGTTTCCTCCACCTACTATGACATGATATCCCATTTCGATGGTGCAAACGTGATCAAACAAATTTTGATGATTTAAAATCTTCCCTATCCAATGCCCCTTTGATTAGTCACCCAGACTATGATCATGATTACATCCTATACCTATCATCCATGATTGTCTCAGTTGTAGGAGTCCTCATCCAATTAGGGTATCATTGGTGTGAACCTATGATTTAATACATTAGTAAAAACATTTCAGGGTCACCCTTGAAATACAATCATGATGAGAATATTTCCTTAGCAGTTGTCCCCATATTCCAAAAAATGCAACACTAAATTCTACTTTGAACTACCAAGGTCGTATCTGAATCCAACCCCATGCAATACTTTCTTAGTCATAGATAGATTAATGGAAAATTTTCCCGATGGATTATTATCCTGCAGGAATACGATCTAGATTTCTCTACTCAAAAAAGAAAGAAAGATCTCGTCCTCACTGAAATCATTACGTCTTTTCCCTCAGATGCCAAATATTCCCCCATCAATGAGGATTTCCCCAATGAAAACCTCTTCCTCATCCCTTTTGATGATCCTTGGTATGGCTACCTCCTCATCTACCTTTGGATAAATAATTTTGGGTCTCATCTCTCTTGAGATGATCATCGACGCATTTGTCATCAGGCCCCCCGATATCTCCTCATTGGAGACATTATCTACAGATGTGATGTGGACACCATACTTGGATGATGTCTTACCATCAATGAAGCCAAAAACATCCTAAATGATTTCCACAATGATGCTTGCAGTGGCGACCTCTTGGGTATGTATATCACCCAAAAGATCATTCGAGTAGGGTACTTCTAGCCCACCTTTTTTCATGATTTCATCCACGCTATCAAGCGATGTGGCAAATGCTAGATTTATGCAAACAAATCATGAGCTCCACCAGCTCTTCCACATCTAGTCATCACAATCAGCCCCTTATGTAAATGGGGCATAGACTTCATGACTTGTAACCCTCCATCTAGTAATGGACACAAGTACATTGTCATGGTCCATGACCATTTTCAACAACACCACTGACACAACAACACATTTTTCTTCAACCACATCATTACATGGTTCAGAGTTCCACTATAGTTAGTGTCCAACCATGGTAAACATTTTGAAAATGAGATATTTACAGAACTCTCCTCAAAATTAGTCTTCTCCCATGAATTTTCCTCCCCATACTACCCTCATTCCAAGAGACAACTCGAGGTTGTCAACAAAGTACTCAAAACCGTGCTACAACATACTGTCAACAAACATAAGACCAACTAGCATCATATTTTGTTTTCTTCATTATGGGATTATCGCATAGCAGTAAAAAATGCCATCAGTTTTACATCGTTCCACCTCATCGATGGGATCTGTTATCTCCTAAAAATGACACAGTAAAAAATGTCATTTTAGGAGATAAAGAGTACTTCAAAAATTTGTTTCTATGTTTTTATAGGCTCATTTAATAGCCTATTGTTTGTAAATAAATTCAGAATAAAACATTGAATTAGATCTTCTATTAACAAACAAAAAGAAAATGATGTTACAGGTTTCGGTGGTTTAGGAGAACCCGTAGGTGTTCATTAACCACCAAAAACCTTGGCTTTCGGTGGTTAAAAGAGAAGGGCAAAGTTCGATCAACCACCGAAAAAACATAAACGTGGAAAAGTCAAAACCTGTATTTGCGCATGATCCAGTTGTCAACGAATGTAATGATTGAAGGTTATGTGTCGAGAGATGGGAAATGGTGAAGGAGTGGGATCATGATTATTCCTTATTGTTAAGTCACATTTTGATGTGTTGTGGTTCATTCCAAAACCTCATCTATCATTTCTAAGTAAAACTTTGCATACAAAGCAATTTGTGATACGTTTTATTATGCTTAACTGATTAAATTTCACGTGGTCTTTCCTCCACTCAAAGTTCCAAGAGGTCTCATCATTGTGATGCTTCTTCCATTTACGATCATCATTTTGAAATCCCTTTGATTAAGGAATCAAAGTCGAGTCTTTTGTTATCCTCATCTATAGGAAGTCTAAATTTCTATTATGCTTTGTTCAAACTCCATCCTCCATTTGTATCTCACAGGAGCTCGAGTTTGTCCCATTATTATGCCAGTTATCCCTCCCCAGAGCCGCTCGATCCTCTAATTTTCTGTTGACTATTTATTCTAGCCCAAAAATTTATCATTTACTGATACAGGTGCATATCAGGTTCAATTCATGGAGAAAGAAGGACCAGCTTTGTGGCTAGAGTTGGATGGTACTTGGTATCTTGAGGCCCATCCTGAGGTTGCAGAGTTCTTCAAACAAGTAGGGTGCTTCACTTACTGTGAGAAATTACAGAACTTTCACCAACAAGTTTCAGAGGTCTTCGCCCTATCTTATGATGGAAGGAAAGCCATTATAGGTAATGAAGATTTCATTATGGATGGGGAATCAATTGTAGAGATTACCAGTTTGCCAAGAATTGGTGAACGTTGGTTTGAAACCACCATACTAGCTGATATAGAATTCAAATCTTATTTCCAGTCACAACACAAGACTCTCCTACAGAAAACGGAAATTCCTATGTCTTATCTGGAGACAAAATGGCAGTCCCTGCTCAAGAGTATTTTCGCCTACATTACATGTGAGTGTAGGTATAACAGAGTTATGCTTTACCATTTTAAACTACTCAATCATTTTACTAGAAAAGCCTATATCAATCTCCCTCATTACCTTAAAAAAACTCTTACTAAAATGACTCGACAAGTCAATCTTAAACCCAGTAAGGTAGCCAGTAGATTATCACATCAAGGTTGAATTACCTTAATAGTCAGAGAATCTTTGAAAAAGAAAGATATTGATTGGAATTTCTTTCTATTTTGGAACGAGTTCCATATTGATTTACAACCAGAAATCAAAGGGAAGAAATCTACATCAAAGAGATCATCCACTCCTAGGAGCAGCAGAAGAAAAAGGAGGGCTATTTCACCTCCTCATGCTAGATCAGAAATACAAGGTAATTTTCAAGCTGAGCAGATTGCTGAGAAATATTCAAAGATGTCATCCCTAAGTTCTCTAGAGGAGAATAACAGACCTTTGGTAGAGGCTTCAACAAGTAGACCAAGATCAGCTAGGTCCCAAAAGATTAATCAATTATTGGAGAAGGTTTATGACTTAGACGTTTTTGAGAAGAACATCATAAAGATAAACACTGAGTTGATTGATAAGAACATTAAGCTTTATGACATTAGTCGTGATGTCTTGGAGGGGCATGATAAAACCTTGGCAAGGAACAAGATGTTGATGAAAGAGAACATAAATTTGTATAAACAATTCAGTATTTTGACGAAAGACCCACAAATTTCATCTCAAAAGCAGCTAGAAAAATTAGCCACTACTCTAGATGAGGAAACATAACCGTCTACACAGAAAATTGAATTTTCTGGCACTTTACCTGAAAGATAACCATCACCAAAGCAACCATGAACACTCATAAGTGAGATTTGATGCAAGGAGTTTTGAAGAAGTGTTCAATATGATTAGTCATCTATTCTTGGGGCACAAAATCAGGTTTCAATGCAAATTTGGGAATGCGAATTCTATTTTCATCAAAGAATCTCAAACATCCTTGGAAGGCTATTTGCACACATCATAAGTCAAGGAAGATGAATGATCATAAAGCTTAGGAGATGGACCTTATTTTAGTGATCATTTTCTATTATTTTGGATCTATGTTGACTATTTGTATTTAGGATATTTTGATCCATCTTTTTAGGATCTAGAAACAAGATTATAAAGCTATAAAGCTAAGAACAAAAGATAAACAAAGGGTTCGATTATGGAGAGACTGAGGCTACACCATAGTGTAATAGAATTTCTTATGTTATAATACAGATCACAAGTTTCTCTCTTTATTAATGTCAGATTTCCCTTTCTTTCTTTTCTTATACTTTCATGGTTGTTATTGGTCTATGTTTGTCTAATTGCTGGTGACTGTCATCTCATCCAGTCAATTCATAAACATTGATTGATTAGAAATCACTGCCATCTTTATTCATCCCATCATGTATATGTTTTGGTTGATAAGCATAGCCTTATTCACCCACCAACAAGCTATCCATCTGATTATTGATTCTTGAGAGAATTGTCTTATCTGATTGTACACATTTGACTATCTGGACACAGATCTAGTAGATTAGTATTTCCCATTTGATCCAAACCTACTCCCATTATTGAGAAAATAGTTTCCAAAAAGATTAAGTTACCAGGGATCTCTGACTTACAGGATAGGAGAGTTTCCTGGAGTGATAACAAATTGGCGCCATTGCCGAGGAGAGGAGATTGAAGCTCAGCTTCCTTGGGACACAACACAGATCTGTCTTTGATGATAGACAAAGCCTAGACATTTACTTGGTTGTAAACTTCTATCTAGCGAATCCACGATTAAAGACTCCACTAGGGAAGATTCAGTTGACAAAAGATGAAGGAGTTAAATTTTAAATACAGGTACCAGTTCATTAGTCTGCTTCGCGAACTGTTGTATTTATTTATCATCTCTTTTGTGCTTTTCCCTTCGCATGTAAAGAGAATTATTTTCTGCTTTATATATTCAGAAAATCATCATCCTTCTTGTATACATCCATCTTTAGAAGAGGAAACCCATCAGCCCTGCATTGTAGATGTAGATTCTATATATTTAGCTCAGCCTATTCCTAAAGACGAGTTCTGCATTCAGATTCCCTCTAAATATGAGCATTCATATAACCTTGAGGAGGTTGAACTTGTTTCAATACCTATCCAGATCTCAGCCCCTGTTGCCATAATCTCTGAACCTGGTCAACAACTTACCATCTCTCATTTTCATCCCACAACCTTTCAAGTTAATATCCATACGAAGATGTTCAAACCTTTACAGCTACCCCATATTCTTCATCCTTATCCTAATGACTGTTATGAATATCTCCCTTGGTTTTCTGAAGAGAATCAAGCTTCAGTTGAGAGACACATGGACTCCTTTTTGGATTTTGTTGATCATTTTCAAATCACTCATGAAGATGTGATCATGAGATTTTTTTCAAAGTCTCTGATCAAAGATGTTGCTACATGGTTTAAGGGTCTGAAAGATGATTCTATTTTCTCATGGATTGAGTTCTCTAATGCTTTTCTAAAGTATTGGGGCGAATACAAATCATTAGATTCTCACCTTTCTGATTTCTATGCTTTGAAACGAGAGTAGGATGAAGCCTTGCCTATTTTCAATAGAAGGTTTTACCATGTTTATCATGACATGCCTTTAGAGATACGACCTACAGAGACATTTTCCATCATACATTATATTATGGGTCTTAATTTAGAACTTTCCCTTCTTCTGTTAGAATGTAAGTCTCAATCCTTAACCCAGTTGTTTGAAGATGCTCAAGAGGTAGAGGAGAACATTCATATTTCCAGAAGGATCTGAGATCAAGATTTCTTTGAAAATCTACAAGTATATGAGCAAGCAGAATGTCAGTATACTTCAGATTCTAAGCACGAGAGTTATGAGCTTGAAACAATTTTGGAACAACAACGAGCATATGGGTTCATTTCAGATTCAGGTTAGGATTTTTCAATATTTGTTGAGTACTCCAGAGATAGGTATGCTTGTAAATTTCACGATCAATTTGTAAATCAAGAAGAGCCTATGAAGAATGAGGACTGCATAAGAGATTACATGTTCTTAGCTGATCCTTTTTCATGTGATGTAAATCATGTGTTGTTATCCTCTTGTGAGCATTATTCTGATAAGGAAATTGTATTTTTTGATGAACACGAGTTAATCTCAAGAGAACCAGAAGATTATTTGTCTTCTTTTAGACAAATAGTCATGGCTGAGCAAGTGTCTGCTATATATGAGCAGCATGATTCTTATCTTCTTCTTGAGGATCCAGTTGCACCCTTCATGGACTCATACTTTTTAGAGAACCTAAAGATTTCAGATTTCCTTAGCTTTCCATTGTTTATGGGTGAGTACGGTTTCTTGGATGAAATCTTATTACTATTGTTTCATGTCCAACTTCATCTGTTGATCAGTGATAAAGATGAGATTGTTTCAGTATTAAAATCGCTTGGATGGTTGTTATTGTTACACATTATTTTCGTCATCCCTATGATCGTTAATGATGTAAACCTATATGTTTCCTTCAGAGGGGTCAGTGGCCTGAGTTCCTATAGAGAGAAGGGAGAAGAACTTCTCCAGAGAAAAGAAGTTGATTTTTCCTATGTAAAAACCTTATAAAAAGGGAAGTTCGCAGGTTGCTATATAGGCAGGGTGCGAGAATGACCCATTCTCGCAGGTTGCACTATAGCCAGGGTGCGAGGTGTTCACAGGTTTCTCTATAGCTAGGGTGCGAGAATTCCAGCACGTGGGAAAAATGAGCGTTTTTGTGAATCTTCTAGAAGGAGAATCTTCTATGGTGAGTTGGCATCCGAATGGTTTGGATCTTACTCGCTTTCATGATTTAGTGGGATCATCCTAACCTCCTCACCTTATCCTCTTCAACTTATAAAAGGAGAGGAATTCTCATGGAGAAAGTTAGCTTTTGTTAGCTTTGGCTTGGTTAGAGTGGCTTTGAGATTTGTTTTGTCAAGACAGATTGTGATTAGCTATCACATCTATAGTCTCAGAATCTTTGGAGCAAGAAGTGTGTGGGGAACGAAGGATAGTTGGAAGGGACCTTACAACGTCAAGGCAATGGTTGTAATCTCTCTTTCACATTTAATATGATATAGTAATATGATTCTTTCCTGTAAAGCTTGTTGTGTTTTATTGTATGATTCCTTGATCACATACATAGGTTTATATTGGGTTGATGCTATTACCATCACTTTGGTTGGTTGCATTCTTTTGCAAGATCATTCTTGTATGTGTGGTGGAATGGAGCTAGGATGGCGATGGCGAGAGGAAGTGACATTTAAATGGTATGTCACTCATCTATCTTTAGTTAGTAAATTCAATATCTAAAACTTAAGGAAAGCGTCATGTTCTGTCCTGTTTTGTTCTAGATCTAGGTGGATCTAGGGAGATCGGTTAGTGTCCGCACCTACGGATTTGTCCAATAAAAAAATTGGCGACTCAACTGGGGATCAGATTGTTTCCTAGTTAGTCTAGTTTCCCTTACTTTGATTGCTTATTTTCTAGTCTCTAAGTCTGTGGGAGATCCATCAAGACTCTCTGGTTTTGAAAGTTCACTCAAAATTTTTGTCCTTTTTCCAAATTTTGTGTTTACAGACATTCTCGCACTGTACCCTTTAGTGGCCTACAAGAATCATCTGATTTCGCACCCTACTGTGTAATCCAGTGCGAGGTGTTCACACCCTACCTGTGTCTAGCCTACAAACTTCACTAATGTTCGCATTGCACCCTATAGCTCGGCTGCGAACCCATTTGAAATTTGTGTTTGGAATTAGGATATCCTATTTTTTTATGCCTAGTTTTTCTTTGATCAGCTAGATTGAACTTTTGGAGCCTATATTGATCTGTTTACAGTCTGCTTGACATCCTTTGAGTTGCTTATAGCCATCTTTGCTTTGTTTGGTTTTGAAGGATTAGTCTCTTGATTTGAGTGTATTTCAATTACAAAGCATGTGTTTTCTTTAGAATTGTTTAGGGAAAGATCAGATTTCTTCTGAATAGTTCGCTTTAAAAGAAAACTTTTAAGTTTGGGTTTCTTTGTTTTAAGAAAGTTCATTATTTCTTTTAGTGAAATTTTTGAAACA
>JZKD02S0681698.1:49240-68483 GCA_000966675.3 Picea glauca | reverse complement strand
TGGGCCTCACATACCCTATACAAAATCGGGCTCTCAAGCCTGTACATAAAAAAATAGGCACTCAAGGTGCCCCAATAGGTCCCCACCCAGGTCCTTTGTCGATCAAAGGCACCGCACTAGCTAGGGGCCCTCCAGGTCTAGGAGGTAGTCGACTAGTCATCACTGCCCCTGCCACTACTGCTCAACGGATGAGGGTCCACCACTCAATTGGTACTCCCACGCATTGCTCCAAGAACTCTTCGTCCTGGATGTCGACCCACAAGCCCTCAATTACACCCTGTAGAACCCTCTTGCAACGTCGACATAGATTCTCCAACATCACCCCAAAATATCCCTGTATCGCTCGCGCTAGTCTAGCACTAGCGTCATCTCGTTGCCATCTCTTTCCAACCCTCAGTTCTATAGGTGCCTCCCGAGCTGGCCCCCGGCGATATGACTCCCTGACAGCCTCTGTCTCTCATCCTTGGGGTCACACATATGCAGAAAAACACCAGAGATAATCTCAACATTCATATGCATATATAATCAATGTTATCTGTCAAAATCACAAAACATAACACTACAAGACATACCTTGTCGGTCCCACTTCTCCCCAGGAGGCAACACCATGTCTAGATAACCTGTGGCATATGGCACCACAATCGAGCCACTGTGGTCGTGAAATAGTGGCCACCCTACCCACCTCCATTTCATGCCAACACGTGGGCCCACCGCATGAGTCGTGACGCTCATTGCCTCGTGGGATCTAGTAAGATACTTGGGCACAACAGAGGCACCCTCTCTAAAAACCAAGCCACCAGAACAAACCTGAAAGAAAAATCATCAGAGTCATCTCGTCGATACCGGTTCAACTATCCCATTATCTTTGTTTGCATAAGAACACCCCATGCAAACAGGTCCCCATACAAGACCTGCTCCACATCTCTCAGTTGACCACTAGTGATACGCTGAGAACCCAAGGATTCACAGATCCTCACCACCATCACCATAATGTACTCAGTGAGTAAGTCATAGATGGACTTGTTGGGCCCTTAATTTTTGGGATAAGGAATCGAGAAAGTTTTGATTGAGTATGAGTTGTGCAATCTTAAAAAGAGGTTGGACAAAAGAGAAAGAAAGAGCAATAGAAATCAGTTGCAAAAGACAACACAACACCAACTAAGCAAAAGTGTTTACAACAGAACAAGAAAGTGTGCAATCTGAGACAGACACCAACTAAGCAAAAGTGGTTACAACAGAACAAGAAAGTGTGCAATCTGAGACAGACACCAACTAAGCAAAAGTGGTTACAACAGAACAATAAAGCATGCAATCCGAGACAAAAGATGCAACCTAACTTATATATAGGGATGAACATGATTGTAAAAGGGTTGTTTTTGGGTATTGGGTTGGTTGTTTGGTTATCTAAGAGTTCAACTAAATTGTGATCAAGTTCAATCTGATATTTCCCTCTCGATGAGGTTGTTGTCAGTCGAATCAAGTAAGGTTGTGAGTCTGTAATGTAATCAGCATACCAGTCTGAGAGTCAGAGCTCTGTGACATGAGTCCAGATCCAAGAGTCTCTAACAAAGCACTACTGTGTATTTCTGAGCTTGTAAATGAGGAATGATTATGGAGATAATATGAAGAAGCATCTAAATTTTTGAAATATGATATGTTTCTGTGTGTTTTAATTATGCATTATAGTACTTATTTATGGTTTATCAGTTCCACATGATGATTATGTGTCTAAATACTTATTCTCAACATAAGTAGGTTTGATTCTTGCTTACATGAGTTCAGATTTGTTCGATAGGTAGATGTCTTGTGCAAGATCAAGATGAGTCCTGAAGGTTCTGTGAATCCTCCTAAGTCTTTTCCTTACCCTTCCCTATCTATTTGTATCAACAAAGCTTCGGGTGAGACTTCTTCTCTTCAGAGGATATGAAAATGCCAGTGCTCTAGACTACTCGGTACCTTTTGTTGGTAACCTGAGAAGGACCCTAATCTGATCAAAATTGCACTAAAAAAATGGTTTTGTTTTCAGGACCTGTGTTAAAAGGGAACCTGTAGGGAGGATGCTTCCGTAGATTCACATATCTAGTATTGACCAATGGTGGGAAAGAAACTGTGATGCCATCATATGGAAGGAAGCATAACTGAGGGAAAATCAGTGGAAGATACTCTTGAAGCAGTATTTTACTCAGAAAGATCGAGAGACCAATATGAGATTTTATGAGTTAAGTTTCTGGAAGAACTTTTACACTAGATAAAGAGGCTCGAAGAAGCTTCAGAGTTCCAAGAATGAGTCAAGAGGATCTATACTTGGGACACAAAAAATATTGTAGCACTTCATCGGGTAGATTTTTGAGTCGCGCGGCCGATTGATTTTTGGGTCAATACCACATTAAAAGGATATATTATCGAGTTTGTAGCTGAGAACCACCAATCTATTTCACATGCAGAGGAGATTTTCAAGAAAGATGCAAGGGGAAGAATACTGAGAGATATCCCCTTGTGGATTAAAGTTTTCTTGATTGAGGAGGTGATGTTGACTATGTCCTCGACTGAGATGGCAATGTAAACACCCTCGATTGGTGTAGAGAGAGGCTGGGGTAGAGTCATGGCATGAGAGAGGGGAAGGGTTATTTGAAAAGTGAGGGGGAAACAACAATAAATGGACTTAAGAGATGAGCGAGTTATGAATAGATATGCCATAGTTGAGAAGTGGTGGCACAAAAAGATGAAGAAAGCAACAAGACAGTCTGAGAAGTTGAGGAAAGAAGTAGGATCAGGAGAAGTAGATGAAAGATAGATGGAAGAGTTGTGAAAGATGAGAAGATAGGAAAGACAGTCCAGTCCAATATTGAGTGACAGAGAAGCACAGATAGAAATAAGTCCTCAGGAGGTTGGACAAGAAGGAGAAGGTGTAACGTAAGAGAGGAGGAATCCATAATTAATACTGAAGAAGAAAAGAAGATTCATCCCCGATAACAAGAGAGATTGGGAATCCATCCAAAGAGATCATTCCAATGTAAGAAAATGAGACCCCCGAGATCAAAGTAAACTGCCTTGAATCCAGTGGCCCTAGCCCTGAATTTCCCATACCCCAAGTGTCTTCTATACAAGTGGTAATTTTGATACTACCTTCTCATGCTAGTTTTGTTCCAATACAATTAGTTAGTTAATCACAGCCAGGAAGTGCAAGTACATGGAGGAAATTTGGATCCCCTAATAGATCGCAAGCAAGACCATTAGGTTTTATTTTGATAATAACAACAAGATAAACAATGGATGGCCATATGAGAGGTTTGATTGCCTGATACCAATAATTTTGGCGTAAGGGAGATGAAGATGTTGAGAAACACTGGTTCTTGTGTGAAGCAATCTGGAGATCCAGAGGGACTTTGGATGCGAATAAGTTGGTCAAGTTCTAGACTACCTTGAGAGGTCACACTCTCAAGTGGTACATGAATATCATTGATACAAGAGTTCCAGGAATGAAATGTCAAGCGTACACACATGTCCAAGTACGACGAGGTTCATAGCGAAGTTCAAACTACCTCAGTCAGAACAACAGGCTTTGTCTAAGTTGTGTGAGATCCAACAATGGGAAGGCGAATCAGCATGGAAATATAGCCAAAAGTTTAAATATGACATAGGGAGGTTAGCAAATCCAATCCATGGGGAACATCAAAGGGAATGATACACTCAAGGATTTCTACCTCTAACCTGGATTCCTCTAATGCAACATCAGATAGCCACTTTGACAGATGCCTTGTAACAATCGATGAATATTGAAGCCATGCCAGGATACCCTAAGAGCCTAAGAGTGACTAGACCCCCGACAGATGTGAACTTGGCACAACTGCAAGGGAAAATATCGAGGCTTATAGGAAATATTCAAGAGATGAAGATACCTAGACTAGGACGATCGGAGATCTGGTGCACCAAATTTTATACAAAAGGACATCTGGTGAATGAATGTCCACGAATGAGAGGAATGGGACCTCCTCCAAATCTTATGGGACCCCCACCAGGACCCATGTGAGGAGTTGCGCAAGTTTCTACAAATTTACCATTCTGTAACCTTGCCCCATACCATGCTTTTTCAGGTTACCAAGAAACACCAACAACTGAGTATTGTGAAATCTGTCGAAACCATAGCCATTGGCCAAGACAATGCCCCATCATGAAAAAATATTTGACAGTACAAAATACAGTACACTATGAGTTCTACGCATCTACCACGCATACCACCAATCAATGTAGAGCGTTGGATGCACTTGTGGATAGGTTAGACTAAACAAAATTCAAGGTGAATGAAAAACCTCAAGGACCGCGAAGAGGTCAAGGAGGTGGAGCCGGAGGAGATTGTAGAGGAGGAAGAAATCGTGGAATATGTCCAAGTAGATGTTATAGCTATGATGAGAAAGGTCACATGGCTAGAGACTGTCCTCATCAAAGGAGGCCATGGTGCACTCATTGCATGAGCAATGGGCATGCAACTGAAGACTACCTAGAATTAATTTCAAAATGGGAAGATAGGGTATGAAAATGAGGAAATAACATCATTAGTGAAGAAATCAAGAGATTTAGTAAAGGAAAATTGCCCAACCTCAATATCATTAATCGAGGAGGAATGAAGACCAGAGATGATGCTGATACTCTACCTCAAATCCATAAATTAGCACTTAAATAAGACATGTATGACCCTCTAAAACAAAAGTTGTTCTTTAAATATGCCATAGAAGTATTTCAGAATATTCCTGGCCCTGATATGTAAGAAAAAACCCCACAACCTATTACCTATCCTAAGGTTGCGCAAGTCCCTTCTTCACCCCCTGCACCTAGAAACCCTATAGTCATATCAAGAAAACCTAAGCAACCTCAAAATGTAGTTGACCTTTGGTTTCAATTTTTCTCTAACATTCTTGGGAATGATCAACTAATAGAAAAGATGTGCAATGCGCTATACCTAGTCTTAGGGAATAAAGAACCTATAAAAGCATGAATAAGAGCTAATCTTCTTGAGAAGAGTACTCAGAGAGTGCAGAGAAGAAAGGTACAAATGGGAAAATAATTCATAATAGTATCCCATTTAGATGAATTTGAGATCAAGGATTTCATGTTGGATCTGGGATCTCATGTGAACATTCTTCCTAAGAAGACCTGGGAAGCCTTAAGAAAACCTAGGCTGACATACTCCCCAATTAAGTTAAGAATGGCCAATCAATATTGTATTTTCTCCATAGGAACAATGGAAAATGTGGAAATAGATGTTGCAACAGTAAATACAGTGGCTGACTTTGAAGTCATTGAAATGATGGGAGATAAGGACCCTTACCCTACACTAATTGGAATTGATTGAGCCTGTGACAATTATGCAGTAATTGACTTGAATAAAGACACCATGAACTTTGAGGCTAATGGAATCAAGGTAATTCAACCTTTGGATCCATATGTAGGGCCCAGATATACAAATACAACAAACAATAATATGGAGGGAGAAGACTTGGATCAGTTATACACTCTAACAATAGGAACAAGAGACGACTATATAAATCAAAGATCAAAGAATCAAAGAATCTCAGTACTAGATGTAGCCTTCCAGGACACCCCTACCAGATGGTGGGCCAATCATAAAGCCCTACTCAGATATTGGGAGGATGTGAAGCAAGCCATCAAGTATAGGTTTCAGAACAAGGAGCAGCTGGAATCAGACATGCATATAGATCTCCAAGTTGCACAACTGTTCAACGGGGAATCGGACCCTAAAGTACACATTGAATAGTGTGTGACATAGTGGCAAGATGCGAAAATACCCTATCACTTCTAGTTTCAGGTATTTCCCCACTCTCTAGGACCAATCTTGAAATCCTGGATCATACACGAGGAAAATAGAAGACAGACCAACGATTGGAAGACATTGGCAGCTCATTTTTGCAAGGACTTCTAATTTACAAGTAAGTACCCTGAGCTTGAAGTAGTCCTGCAAAATATTAAATAAATTCTTTTTATATATTATCGTAATCAGAAATCAAACAAATTTGTATGTCCAAAGCATAGCCAATAAATTTAGACTAACCTTCACCTACCCTCAGCTGAGAATCCTATAGAATACTATTAGATTAGAAGAGACTCAAAAATCCTAGATGACTTAGAGGAATTGAGAAACCTAGCCATCAAAGAGACAGAGGGGAACGGATAAATCCATAACACCATACCCAGTCATACCAATATAAGTTCCTACAATCACCCATTAAAATTATGAAAAGTCAATATAGGGTCCACAGAGCAACCTAGGATAACTATGGTAGGAGACTACTAGGATGAGAAAGCTATCCAATAAATACATAGCCTGCTGCGAGAATATGAGGAGATGTTCACAAAGACTTTCTCAGAGTTAAAGGGAATCAAAAGAGTTATGGAAGAAATGAAAATCAAGTTGAAACCAGGATCCAATCCTATGAGACATAGACCATACCATATTAACCCAAGAGTAAAAGAGAAGGTTAATAAGGATATAGATAAAATGTTGGTAGCATGACTCATTTTTGCAGTAGAAGAAGCATAATGGGTCAGCCCAATAGTTATTCAAAGAAAGAAAGGAACAGAGGATATTAGAGTCTGTGTAGACTATAGAAGCCTTAAATTTTCCTATGTGCATGACCCTTTCCCAGCACCTTTTACTGATGAGGTGATAGAATAGGTTGTAGGGAATGAAGCATACTGATTCAAATATGTATTTTCAAGGTACCACTAGGTGAGGATTGTCGAAGAGAACAAGAAGAAGATCTCATTCATAAAATAATGGGGATCTTTCGCATACAATGTGATTCCATTTGGATTAAAGAATGTCACTGTTGTTTTCTTTGGGATTGTAATAGCATCTTTTAGAGAGTTCATTCACAAATTTATAGATGTCTATATGGATTATTGGATGATATATAGTTTTCTGAAGGAACATGTAGCATTGTTACAACTAATGTTTAACAGATGCGGAGAATTGCAAATCTAATTGAACCTCAGAAAGTGTATCTTTTGTGTACCACATGGAAATTTTTTGGACCACATAGTCTTCTGAGAAGGAGTATTGATAGACCCAACCAAAATTGTGGTTATTGTGAACATGCCACCACCTGCAAGTGAAAATCAGTTGCGCTCCATGTTGGGACACACAAGGTACTATCAAAGATTCATCATAAGACATACCAACATTACTGAACCTCTAGAGAATCTATTGAAAAAGTTAGAAACGTTCCAATGGACCCTAGAATGTGAAAAAACATTTTAGATGCTCAAGGAGAAGCTCAACACAACACCAATTCTAATATTCCCAAACTGGGAGAATGAATTTCACGTCCATGTAGATGCTTCAGGAATTTCCTTAGGAGATATCTTAGCACAACCTAGAGATGGATCCATGGATCATCCTATCTACTTTGCGAGCCTAAAATTGTCGCAGGATGACCACAACTCCACAATGACAGAAAGGGACGGGTTAGCCATGATTTATGATTTGTATAAATTTAGACATTATTTGTTAGGCTCTCATTTCAAATTATTTACTAATCACTTTACATTGAAATATCTAGTTAAAAAACCTGTTTTGGAAGGGATAATTTGTCGATGGTTGCTATTATTTCAAGAATTTTCTTTTGAAGTTATTGTTAACCCAAGAAGATGCAACATAGGACCTGATCACCGGTCCATATTAGAGTCAGGGGAAATTGGCAGAGAAGTTGATGATCAACTCCCAAATGCAAACTTATTCTAGGTTGAGTCCATACTAGAGTACCTAGAGGAAATCACAGTCTTCTTAAGTATATATGCCTTCCCAGAAACATATTTCGCAACCCAGAAAGGCCACATGGTTATTAGAGCAGTGGATTACCAGTTGATTGTGGGATAGTTGTATAAACTGAGACTTGATACTATCCTCAGAAGATGTGTCCTGGACCATGAAAGATAGGATATACTCAAGGAATGCCACAACAAATTTGTGGGAGGTCATGTAGGAGGAAAGACCATTGCACAAAACGTTCTATAGGATGGACTTTGGTGGGCGATACTTGTTAAGGATGCAAAGGTATATGCTAGATCATGCGACATTTTTCAAAGAGTGGGTAAGTCATCATCACGAGATGAATTACCACTGCAACCAGTTCGATCTCTACAAGAATTTGAGAAATGGGTGGTTGAATTTATTGGACCGATCAACCCCACAACTAAGCATTAAAAAGAGAGGTACATCATTACCACAACCGACTACCTTACACATTGGGCTGAGGCAATAGTTGTTCAATATTGTTCGATCGATATTGCTGCCAGGTTCATTTTTGAGAATATTACCACTCAGTTTGGATGCTCTAGAAGCCTAACCAGTGATCAAGGATCCCATTTCGTTAGTAACACTATAGAAAAGATTACAATAGAGTTCCTGATCCAACATCACAAAAGAAGCCCCTACCACCCGCAGGCCAATGGAACAGTAGAAGCATTCAAAAAGATTTTAGAAAGACGGTTGACAAAGGTCTGTTGTGAAAATTGGGAATACTGGGATGACAAAGTTCCAACAGTACTATGGGCTTACATGACAACCAAAAAGAAAATCCACAGGTACACACTATTCTAGCTAGTTTATGGGAGAGAGGAAGTGGTTCCTGCAGCGTTCATCACTCCAAGTTTGTACATTGCACAGATCACACATATGTTGGAGGATGAATCAGTCATGCAAAGAGTTATGAAGCTACAAGAACTCAAAGAGACCAGATTTATAGAAGACTTCCATCAATCAGTTGAAAAAGAAAGACAAAAATCTTGGCATGACATGCATATTAAGACTAAGGTATTTATGCTAGAATATAAGGTTCTACTCTATGATAGTCGGTACGAGAAGAATCCTGGGAAGTTGTGCATGCATTGGTTGGGACCATTTATAATTCTGGAGATCCGACCCTCAGGAGAAGTCAACCTTGCACAACTGGATGGTATGTTGCGACCAGGATGGGTGAATGGAGCTCACCTAAAACCCTATATGTCTCAAAACTGAGTAAAAGGGACTATTTCTCTACTCTGAAGAAGCATGTATAATAGTTAGATTTGAAATTTCTGAAATTTTTGTAAATTCAGTTAATAAAGTCAATGTGCGTAGTGTTGTGCCATGACACATAGATCATTTTTTTGTTTAAGTGTTGTTTGATACGTAACTAATGACTCAACACCGCAGGATCTGAAGTGTAAATGAAATCATTAATGATAGTCATTAATATGACGGAGACCCCCTTTTTGGTTGGAGGGAGAATGAATCTGAATACTATCTGAGTCCATTTTCCACATGAACCTAGTCTAGTCACAACCTTTATTTCCATTACGGTACCCCGTCTGAGTTTAGTTAATCCATAAATCCATGATAAGAAAAGATGCCATCGAAATTCATGCGGGGATTCCCACCCATCAAATGGAAAGGTGTGAAATCGACCATGTCCCTATTCGACTCATGCAAGTAAATGCCCAAATCACCTGATAGGATTTACCTCATTAAAACATCCCATCGGACAACTCAGAGCTAGTTGCGTTGATACGGTCATGATGAACCACTGTTATTGCTAAACTTGCCTGCTAAGACAAGTATAAGCCTCAAAGAATTCGCCATAGAATGGATCATTTTCAAAAGAGATTAGTAATTTCCAAATTCTAAAGAGCGAACTAGCCTGTATAATTGTGAAACTCGTAGTCATGACCATATTCCTTAGCTCACCGCAGAAGTTGTGATAACTCAAAATCCCCAATGCTGAGAGCCACAGGAAGCTGAAGTGACATGTCTAATGAAATAGTACCAGATGAGCCCTGCGACCCCTGAGTTGAGTTCGTGGGAAATATCAAAGGGAAGGTGGAGCACGTCAAGCTCATCGATCTCGACCTAAAAAATCCAGTTTTTTTCCCCAAATGCACATATACGTGTTCTAGGATATGGTTCCAAATGAATTGGGAGGTATGTAATTCATGACAAAATTGGAGTTTTTCATCTTATTCAACTCAACCATTGTGAACCTAAGACACCTACCAGTATTTGACAACACTGGTGAGGTTGCAGGATGCACAAAGTTTCTGATCAAAAGAGTGCATGACCGAAGTCTCTGGCTGAACAAGTGATACCCAATTCATGCTACATATATCCATCAGCTTACTGTAGTATCCCTCGAAGGTGAGGATGTGTCGAAAGAATTCCAGGGTCCTAGTAAGCATGGAAAAAAGAAAGGAGAGCTCAATGTGTATGATAAATTCAAAGAGGGGGGGACACACAATAGTAATCGACTCCATATTACCAGAGACAGTCAAGACTGGTTGTTACATCATAGCCAATAAGGTTATGAGATCATAATACAAGGGAGAATGCATGCTATATGCACTATTAGTAGCATACTTTTGCGCCAACGATGCTTTGTTCAATTGGTGTAGTTACCTGCTGGAAGAACTACTAGTGGCATGCGAGGAAGCATAGGAGAAGGGAGGAAACTTCACCTATGGATATTTGTTGTCGGAATTTGCAATGTAAAAATGGAAGAAACCTATCAGAAGAGCACCGACACTACCAGACTTGGGGTGCATGGAGAAGATGTCTGAACCCTGGCAGTCTAGGTCAGATTCAGAGAATACATCTTTCAACACCACATCATTTTCTAAGTGGTACAATGGCCTGATATATGCAACACAGAGGATGCATATTCCACAATAAATTTTCAATTGCAATATGAGAAATATTTCCTTCAGCATGAATCGACATCATACATTTGTATGGCCGATGCATGTTAGCAAGGAGGACTTCCATTCAAAGATGTTATTGTTCTACTTGGACGAAGAGGCCTTCGACAAAGAAATATGTTGTGGCCAGAAGTCAAACAAAAATTGTGTAAGTCAGGGATGCACTATGGCCTACCGGCCGAGCTGCTAAAGAAGAAAGCCAAAGAAGCAGGGGAAGGATCAAGCTCAAGATCAAAAGAACAAAATAAATAGGCTCCCGTGCAATTAGACTCTAAGGAGGAATATGAGACGCTACCATTGGAGCATGAGAAAAGAATGTTGTCGGTCCTCCATCCACTGCCAGCTAATGACGTGTTGTCAGGTGAGGACATCAATCAGATCCTGAGTGTCGTGTTCATTACCGAACCAATGGTGAAGAATACAAGAACTGGTCTTTCACTAAATAATCCTCCAAACCCTCAACCTATTGCATCAGTCTTCCCCCGCACCCACGTAGCCATCAGAGAAAGCCCCATCATCCATGTCCAAGATGACCCTGAGCATGAAACATTTCCATCCACAATCATCACCGATCACCCTCTGTCATCACCAAAACCCTATTCGCCCACCCCAGAAACCACCAGTCCACCCCATACCACAAACCCAGAGCCTATGCAACTCGATCAACCAAAGAAAGTGGAGCAAGAACTCCCATAAATAACCCAGGAATTGGGTAAGCTGAGACCAGAAGTTTTTGGTCCAAACCCTGAAGTACCAAAGAAGAGAAGGTAGCTGACTGATTTAAACTAAGACATCCAGGAACAACACACTGAGCCTTTGATGCAAGAAATAGACACCCAAACTATGGAATATCCACAATCCCAAAGAATCCATCAAATCCCCTCACTGTCCAAAGGTGAGGGTGCTTAAGAAAGCGCAATGTAGGATGTAGATGAAACAAAATAGAAGTTGACACCAGAGGCTCAGAAGGAACTAGAATCAACACTAGGGTAGAGTGTGACATCCAAGGGAGAATAGATGTAGCGGGCTCTCTAGAAACCTCAACAATTCTCAAAACTGATGCAACTATGCATAGCTAGAACAAAGGTTCTGAATCTCTTACCCTCGGGGCTAAGGTTGAGGATCGTGCCAGGACCATCAATAGAGAAGGAGGTAGATACCCACTCGGAGCATTCAATGGCTAGTGGACTTCCACTACACACCTAAATATGCAACCCTTTCATCCGCTAACCTATTAAAGTGGCCAGCGACGCACTTATTTGGACTGATTAGAGAATCAACTGATCAACTGGAGCAAAGGCTCCAACAGGCTGAGAGGTCTTCCGAGGTCGCAAGGGAGGAAGAATTCCTCATGAAAATGTCAATACAACAAGAAGAACATGCCAAGGTCCAAGTTGAGGAAAGACAAGAAAGAGTGCAAGAAGGGCTTGCATAATCCTGAATGAAGATTTAAAGGTTGCACTTGAACTGCCCGAAGTCAGCAACGTAGGTGAGCCAAAGAATTAGATTGAGATGATCCAAGAATCATGGACACAAGTAACCACTCTTGCTGAGGATTTGGAAGTTCATCTATGATGGTCTCAACAAGAAACAAAGAAGCAGCCTCAAAAGCTGTAAGAATAGATGAAAACGATAGTACTGCAAGGCAACAATGCTCGAGCAACGCTACACAAGTACACAACATAATGCATAAAGATATTCTGAGAAGTCAAAAATTGGATGGGTGTCATATCTCGATGAAAATAGGTCTTGGAATACGTGCACACTAAAATGTAGGTCCTGAATGACAAAGTTGCGGCCACAATGGATCCGATGGAGCAACAACAAAAGTTCAAACAAATCCAACAGGTGGACAATGAACTGAATGCCCTCTTTGAGGCAAAGTTCGTAGAAAAGAAAGAGTTGCACAACTTCAGACCTACCATTCATATAGTATACATGAAGATGCATCAAGTTGATGCAACAACATATTTTGACTGGAACGTGTTGGTTGCATTGAAGCCAAAGGAGTGTAGTAAAGAGGTTATCCAACAATTTGTTGCAGAGGCATCACTCCTCACCAGGAAGTGGTAGGATAAAGTTGGAAAATTTCAAGGAGTGAGGGAGAGAGACTTAGAGTTGGTACCAGAGTTTGGCCATTCATTTGAAGAGGCAAAAGAATAAAAAGCATAAACAAAAGTGCATAAGAAAGAAGAAAAGGAGGAAAAGGGAAAACAACAGGTGCTCCAGGAAGCTGCGAAAGAACCAAGCACTTTACTCAAGGGCGAGTCAAGGGTTGTGGTAGGATCCTGTTGGGCCCTTTGTTTTTGGGATAATGAATCGAGAAATTTTTGATTGAGTATGAGTTGCACTAGATTCAGAAGAGGTTGGACAATAGAGAAAGAAATAGGAACAAAAATCAGTTGCGAAAGACAGCGCAATGCCAGCTAAGAAAAAATGGTTACAAAAAAACAAGAAAGCATGCAAGCTGAGACATAAGATGAAACCTAACTTATGTATAGGGATGAACATGAATTTAAAAGGGTTATTGTTGGGTATTTGGTTGGTTTTTTGGTTAGCTAAGAGTTCAGTTGAATTGTGATCAAGTTCAGTCTGATCTTTCCCTCTCTATGAGGTTGTTTTTAGTCAAGTCAAGTAAGGTTCTGAGTCTGTAATGTAATATACATACTAGTATGAGAGTCAAAGCTCTATGAAATGAGCCTAAAGCCAAGAGTCTATAACATAGCACTACTGTGTATTTCCAATCTTGTAAATGAGGAATGATTCTGGAGATAATATGAAGAAGGATCTAAATTTTTGAAATATGATATGTCTCTGTGTGCTTTACTTATGCATTAGAATGGTTCTTTATGGTTTATGATTTCCACATGATTATTATGTGGCTAAATGCTTATTCACAACATAAGTAGGTTTTATTATTTCTTACATGAGTTAACATATGTTCGATATGTAGATGTATTTCACAATATCAAGATGAGTCCCAAAGGTTCTGTGAATCCTCCTAAGTCTTTTCCTTACCCTTCCCTATCTATTTGTCTCAACAACGCTTGGGTGATACTTCATATCTTTAGAGGAGATGAAAATTCCATCGCTCTAGACTACTTGGTACATTTTGTTGGTAACCTGATAAGGACCTTGGTCTTATCAAACTTGTGCCAACCAGAGATGATTTTAGGGGCTAAATTTTGCTCATGGGCTAATTTTCCATGGTTTTTCCAAAAATGAGATTCACTATTTTAAAAATGATTCACCCAAATCCTATAGGATAATATTATTTTACCTCAAAAATCGCCAAAATTTTATAAAAAATATATTAAATCCTTAGAAATTTGAATATTTTTACAAAAATATCGCCAATCATTTATAGTTGGCATATGAAGGATTAGTAAGATTCACCAAGGTTTCTACAGTTCAAAATAAAATTCCATCCTTAAAATCATCCCTGGTGCCAACAGGCCTCGATGCAGACGATTGAACCTGACACCGTATGAAGGCAGTGAAAAGCCAGCAACCACCCGTTCCCTCCTTGACCTTCTCTCGATGGCTCTTCTATCGAACCCACCCACTTCCCAAACAATCCTTAAGAAGAGACTCCCCGAACACTCCTTTAGAAGATGATCCCTATACCTATATAATATGAGGAGGTAGAAGATGATAAGATGAATGCCCATTCATTGTATAAGGTGCCTTTATAAGATGCCTGTCAAATATTATAAGAGTTGTAGAAGATGCTAAGATGATTGCCCCGGCTGCCCATTTTGTTTTCCATTGTATCTTTCTCGTGTTTAAAGTGACAAGAGCGATCATATAGACTATATAGTCTATTTTCCATTCCATTGTATCGTCTCGCACCCATCCCCATCAATATAGGGTTCGACCCAGTACAATGGTGAGCCGCCATAGTCTCCACTCGATCCTCCCCGGGAAGACGGGGCTCAACAGGCAGGGCCATCCCATAGAATGGAAGCCCCGTCAATAAATATACAACCTATGTTGTACAGAATGTAGGATGCTCCCCCCTCACTATGAAGCATTGTATATACATTCTCCACATCCCAATCAAATACTGCAGCAGGAACTCATGTGATCGTATCACGGGGAAGTCGAAGAAATTGAACAACCCACAGGATGCCAAGTGTCTCTACATGCTTGACTGCTCCCTCAACGCCTCCTGTAACCAATCTCAATCACTCTCTCTCAGGTGGACTGACATGTTTTTTTATACTTTGTTGATCACCTACATCCACACATAAACATTTGATTAGCCTCATCATCATGCAAAAAGAATAAAAATATCAAAAATTACCAACCCTTATCCTTACCCACAGTGCGCGGATTTCACCCAAACATGTGCTCACATGTGTGAACTTGTTCTTTAAACAATTTCACACTAATGCAAAACTCTATGAGAAATAGTCTCACATGAGTGTGTAGCTTTCAGTGAGACAGGCACACATCTCATGCATGCTTTTTTTCCCAACCCCCACGCCCACATGAGCACATGTTCCTAGCACAGTCGCATATTATTTCTAGGAAATAGAGTTATACGAGTGCACATATGCGCGAGTATTCCTCCTTTTCCCATGCACTGGTGGGACCCTACCCTTAAAACCCCCTGCATGACCCTCCGTACAACCCCCACCTACAAACTATGAAATTCACCAAATGTGGGATGTTAGGACCACTAACTTGTCTCTCACCACTCTCAGATTGATAGCCTCATTCTCCCACAATCTCAAAATCTCCTCACAACTATATCGACAACTTCCACACTCTTTTATAGGAGCTCAGAGCCTCTTTTTTCCAATCCATTCTCAGCCATGGGATCCCGATCCCTCTATCTACATAGTCACATTCTCTAGGTCATCATCTGCACTTGGCCCCAGAGGAGCATTTTTATCATGCAATGCTCAGGTATGCGTGCTCATTTTTAATTTTATCAAATAGTTGTTATATGTTCTTTATCATTAGATATTGTTCACATCAATTAATTGGTTTTCATGTGTGCAGGTACTTTCTCCACAATATTACAACCCCTTCATGTATATGTTTGACACTAACATGTAATTATTCCCTTTGTAAATAAATTACATATCCCAGTCAGACCCTCTAGCATTTACCTTTAGGGTCCTTACATTTGGTTCTGCAGTATCTTTACCTCTGCCAAATTTGCGTATTGTCAACCATTAACACTTTTCCCCACATGATTTTTCCCATCAATATTTCCCCTTAGCAACTTGACACTCATTCTAATTTCACCCCCTAGGGATGGCAGTCCCAATCATATTTTGCATTTCTGAGAATGAACCACATACTTCTTCTCATCATATTTCTAACCTTCCCAATGGACTCCTAGGTCATATCATCTTGGTTCTATTGAATCCATATCTGCATTATCATTATCCCTCCATCTCATCCACCATCAATTTTCTCATCTGCAGATTGTCCTCCATCATTTTACCTAATATAGAAAACCACCGATGGGCCCCCCACCCTCCACTAGTTCTCTTTCACAAAATTGCACCGTCATAGGAAAATCCATCCTTCAGTGGGGTACCCATTTCTGTATCTGTATACTCAACCCAAATTATTCTTTATTTCTTTGGTAATTGTAAAAAATCCTTTGTTTTCAGCACTTAAATAGCATTTTTGTCGTCATCCTTCATGGCCTTCTTTCTCTTGGAAAAACAACCCATGTTGCCCTTAGTTGGGGCATCCACTCTCTTTTCATTCCAACATCGTTCACAAACCCCAAGTATCCCAAATCCATATACCCATGATATCTGAGTTTTTCCACTTTTTTAGGCTCTCGCACAGTTTAACCCCATATCTAGTTGTCCCCCTGACATCAGATCCAGTTTTACGGTTGCTGCCAATAATCCTTCAACACCCCAACCAAGGGAACTCTTGAGTCCCACAACATATTGACTTCATTCATGTTACCCGTCAGTACCTGATACCATATATTAATCAGTATATTTCATGAAGCCCTTTTCTTCTTGGAGTCACACCTCCCTTCCTGTCGATATCAGCACAATTTTGAGAAGGGAAACAATATCTTGACTCTCATCACCTTTTCAATGAGGAGTCTTGGATGACACAGAGAGAATCATCCTTGTTTTCTGATTTCGTTAACCCCTATAACATTCAAATTAAAAAAACTCCTATTTTATGGTGGATCTTACTATGCAACTATTGCAGTTGTTTCATACCAGTCGAAGACCTATGAATTTGTTAGGCCATCAATGCCTACGAGTCATAAAATTTTTTTACAGTCATCCTTGACTGACTTAAGATCCTGTCCACCCTTTAGAACTGTCATATGTCATTATAAACCACCCCCAAGGGTGCTGCAGTTATCGACATCAACATACACCATCAGTTACAGTTATACATTTTGGTTTCATGACACGAGCATGGGGCATGCCCACCTCGTTTTTACAGAAATTTTCTTTTTTTCCCTAGAGAAAGGTTTAGGTACCACAATTTTCCCTCTCCCTCCGACAGATCACTCTTATAGTTCCTCTCTTCACTATTCATTACAATGGTACTCTCAACAAAATAAACATTGATTTATTTCAGCTATACATATGTTTCTAACCTCACACATCAGGGGGCATTTGTTATCACTGAAAAATTGTCTACAATATTGCACACAAATGGTTAAAGAAAAAATCAATGCCAACATCCATTAGTCCACCTACAGTACTAAATTCCACCCAAAAATGCAAAAAACTATGTAATTGGGTCTAAAATCAAAGTGCACAAATTCACCAAAGGGAGTGCATGCATAGTGCGTAGAATGCAGAGGCGAAAACAGGCCTCAACAAGAACTATGCGCAAGATGCGCGACTGTGTATGATAAAATATGCATACTTCTATGAACGACACATTTATGGATTTTACTGGCCCCTCAACCACTTCTGTTCTAACCCCCAACATGATTTGACACTCATATCTGATCGAAATCTAGCTTGGAGGCTGGTCAAGGTCTAGAGGATGCCCTAAAACGCTCCTTGTTCACATTGTGAACCAATTATATATTTCCATGTATGGATGCTATAAATATGTGCCATGGGTGTGCTAATAAAATAAGATCTTCAAGGTATTGTTATGCTGCAAAAATTATTCCTTGAGAATCATCTTTTCTCTTTGAATCTTTAAAGCACCATTGCAATAGGCCATTCCACTCACCTCTTCAGGGAATAGGCATTTTTTTTATTCACCATTTTTCATTTCTTCCATTGTAAGGAGAGAAAATGTCTCAATTAGGGAACTCAAGAGCCCTCCCAAGGAGGAATAAGGGACTCATAATTCCCTATCGTTTTCTACGATTTTTTTCCTACTAATCTATTGATCCATTGGTAGAAATATGTTGGTCATTTGATCATTTTCATGGTTCTATGTTTCTCAAGATTTATAACATTTATTTCTTAGTTGTTTTTAGTTGTATTTCTTTGTTTTCATGTGTGTTTAGTTTCTCTAACCCACTCACAACCTTTGGTCTTGTTTAGAAGGCTCATCTAAACATGCAAGTGTTGTTGTTTTTCCACCCAAGTGACAAAACCAACACAACAATGTTGACATTGGTATTTAGAATTTTATGAAAAGATAGAAGTTATGTGAAAAGGTAGAATGTAAATTCGAAACATATAGACACACATGTAATGGGTATGGAGAATGGAATGAAAAGAAATGGGTGGATAATAGTATAAGGACGATAGTATTGGAATGGAAGTATAATGACAGGTAGTGGTGGTAATGTAATGATAGGTAGTGGTGGTAGTGTAATGATAGGTAAAGTAGGGATGGTTAGTGGAATAGGTAGTGTGAAATGATAGGTAGTGTAGGTATGAGAAAAGGACTATAAAGGATTTTCAAAAAACAATTTTTAGCTTTATATTCTACTTTCTAAGTAATACATTTTTTTTTATCGAACCTTGGTGTACCAAATACTGATGCAACTTGGAATGTTCCTATGATTTTTGTAGGTTTCTTGAACACTACTAGATTGTCTTATCCTTATATTTGCTTGCTAAATGCCTGTTGTCTGGGTGTATTTATTCAATGATGTTGTTGAACATTTTCCTTTGGATTTATGCAACTTGAATGCTACCTTGTCAAATGTTGTGCATCAAATCCTTTTATCCAATATTAGTGTTGATATGTAAGGTGAACTTTTGAGACTAGATTTTGTTAAAGAAATGCCAAATTTACAGTAGCTTTCAAGTATAACATTTTAATAATTAAACTGTTGTTCCTTTATGTTGATATGAAAATACAATAAAATCATACTTTCTTACAAGAATGCATCATTTAAAAATTTGAACTTTAATAAACAAACAAGACCATGTTGCTAATGAAATGTTAAAAATGATCTTGGAAATCTGATGTATGAACCCTTGTCTTCAATGTTTTTCCAAAAATTCTAAATTGTTTTAGGATCTAGGTGGTTCCTGTAGTTATTTGGAAAACAACTCAACATGAATCACTACCT
>JZKD02S0681698.1:26845-49190 GCA_000966675.3 Picea glauca | reverse complement strand
ATGTCCTAAGTAAAAATCTGAATTTAGTGGTGCCAAAAACCTTGTTTTCACCACTAAATTTGGTTTATTTTGTGTAAAGAAATGAATTTCAAGATAGAGGAGGAATGAAAGTAACAACTTCCATATAAACATGTTGATATATAAAAAAAACAAATGCATTATGACTGATTGGTTTGTTGTAGAGTTTCAACCAATGGCCATTGAGCACAACTAAAATTCAATCTTCGTCAATTGTACTTATCCTTACAAAACAATTACCAAAGAATTCCTGGATCTAATAAGGACCTAGCCAATGAGTAATAAAATTTCCCTTGAGGTATTTCAAGTTAGAATCAAAGAGAAAGGCCTTGTCACCAACTACAAATTGATTTTTCTTTATGAACTTATCATGCCACCTTCTCCGTGCTTGCTAAATTAAGATAGTTTGTTGTAAGGAATATTTTATGATCTCATATAATTCATTCAGTTGCTCAACCCTTTTATTTTTAGACTAAGTCAAATCTATTCCTTGTTCTTCTTCCAATATGAATGTTTTAACTTGAAATTCAATGGGAAGGAGGACTTGCTTACCATACACTAGTTCATAGGGAGTGAAACTAGTGGTATTCTTCCATGTTGTCCTATAAGCCCATAAAGCTTCAAGAAAATTTTATGCCCAATCCTTTCGATGAGTTGATCTTTCTTGGTCATGATTTCTTATAAAAATTTATTTGTTGAATCACTTATACATTAGCCTATGGATGGTAAGGAGGGGATTTTTTATTATTGATTTTGTATTTCTCAATGATTCCTCTCAGAAGTATTGAAGTGAACTATGCTCCTTGATATGTAGTTATTTCCTTTGACACTCAAAATATGACAAAGATGTATTCAAGCATAAAATTGGCCACAACTTGCTTGGTTTCTCTTGTCAAATCCTCTTATTTGACCCACTTGGTAAGATAATCAGTACATACCAAGATGTACCTATTTCCTTGTGACATAGGATTAATAGGTTCTAAAAAGTCTAGATCCCATTAGTTTCAATGAGAACTTGTGGCTGGACGGGAATCTCATCAGTTGTTGTTGTTCGTCCCATTCTCTGACAGTTATTACAACTTCTCACATACTTTTTGGTATCTCTAAATATATATGGCCAATAATATCTAAGACGAAGAACTTTATAAGTTGTTTGTTTATCTGCAATATTCCCACCACATGGTTCATCATGAAAAACTTTTAAAATATCAAAGAACTCATATTCCAGAACACATCTATGTATGATCAAATGAACTCCAGTATATAAAATATCTCCCTTGATCAAAGACTATATAGCACTTTATTTGATAATATTATTCTTCTCTCTTGGTGAAACATTCTTTGGTAATTTCTCATTTGCAAACCATGGGGATTTACTATATGTAGAAAATGAATTTTAATATGGAAAATAATATGCTATTGGAATACTCTCACTAGGATTATTAATTCAAGGAATAAAGTCTACCAATTGATTATACATTCCAGGTGGGTCTTTGATAGTAATATCAGATTCCTGCAAAAATATCACCCATATTATTATTCTCCCATTTGTAATACGTTTATTCATTAAGTATCTTATGGAATAATGGTTCATACAGACAAAGACTTGGTATCTAGTTATATAATGTCAGAATTTATTCACATCATGGACAACTGCAAACATTTCCTTTTCAGTCACGGTATAGTTGAGCTCAATTGAAGTTAATTTTTTATTGATAAAGGAGATAACATAGGTTAGAAGGTCTCCCTTTTGACCTACTACTGCTCCCACTATAGTATTATATGCATCTATGGAGATGTGGATTGGTAAGATATACTTTGAACCCTTCAATATAGGTGTTGATAAAATTTTATCTTTCAGAGATTGGAAAGCAGATTAGTAGTTAATGTCCCAACAAAATCATCTTTAACAATTAATTTAAACAAACACAAGGATATTTTACTAAAATTTCCTATAAATATATGATTATAGCCTGCATAGCTTAGAAAACTTGTAACATATATTTGATTTGAAGTAGTTTGAATATTAATAATGATCTCTATCTTGGTTGGACCTAACTTAAGTTTTGTAGGAGATACATAATGTACACACACAATTCCTTTAGTTTACATCATAAAACATTTTGCATCACTAAGTGATAGATTAGTTTCCAGGCATATTTTCATAATTTTTTCTAGATTGTTTAAAGCATCTTCAAAATCATCTCCATACACTAAAAAATCATCCATGTACACTTTTTCACATTCATGTATTAAATTAGAAAAAATGGCCAATATTTCCCTTTGAAAGGTAGATTGTGCATTACATAACCCAAAGGGTAGGACTTTATATGCATATGTTCCCCAGGGACAAGTGGATGTTGTATTATATTGTTTCTCCAAGGCTATTTTATTCTGATAATAGCCTCTAAACCCATTGAGGAAAGAAAAGTACTTCCTTCCTGCTAATGTGTCTAGGACTTGGTCAATGAATGGTAGATGAAAGTAATATTTCAGAGTGCCTTTATTTAGTTCTCGATAATCCACATAGATTTTCCATTTTCCAATCATTTTCTTGGGTACCACCAAAAATGGATAAACCCATTGGATATCAGAAATGGGATAGATAAAGTCTACTTTCAAGATTTTTTGAAGTTCTTCTTTCACTATCTCTTTTAACATGGGATTAAGTCTCCTTTGTGCTTGTCTGACTGATTTTACATTCTCATCTATGTAGATGTGATGTGTGAAAGTATTTTGGTGAATGCCTTGAATGTATATGTAATCCTAGGAGAATGCATTAATGTATTTTTTCAATAATTTAGCTATCCTTTCTTCCCGAGATTTCTTAAAATCAGCACTGATGTTTAGACATTTTCTAGCAAATATTTCAACAGTTTTACTATGTCAATATGATATTGTGTTTACAATAAATATAGTTTCAAATGAATATTGTAAAGGTTTTTTTATCACATATAATTGTAAGGGGGGTGTTTTCCCTAAGGATTTGGCCCTTCGATAGAGAAAATTAAAGAAAAGCGGTTTAAAAACCCACCATATGCATTTTATCCAAAGTTGGGGTGTATGAAGGCGGGAAACAGGTGGCAATAGATCAACATTTCCCTGACTCACGGAGTGGAAAATTCAACGCGAAGAGTCATGAGGACTCACGAAACGTGAATTCACGAAGCAATCTAGGCCGTCTGTTACAGAAGGACATGTGGCACAGGATCATCCTGGAGAAATCCGAGGTCCTGAAATGAAATCCGAGGTCCTGAAATGCCGATAGCCGAGGTCCCGAAAGGTCGATAGCCAAGATCCCAAAATGTTGATAGTCGAGGTCCCGAAATGTCGATAGCTGAGGTCTCGAGGGTCCAAGATCCGAAAATGTCAATATTCATCTAGGTCGTCTAATCAAAGGGGATGCATGGCACCTAATACAATAGAGAATGATTTCATGACTCAGAGGTTTGAGCATGTAGCACAATGTGGTTTCGCGAAACACGAAATCATGATGCGCCTAAGAGTTGGGCCCACGATCACAGCCCAGGGGTATATGGAAAGTGCGACCAAAAGAAAGGTAGGCACCTGATTGAGTGATAGGGGTCTGAAGTTTTTCGAGCTAATGATCGTGGCCATCAAATCCAAAGTAGGTCCAATTTTTGATCTAGATGGGTCATTTCGTGGGATCGAGGATCGGAATATTTGAAATCAAGGGGAGGGAAAACTCCCGAAATGCGAAATACTGAGATTTCATAGGGGATATACGTAAGGTCATGGTCTGTGGTCACATGGAGCAATGGATAGGAAGTGTGCCAAGAGATGAATGCATTCGTCTTGGTCTCAAAAAAATATCTGTGTGGTTTCGAAGCGCTAGGATTGAATTGGAGGAGTCGTGAACGTCTCCCGGAGAATTTATGGGTGTCAAGCTTCATCCTGATCCGAATAAAATAATTTAATGAAAGTGGGAAATGTAGTTGAGACCTCATTTCACTAGATAAATGGAAAGCATGGAAAATCTATCCATAGAGGGCAGATTGTCAGCCAAAAGTTCCCTATCATTGATTTTCTTGTGAAGCCCATACCGTCTGATCTTGTGTCTGACAGAAGAATGCAAGTGGACTTTCACAGAAGAAGATGCAAAAGCCAAGACTTAAATGTAGTGACCAGAGCGAGCTTCTATAGGGAGCAAGTTGCTTTGAGTATATATACTCAATTTTTATATTTTGTAATGGTCGATGGTAGAGGAAAGCCCCTGTATTGTAAAGTTTTAATGAAACTTTTGTTTTTATGGCCATGTATCTGTATTTGAGACTTATTTTTTAATGAAAGTCATATTTCTTACTCCATTTGATTCGCCTCTATTACTGAGAGGATTCATGATGACTGATTCACGTGGATTATTGTGATTGTGTTATGATGAATGTTTGACTGTAATGTTGTTATAATTTCTTTCAGTTCCTCTCAGATTTGAATCTTCAAGAAGATTTTATGTTTAAGTCTTTCCTCTTTGGCCTGTTGGAAGACATGATGTCTGCAGGAGACCTCTACATCATTCTCACGAACATCTTCCTCCTATTGACCCTTACTACAACCTATTGACTGAAGTTAAACTAAGACCTCACCTGCTTGTGCATACCAGTCCAGTTTTCTGAGTTAAGACGATATTTTCTTGAGACTGTGCGCATTTTCACATTTTATAACCAATTAGTGACATAAAATTATGATGGGTATCAGGATTACCTTTGCCACAATCCGTAGGTGACTTATGGTGCTAACATTTCTCACGTTGTTGCCGGGGAACGAATTGAAGACATTTCCCTGGGATAGAATGACAAAGAGCTTCTAATTCTGAGGGTGCATCAAATATCATAACCATTGAACATTGCAACTTGCACCTGGTGACTCCACTATTTCCAATCCACTATTTTAGTTGTGGCTACCTCTAGCACACCTAAAGCTGATCCAGAGAAGCTTTCTCGAGAAGTCTTTTAGCAGTTGCTTTCTCAGCTTGGAAAGTTCCTTGGGGGAACGACCGCGATCAAATCTGGTCTTTGATGTGAAAAAAGACCAGATGCATTCATGATGCATATCATTCACATGTGGAATCCATGTTTAAAGAATTGATCGATGACTCCACTGGTCTGAAATGGAAAAAATCTTGGCTCAGAGGTTTGCTCCTTTTAATTTCTCCTCTATTCTTGGTTTCCAAATGTTGTCCCTACTATAAATGAATGGGATGATTATATTTTGATATTGATAAGAAGAAAGCATGATCATCCTGGTGAAAAATTGTTTAATTTTCATATATGCATGATTCAACACAATTTTTTTCACCAAGATGTCTTGATCAAGATGTTCATATTTTCTTTGGAGTAAGATGCTCATGAATGGTGCCAATCTCTCCTTGCTGCTCATACCCATTCTTTGAAGGAAATTCACAATGATTTTAATTTATATTATAAGGAGATTTACATGTCTGACCTTATATTGGATTTCTGTTGTAAGAGGTTTGCATCCCACACCGAGTAAATGATAGGGTATTCCTCGTGTGATGAGTCTAGTGAAGGTCTGAGTGAAAGAGGAAGCATGAAGGATATTTTTGTTCATGAGACAGATGTTTTGACCAGCCCTACTTATGATGAAGAAGGCCTTCTAGTTTTAAAACAAGATAGGGTTGTGGAGGAGGATTCTTCCCTTTTCCTTGAAGAGGTTTCCCATGATATATTTTCAACTAATATTGAAGAGAAAAATCATGTGTATGAGAAGCCAGAAGAAACAGTTATTGTTGTCCCTGAAATGGATATTTTTAACAGTTATATTCTTGATGGAATTATTGTTTTAGAGGTTGATCGTAGATATGAAGGGAATCCCATTTTCTATGAGTATTCTAGTGATGATGAGAAGCAATATTATCCTACATTTGATCACTATGAAGACAATAAGAAACATGATAAAGAGGAGGTGCCATCCATTGATATACATGAGGAGATTCTTTTCCATCAGCTAGAAGATGTTATTAGAGAAGAAAAAGGAGAAGTGGATCAACAACCTTCATCATCCTTCCACCCACCTGCGCTTTCTAGAGACATTTATCCATGCGTGAGGAGCTGCGGAGTAGAGAGGGCTTTTGCTACAAATTTTCTGGAATTTTCCACTCGTTCTATGAGCCTGTAGGGGAATACATGGAGTTGTTTTTACTCCATGATTTGAAGCCTCGAAGTCTTATCCCACCATTTCCATCGGGAGGAAAGTTGAAGGATGTAATATTCCTGCTGTCATGGTTGCATCGTCTGCTATCAATCATTGACAAAGTAAAAGATCTTCCAGTTATGAAGTTACTTTAATGGCTATGGTGGAAGTTTTCTTTCACCTAGCGCTTTGTAAAAATCAATTATTCTAGAAATGTACATAAATAAGATCCTCCTAGAGCCCATGTATTTTGATTTCATTTTTTAAGACAGTTTTCTTATTGGCCTTTAATCCTCAGCAGGATGTTTTTGGAGCATGACTCCATAGCCCAATAGAAGGTGAGTAAAACTACAAAAGGAGATATTAGAGCCTCATAGGGAGGAATCTACCCCCCATGGAGCCTAATGTTATCACATATAATTGTAAGGGGGGTGTTTTCCCTAAGGATTTGGCCCTTGGGTGGAGAAAATGAGAGAAATGGGGTTTAACAACCCACCATATGCATTTTATCCAAATTCGGGGTGTATGAAGGTGGGAAACAGGTGGCAACATATCAACATTTCACTGAATCGCGGATCGAAAAAGTCAAAGGGAAGAGTCATGAGGAATCAAGAAACACGAAGTCACGAAGAGATCTGGGATGTCAGTTATAGAAGGACACATGGCATAGGGTCATCCTGGAGTCGAGGTCTTGAAAAACCGATAGCTAAGGTCCCGAAATGCCGATAGCCAAGGTCCCAAAATGTTGATAGCCAAGGTCCTGAGATGACGATGGTCCCAAGGGTCCAAGATCCCAGAATGTTGATATTCATCTAGGTTGTCTGATCAAAGGGGATGCATAGCACCTGATCCAAGAGAGAACGATTTTCCGACTCAGATGTTTGAGCAAGAAGCACAACAGGAGTTCATGAAACACGAAATCGAGACATTCCTAAGAGTTGGGCCCACGATCACAGCCTAGGGGTATATTGAAAGCACAACTAAAAGAAAGGTTGGAAACTGATTGAGCGACAGGGGTATGAAGTTTTTTGAGTTGATGATTGTGGTCATCAAATCCAAGGTAGGTACAAAATTCGATCTAGATGGTTCATTTCGTGGGATCGAGCATCAGAATATTTGAAATCAAGGGGAGGGAAAAATCCTAAAATGCGAAATCCTGAGATTTCATAAGGGATATACATAAGGTCATGGCCCATGGTTGCATGGATCAATGGATAGGAGTTGCACCAAGAGATGAAATCATTTTTCTTGGTCTCATCAAAAGATCTGCATGGTTTCAAAGCGTTGGGATTGACTTGGAGGAGTTGTGAACGTCTACTCGAGAATTCATGGCTTTCACGCTTCATCCCGATCCTAATGAAAGTAGTTAATGAAAGTGGGAAAGGTAGTTGAAGCCTCGTTTCACCACATAAATGGAAAGAATGGAAAATCTGGCCATAGAGGGTAGACTTCCAGCTGAAATTTCCTTGTCATGGATTTTCTTTTGAAGCCCATACCGTCTAATCTTGTGTCTGATAGAAGAATGCAAGTACACCCTGATAGAAGAAGATGCAGACGCCAAGCCTTGAATGGAGTGACCAGAGTGAGATTATGTAGGGAGCAAGTTTATTTGAGTATATATACTTAGTTTTTATATTTTTTGATGGTCGATAGTAGAGTAGAGCTCCCGTATTGTAAAGTTTTAATGAAACTTCTAGTTTTTTGGCCATGTATCTTTATTTGAGACTTCTTGTTTAATGAAATTCAGATTTCTTACTCCATCTTATTCACCTCTGTTACTGAGAGGATTCATGATGACTGATTCACATTGATTATTGTGATTGTGTTATGATGAATGTTTGATTGTAATGTTGTTATAATTTCTTTCAGTTCCTCTCAGATTTGAATCTTCAAGAAGATTTTATGTTTAAGTCTTTCCTCTTTGGCTTGTTGGAAGAATTGATGTCTGCAACAGACCTCTACATTCTTCTCACCAACGTCTTCCTCCTATTCACCCTTACTATAACCTATTGACTGAAGTTAAACTAAGACCTCACTTGCCCGTGCATACCAGTCCAGTTTTCTGAGTTAAGATGATATTTTCTTGAGACTACGCCCATTTGACCACTTTATAACCAAATAGTGATATAAAATTCTGATGGGTATTAGGCTTACCTCTACCGCAATCCGAAGGTTACTTTTGGTCTTAACAGGTTCTATTGTACATTTTTCCTAAAAATCTTGTTCCAAAAGATTATTTGTGGAGATTTGTTGTGAAGATTCCTATTTCTCTTCAATATCTGGATTGGAAATACACTGATTAAGTACATTCTCATCATTCTCTTCCCTAAAACTTATTGCTTGATTAATACTGCAAAAAGAATGAATATTCTCTTCCTAAGAATCTGTTTCTTCAAGCCATGACATTTGTTATGGTTCCATGATAGATCTAGTTGGTGGATACATAATTACTTGTTTTCTTTCACTCCCTCTAGAAATGATCATATTTCATGATATACAACTAATAAGGGAATCAATTGTTGCTAACTAGGGCCTTCCAAGAATAAGAGGGTGTCCACTTATGTTACATTTTGGTTGAAGAACTACAAAATCTACATGATATTCCCATGAATCCAAGGATAAAATGAAATAATATACTACTCCTTCTGGTTTTACCCAATATCTATCTACCATTTACAATATTGTAGGTGTAGGTTGAAGATTACAAATATTCAGCTTTTGCATTGTTTGAATGTTTATCATATTAACAACTGCACCTAAATCAATTAAGGTATTTGGTATAGAAACATTGTTGATCAATATGGTAACAATAGGAACCCATAGATGAACATATTTCTCTGTTGTAACATTTGTCTTCATTAGTCTAGCTAATTTTCCAACAACTTGCATTATTGTTGGGTGTTTCTGATTTCTCCCTGATTTATTAAGGAATAGTTTCATAATTTATTTTGTATAGATGGGTATGTTATTGATATCTTCCAATAAAGGAATATTTAGAAAAATTTTCTTTAGTTCATTTAATAAATCATAATCAGAAGGGGTTATATATTTTTCCAAATTCAACCTTTCTGGTAAGGGAGGTGTTTTGGTGAATTTTGATTGTTCCTTCTAAATTTCAATTGACTTGTGTGTAATAGTGGCAAGTTTAATATGCATTTCTTTTTATTTTTATTTTTCTTATACAATTATATGTTTTTTTTATGGAGTTTTTTTACCAAACCTTAATTGGATATTCTGAATAGAAACAATCCCACAATTAGGTAATGTTTCTTCTTCAACATTATAGGAAGGTCTTTCTGCTCTATTATTATGATTAGCTACTAGTTGTGATGGAAATTGAGTTGGTCCGGGTGGTGTTTGGTTAGAAGGTAGTTGTATTTGTTTTGGTTAGGTTATTTGTGGTGGGGGTGGTATGGAATATGATCATTGAGTTAACTATGAATAATGAGTACGTGGAATTTGTTGTTGTAGGTATGGTTGTTGTTGGAAAGGATAAGAATGTTGTTGAAAATAATATTGTTGATATGGATGATATGATGTTTGGGAATTGAAAGAAGGTTGGTTTCTGTAAGTGGTTCCTTTCCAACCTTGTTGAAAATTTTAGTTTTGATCCCACTGAGGAGACTATGCCTATCATGGAAGAGGGGTATTCCAATTATTTTGTACAAAATTTAGATTAGAATATGCAACAAATTATTGAGTAGGGTGTTGAGGCATACCTGATATATGTGGTTTCTATGGTCTCCTTGGTGCAACATGATAAATATATTTTTTTAATTTTCTTTTGCCTTTGCAAATTGATTTGAGTCCTCAAAATAATGGACAATCCTCCATCGAATGGTTCTATGCACAAATACCACAAATTTGAATACTATCTATTGGACATTCTCTAGGTGGACGCTTTTTCTTACATCTATGACAAAATATTGCTAAACCTTCATTTTGTTGTTCATGTTTCTTTTGATCCTTCAATGTGTCAATGTAATATCCTATTGTACTCAAAATATTGGTTTTAAAATTATTCAAAAAATTTACTATTTCTTCCCTAGTAATACTCCCTGTGGATGATTTGGTGACTTTGGAGAGAGCATCCCTTTGTCCTTTTCCATCCTTGGCCTTTCCACTAGAGTAATTCCTTTATAATTTAGTAATTTCTTCAAATGGTAAGGATGAAATATCATCTGCACCCATGAACCATCTGGTGGAAGCTCATCCTTGATCTATTTAATACAAGTGAGGTAGGGAACCACACCTTTTCCCTTTTCGATCTTGGTACCTCGAATCCTTTCCCGAAGCACCATAATTGTGTTTTAATTATTAATTTAGTAGAGGATACACAAGGCATTCCAAATTTCTTTAGAAAATGTTTTCCATAAAAGATGTGGGATTATGTGATCCTTTAGCCCATCAAGGATTATGCTCATAGCATTCATTTCACCCTTCTTCTAGGCTCCCAATAAATTTGCAACTATATGAGCTACTTCCTTATCATCAACATGTTCAAGCACAAAATTGACATCCAAGATTATGGTAACCCTCTCTTTCCAGGTGGGAAATTTTTAAACACCTTTAAGTTTATCCTCAACTCTCAAAGTCATCGTCATTTATGAAAGTGTCTTTATCCAAACTCCATCGTTTCCTTACCAAATGATTCGATGATCAGATATGAAATCCATCTCCTTAACCTAATACGTTGATGTTGTTACATCAACAATATGACTCTAATACCATGTGAATCCACTAAAACCAAACAAGATGAATGGAAACTTCAACAATTTTAATACCTAGAAAAATTATTCACCAAATAATAAATCTGAAATTGCAGTTTAATAGTTATAGCTAGGTTTCTTCACAAAATACAATCACACAACAGAAATAAATACTATGAATGTTGTAGAAAGTAAAAGAAATGAACTCACATGAGAGACACCAAATTTTTGGGGTAAAATAAGCCCTGGAAAAACCCAATGTCGGAAAACCAGTTCTTCAGTTTGTGGATTTTACTATGCAGTAGAAAATATAGAGATATCTTACAAAGCATATCGATTTACAAAAATGGTTGAAGAAACCCCAACGAAAATTATTCCCAACACATGTATGGCCCTCTCCAAACCAAATTGAAACCAAGAATACCAAAATCAACCCAACAAACAAGCTTCTGCATAAATCTTACGACCCAGCTGCACTGTATCTACATCACATGTGTGGCTCTATGAGATCTGTAGCATGGCCTATGAAAATCACTTAGGAATCAAGTCGATTCACCTGTAAAATCTCTCCTTTGTCTTCTCTACAATTTTCCTCCAAAAAACCCTCAAGTGAATCTCTATCTCTAGCTGAAATGCACCCTCTCTCAAGTGCATAGTGCACCCAACCACTAAGTCGACTTCCCTTTGTCACAATGATAATGCAAACAACCTATCTCCAAAGATATCAAGGGATGAGATCAAACCTCACTCTCTCAATGAGATGGATGGCTAGGATTAAAATACCATCACTTAAATTATTTTCACTTTTAAGTTTAGGAAAATGTGCTCATTAAGTCAACATTAAAATATAACACATTTAATTTACTTTTTCTAAGTCAAAATTTTAGGAAGTAGATTAATTAATCATCTTGGATATGTTTCATTATCATCCACCAATGCTAGGATTTCATGCATGGATAACACCTTGTGATTTACACTTCTCAATAGTATGCACATATCTCGAGGGATGTCCAAATATGGTAAGGAGCCTAGGGATTCTATCTCTAGAGTCAGTACATCAGTCATTAGTGGGGTAAGTAGAGTAGAGATTAACAATTTATTCGATAATATTAAAACATATATTCTAAGTATTCTTGGTTCTCTAATAGACACATTAGAAATTAAACAAAATAAAGAGGTAGATAATGCAACATTGACTATTTTTTGTCCAAAATGTAACAAAAGTAATCCTTTAAAAACATGTTTTTATATAACATTGAACTTTGTCATATATGTGTAGACAATCATGCTAAAAAAAATACTCATCTCTACCAGAACTCAAAGCATCCTACCAAGGAAATCATGAAGCTATAGAGAAGTTGTGTTTTGTTTCACCAAAAAGACCTTGGTATCAAAGGACATCATACGCATGTTAGGATCACTATCAACAATTCAATTCTTGTTATTCAAATCAACAATAACCCCAACAAAATTGGACCATTCCTATGTCATGGTAAGCATGTCCATGATATAAAGTTCAAACCCAACCTTGGAGAAACAAGGTTGGTGAATACCTTCCTATGGGACCATGCCTTCTCCTTATCCTATGAAACAACAATACACCCAATATTGTTCACAACACTAGTATTTCCCACGAGTCCAACAAAAATACCCAAATCAATGACCACAACCACAAATTTCACAACCTCAACAACTTCAATTACCATCAAATCAACCTCCAAGACCCACCCATCTACCTACAAAACCCATTTTAAACCCAATAATAAATTAGCTCAATCCTCTTACAACATTGAGCTATAGAATTTTCCCACTGATATGATTACTCCTTTTGATATAAATGACATTCATGTTATATTAGGAAAATAACTTCATCGTGATTCCCCTATTATTATTGAAGAACCAATAAAGGAGGAGACTCCTATTCAAACAAACAATAATAATAGTCACAATTTGATAAAACAATCTTCTTCATATGTAATAAATAAAACACAACAATCTAGTTCTCCACTTTTCTTAGAAAGGTTGGCATTAGAAAAGAAAAACAAACAATTTGGATATGATTTATTGGATGAGTTAAAGAATGTTTGTATTATAATTCCATTATTGCAAGCAATTAAATACATTCCAATTTATGCTAAAATAGTAAGTAATCATGTATAAAGAAATCAAGAAGGAAAAAGAATGACCCACAAATTAGGCAAGTTATTGCTAGATTGGAAGACCTTATGTCGGGTAAAATTTATATGAAAAAATATGTTCATCTAGGTAGCCCCATTGTAAAAATTCATATCAATAATATTCCAATTGCAAACACATTAATATATTTAGGAGAAGCAATAACTGTGATGACAAAAGGTACCATGGATGAATTACAATTCTCTAATCTTTGTTGTACACCTACAATTTTACAACTAGATGATATATCTACAATAAAACCAAAAGGTGTATTATAGGATATAATAATCTCATATTCTTCGGAGTACCCTTTATATTTCAATTTTTTACAGCCAAAATATAACTTTGGTGGTCACCCATTAATGTTCTGGCGACCTTGGTTAGCTAGAGTTGATGCTTTTATCAGTTGTAGATCAGGGGACATAAAAATTGCACATGGGGATTCAATGAAGAAATTCAATTTGTATCCACCTACTAAAGCTTTAACTCAATCATAATTTACACAATTATTTCATGATATAAATGATGATGAGGAAGAAATACATACTATTTTAACTAATGACAAAGTTATAAATCTTATAAATGTTGGACATGGTGGTATGTTGTTGGAATTGATGTCAAAGAAGGCCAATATGATCAATGTTGGGCATGATATTATGGTGTTGGCATTGATTTCAAGAAGATAAATATTGTATTTTCATTAAGAAATAATATGTCTTTGAGATCCTAAAGTATAGGAGAGATAACATATTAGGTTGTACGAAATCAGAGTGTGCAGTTTAAAGACCTTTGGGAAGGTCGAAGGAAACATCAGGAAAAGGAGTGCTACAAAGGAAGCTTTACCTGGAATAAAATATCCATAGAACCAATGAAATTTTTCCTTCATAAAAATTAAAGAGATCCTCATTATTATGGGAAGTATTACAACTGTTAGATCCATATCAGGAGAAAGATCAACTGTTAGATCGAGGTAGAGCCATAGGATGAGAGACATTAAAAACATATGATCTAGTTGATACATTTTGGGTATGACTAGAAACTTCAGATCAAACTGATCAATCATTAGTTGTTGATCGAAGGCAAGAATGAGATGGAAATCTTTAGGACTTTGAAACTTCACCACTTCGACGATTATTGGAGACAAGGCAAAAGAATGAAATTGCAAAGTCACAAAATCGTTAAATCTTGTTGACCATCCAATTTGATAGGAAGATCAGTTGAAATATCATTCGTTGATCATGGTCATCTGGTGTTGACCCTCCAAATGTAAATAATTTTGAGTCCTATAAATCCTGAAGGCCAAAGTCGCAAAATCCCACCAACCTTCGAATCAAAGAGAAACTTTAGGTTCATTATTGATTGTTCGATCGAGTACAGTGGAAGGATAGGGTAAGCTACAAATTCCTAGAGTCCTAGAGTGTCAAAACCCCAAAATCCCTCCAGTTTCTAGATCAAGGGAAGAACTTGGGGAGTAATTCTAGTCATCGTATCTAGCATTAGTGGAAGGATAAAGTAAGCAGAGGTGTTAACTGATAGTAAGCGGTGATCATCTCTTTATGACCACTTTGATAGGTATAACTCCATGGAAATTGAACTACTTTAGAGTCATAATATCCAAGAGTCCCATAGTTTCGAAGCCCCCAAATACCATGAACCATCATATCAAAGCAAGATTTAGGGAGTAATGCAAGCCATTATATCAGGTAGTCTAGAGCCATGATCCAAGAGGGAGACACATGGCCCAATTAATATGTGACAAGTGTCAAGGTCCATTTTCCACATAAGGTGTTTGAAATTCATGAATCAAGGTGACACGTGGCACACATACCATGGGTCCACGTCAACCAAGGTGATTTTAACATGACACATCATTCTAGCATTACATCCTCCTAGGATGTCTAGCTTCTCCTACTAGAAAAAAGACTCAAAGTGCCAAAGGCCAAAGTCACGATATAACACTGGTCATTGATATATGATCCTTTGGTATGTTTCTCTACCATCTGATCAATAATAGTGGAAGGATACCATAAAGAGTACTATCAACTGACAACAACCGATCACCTAGACTTTATGACCATTTTGACAGGTCAAACTTTGGAAGAATGCAAGGATTGCAATGGTTAGATATCACGAAGGCCAAAGTACTAGAGGAATTGGTTCCATTACTAGTTGTGTGATGAGGTAAAGGAGTTGATAAGGAGAGAAAAAGTCCTAGAAGAATAAGGGAAAGGCATTTGCAGCAATTCTTAATTTGGATAAACCCATGGTTTTGAGCCCAATGTCGTAAGGAAAGTGGATTGGAGGAGGTTCCTATGCATAATTTGAATTGTGTACCAGTTAAAAGGGCCAATGGATAATTTGAAAAGATTGGGATACAACCATTTCATTTATGATACAATATTATGTTTACACATGAAGGGATAAAATACAACGGATTTGACATATTTAAATTAAACAAACTATTATCATCATTATTGTTCAAATTAAAATAAGAGTTGAAATGGTTCATTGTCAAACGACGCAATGGTTCAAATTCATACCTATTTGGAATACTATATAAATATAAAAGTGTAATGGAAGGAAGCTGTCTCTTTGGTCTACATCAAAATATCAAAATCAGAAAAAAGTTCAAGAAAGGATATTGAAGACATTCATAGAGTAAGGGTGGAAGGGAGGAGCAAGGAAGGATTAGTATCCTTTGCTAATTAAATTTTAAAGAAAGGGAGTTGGTGATTCCTAGGTTTGGTTCCCTGAAAGAAGGGAGTTGATGCTTCCTAGGGTTGGAGCCCTGAAACAAGGAAGTTGGTGCTTCCTAGGGTTGGTTCCCTAAAACAAGGGAGTTGGTGCTTCCTAGGGTTTGTGCCTTGAAACAATGAAGTTAGTTTTTCCTAGGTTTGGAGCCTTGAAACAAAGAGGGAGTTGAAGCTTCCTATGTTCTGTGCCCTGAAGATGGGGATTGTTGTCTCCTAGAGTTGGTTGTCTAAATCAATCTTCATATAAAAATTGTAATTTGTAATTTAAGTTTATACTTATTGATGTTATTTACTGACATTTCTTGATGATAAAAAAAGTTAATAAATAATTATTTAAATATTGTTAAAAGTTATCAATACTGATTCACGTTCCTTCCCTCTCAGTATTTAAATACATTCCAACAATTGGTATCAGAGCAGATGCCTTCAACATAGTCTAATAACTGGAAGGTAGATTATGCATAATCCAATGGATCAATAAGAGGGAATGTATTCCAACAGAGAACCTCTGTTAATAGGGAATTATTGTGCATTTTGGATTGTGAGGATGAGAAGCTATATAATGTCCCTGGGTTGTGATATTTGAGTATCTATATAAAATGCCTACAGTTCACCTACTACTACTCCCACAAACATAGATGGAAATAAGATTTGCAATGACGATGAAAAAGAAACCAATTCCATCCTAGGAGGATTAGCCAACCCTATGTTTGTGTAAGTAATGCATTGTAAGTTACAAAAATAAATCTAGGACAAACTAAAGGTCATGTATGAAGGAGATAGAAAGGTCAAACATGCCAATCTACAAACATACATAACACAATTTGAAATCTTGAAAATGAAAGAAGAAGAGAACATATAAGAATATCTTCACAAAGTGGATGAAGTGACCAACTCAATCATAACATTAGGATAAGAACTCAAATATAAACTCATTGTCCAAAACATATTAAGATCATTACCTATGAGGTATAATTCCAATATTTCTACGCTTGAAGACAAACTAGACCTTGATAAGCTCATAGTGGATGAGCTACATGGGATCCTCACAACATATGAGATAAGAACATGACAAGAGCGACCAAAAAAAGGAGAAACAACCTTCAAGGCATCAAAAGAAAATAATAAACAAGAATAAGTGTCCAATGAAGATCATTCAAATATATTTTATGAAGAGATATCTAATTTCATGAAGAAAATCAAGAAAGGAATTGGTAGATACAAGGGAAAGTTTCCTCTAATATGATTTAACTATGGAGAGATTGGACATTTTTCTTCCAAATGTCCCTATCCAAAACAATAAGAAAGTGATGATGAAATAACTTCCAAAGAACATAAGAAGAGTAAAAACAAAGACGAAATGAAGTTCTACAAAAATAAGAAGACCTTTTTCACTCAAGATGACAGATGCTCATAAGAAGAAAGCGAAGAGGAAGAGGAATCTAAGCCTCTATTTATGAGTATATAAACCCAAGATAATCACACTAAAAATAAATTTGATATTTAATAATAAAACTTTGAAGTTAAAGGAGAAGTAGACCTATAAGAAGAACTAATCAGTGCATTGGATGAACTCAGAAAATATAAAAAGAAAAACAATGTACTAAGAGGAAAACTATTAGAATTTGAACTAGTACAACAAGGAAGATACAAGGAAATCTAAAAAACGAACAGAGAATCAGAAAAAAATTACTAGTAAACTAAAATTTGAACTCCAAGAATCCAAAATAATTGAAGAAGTCATTTTAAAACAACTCCATAATAGGGAACAAGGTTGTGAAAATCTAGAGGGTGAAATTGCCCTTCTAAAAGAGGAAATTGAAAAAGAAAAGAGGAAATCAAGATTTGAAAATAGTTCAAAAATATTGAATGATATTCGTAATTGTTAAAGATCCCCAAGAAATAATAAAAGGTTCGACTACGACCAAAAGAATTTTAATAAAGGATCTAACTTTACTTCTCAAGAAATTAACAAAATCCAAAAAATTATGCAGCAACTCTTCAAATTTCCTTCAGAAAACAAGAAAGAAAGATAGTAAATAATCGATAGAAATATGGTCTCCCCTCGTAAAAGAATGAATTTAGATGGAATTCAATTACAAGAGGAACTTCCCCCAAAAGGTATTAACATCTATTTCTTGGATATTTATTCTCTTCCAATAATTTTGGGTATAAAGAAGTATATTGTAGAATTAATGGAAAGAACAATCATAAAATTCCTCGAAGACATATCTATAAGAACAACAAGAATAAAAATATTTAAAAAAATAGAAAATATAATTCATTTTATCCCTTACAATATCACAAATTTGAATGCTACAATTGCAACTATTATGGTCATAAAGTTAGTGATTGTAGACTATCAAATATGAAAACTTCCAATATCCAATAAGAAAGATATAAGAATATATGGAGGAAATATGAAGCACAAAACAAGAAATATGATGACGATATTGCACCTGAAATTGATGAAGTTGAGAATAGAATAATCATATGTGAAGTTTATAATAAGGAATGTGAAAATCAAATCTTTTCATATAAAGTGGATCAAGCTAAAGAAAGGAGAACTCCTAAAAGAGAATATGACACAAGTATAGTTCTTGATGAGGCCCTATAAATAAATAGTTCATTATCCAATGAAAAGAAATGCAAAAATAATATTCTAAATAAAATAATGAAGAAATATTTGTTACACAAAACGATGATGAGGATTATGAATCTTCAATAGTAGACCAACCAGAAGAATTGAGAAATGATGATCTTGGAAATTTTCAAACATTATTTTGATGATATACTAAATCTCCTCCTGAACAAAAAATATAAACAAAAGAAAGGAAGGAGGAGTCATGAAAGACTTAAGCTTGTTTCTGTTGATATCCCTATGAGTATTGAAGCACAAAAAAATGCTATTCTACTTTTCAACATTCTACTTCAAATTATATTTTCTAGTAAAAATGTGTGTTTAAGGAATACAACCTTACAAAGGAAGAATTCAAATGGATAGTGGGTGAGATTGATTCTCATTTCTCATAATCCTGGTGAGATGATTGACTATGTTGTAGCATATTCCATCGGTGAACCAACTACTTAGATGACACTGGATACTTTCCATCATTGTTTATATCTAAAACTAGATGTCAATAAGCCAAAGGAAAGGGAAATAAATATGTAATATTCTTTAGAATACACAACACTTGTGAAATGTTATAGATGTTATTAAAGTATGGTATGATATAGACCAAATGATGTATTTCCAAAAGGAATGAGAAAATTATAAATATGAGTGTTACAACCAACAAAAAAAGGTTATCGAGCAAAGATCATGGTTTCAGGAGTTACATGACAAAAACATTAATATAATATCAACTTCTTTTAGAGCAGAAATATGAGCATGAGTAAGATATGAATGTGAAGAAGTTAGCTATGATTGTATGGGAAATGAACCACATCACTATTTGAGACCAAAAAAAAATGAAGAGGCTCTGGGGTTATAAGTTAGTGAATAGTTTACTAGTATCATGGAAAATTAGGAGTAGTCTAGAAACAAAAGAAGGTAATTCTTGAGAAGCATTGTATAACATTGGCACACTCTTAAAGTAAGATAATGGGAAACATAATTAAGGGATATCTAATGCATCATTGAAAGAAACCTGGATAGAAATGATTATGGATTAAGAATTATGGAAGACTAGAACATGTCTCGAGTATTTGAGGAAGCAATATAGTAGCAGATGAAAATTTAATCTTTTTTCTAAGGTACATAAGTTAAAGCTCATTTTTGCAGATTCAAAGGAATTTGGGAGATTCACACAGGTTTAAAAGAATATGAATGTTTCTGAACAAGTTATTACAATATTTTATGAGAAGGAGAGACATGTGTTCTGAAAAATGTTACCCTACAGACAGGCTAAGAGCCCATTTGGACCAAGACCTCAAACTTTGGTCCAAAGACAAAAGTGAACAAGTGGTTACTAATTTCCTGGAAAAAAATGAAGGTAATTCTTGAACGATATTTGTATAATATTGGCAAATTCTTAAAGGAAGATAAGGGAAAACATAATTAAAGGATATATAATGCATCATCGAAAGAAACGTGGATAGAAACGATTATGGATTAAGAATTATGGAAGACTAAAACATGTCTAGAGTATTTGAGGCAACAATACAATAACATATGAAAATTTAATCTTGTTTCTAAGGGACAAAAGTTAAAGTTCATTTCTATAGATTCAAAAGAATTTGGGGGATTCACACAGGTTTAAGTGAAGATGAATTTTTTTGAACAACTTATTAGACTAGTTTATGAGAAGGAGAGACATGTGCTGGGAGAAATATTACCCTACACATGAGATAATATCCCATTTGGACCATGACCTCGATATTTGGTCCAAAGACAAAAGTGAACAAGTGGTTACTAATTTCCTCGCTGCTCCAATCCTTGGGCTTGATCTCCAAGCTCCTCAATGAAAATGAAATCTTGCAAAGAATATCAAATGAAATCTTCATCCTACTCTACATGATTATATAAATAATATCTATCTATGAAGACTTAAACGAAAATAGACAGGAAAATTTAGAAAACAAGAATTTCAAGGGAATACGCCAAGTTGATATTAATTGGAAAGCAAAGAAGGAACTTACAAAGAGTGAATGAAAAGGCAGTCACTTCTCCAAGTTATCCTTGTCCATCCCTTGCAAAAATATTGACATCAAAATGTTGATTCTTCCTCTAGAATCAAAGTTTTGATACCTCTAATATTCCCCCCTTCACCTTGGAAATACCTTCAATATATAGGCTTTGAGAGGTACAACCACCATGAGAAAATGAAGGATATGGTTGAGGATATGGATCCTTAATGTTGGGATCATTTCCTAATATGAATCCCTAGCATAGGGGTTGAACACAACCAACCTCATCCCAATAGATTTTCCCCTTAGGAAAAGGTGTGGAATCCCATGATTCTCTCTAACCAAAAGTGGCGCTCACCCTTAGTTAGAGATATAACACCAGTTTCCAAAAGTGGAACTCCCTTAACATGGAAAGGGGAGAACAACCTCATCCCAAGAGATATGGCCTTTAGGAAAAGGTGGGGAATCCCATCATTCCCTTGAACCAAAAGTGTTTCTCCCCCTTAGTTATAGATAGAGCACTAGTTTCCAAAAGTGGCACTCCCTTAACATGGAAAGGGGAGAACCGGTTCTCCCTATACATGGGAAGGGGGGCTCCACCCTTCATAAAATTCCCAAATATGGTCCATTTTTCCAAGAAAAAGGTGTGTTTTGACCTTGAAATGATTGGTTTCTTCCTCCAATATGAATTAGGGGTAATGGAAAATGTATTTCACGGTTTGAATGGGTTTTGAAACTTAGAAAAGAGAATGTAACACTTGGTAAGGTGCATATGACACTTGCGATGGTGAATGGAACACTTAACAAGGTGGATACATAACTTTGCGACACTTGCGACACTTAGGGTATGAAACTCGAGTGTGACATTTTTGTGTGTAATAGATGCCCCCTAAAGTGTGAGGTCAGAAGATAAATAGATGGACAGAACAATTTTAAAATTATTCAATGCAAGGGTGTTGAAGTAGGAGAGCTTGGAGAAGTGATTGGATCATCAATCATTATTTGTAAGTTCCTTATTTGGATTTACAATTAATATCAACTTAGCCTATTCCATTCAAATTCATGTTTTATACATTTTCTTATATATTGTTGTTTTCGTCTTCATAGATCGATATGATTTATATAATAATTTAGAATAGGAGGAAGAGTTCCTTTGATAGTATTTTTGTGATTTCAGTTGTGTTGAGGAGCTTGGATATCAAGACCAAGGATTAGAGCAGCGAGGACAAAAATCACAACAAGGTATGCCACATTATTCTTCTCTCTTGATTGATTGTTTGAGTTATATCTATAGGGAAAGTAGTAACCACTTTTTTACTTCTAAATTTGGACCAAAGTTTGAGGTCTTGGTCTAAAGGGGGGATTAGCATGTCCACAGGGTAATATTTCTCACAACAAAAAAATGGCGACTGCATTGGGGAGTTTAGCTTGTCCCCAGTGAAGTCACCATTTTTCTGTTGTGAGAATTCTTACCCTATGAACATCATAAGCTCCCCTTTGGACCCAGACCCCAATATTTGTTCTAAATACAAAATTTAACAAGTGGAACTACTACTTTCCCTATAGATATAACTCAAATAGTCAAGGAAGAGAGAAGAAGAATGTGGTGTACCTTGTTGTGATGTTCATCCTCACTGCTCGAATCCTTGGGCTTGATCTCCAATCTCCTCAAGGAAATTGAAATCCTAAAAATAATATCAAAGGAAATCTTCCTCCTACTCTATATTATTATATAAAGAATATCTATCTATGAATACTAAAACGACAATAGACAAGCGATGTTAAGAACCAAACATCAATATAGCATAGAAAAACTTCAAGAAAAGTACTCAACGCCTTGAAAAAGAGATAATATCAGATAATAAGCCTCTTCGAGGGGGCAACCTCCTT
>JZKD02S0681698.1:9742-26835 GCA_000966675.3 Picea glauca | reverse complement strand
AAAGGAGGTTGCCCCCTTGAAGAGGCTTATTATCTTAAATTATCTCTTTTTCAAGGCGTTGAGTACTTTTTCTGAGGTTTTTCTATGCTATATTGATATTTGGTTCTTAACAGATGGTAAAATGAACTAAGTCCAAACTATATGTATGCATGTTCCCAACTTGACACTTGTCATGTTGAGAAATAATTTGGCCCAATTGCCCCCACCCTTAGAAATTAGGATAAAATAATTATCCATACTTTACAATTTAAGAAATATTAATATAATATTCCTTTTTGGCTTAAGATCCCTAGTGTATCCCATTATCCTTAAAGTTTAGCCCCCTTTTCCCTAACTAGTGGATTTTAGTCCCCCATACTCTTTTACATGGTTTTTCTTCCATAGTAATTTGTTTTTCATTAATATTTGTGTGTGATTACATTTGCATTACATGCATACTATCTTTTTTGCATCTTGACTCACCATCCTCAAAACACAACATATATACAAAGGCTCTTTGGCCTCAAAATTGTGTGCACTTAAGTTTGTTGCACATGGTATCTTGAAATGTGCACACTTCATCATTTTAGTGCATATTACATGAGCGCACTATACCTTGGAAGGTGTGTGACAAATGATATCAAAAAATTCACCAAGTTATATGCATATGTACATTTATATTTACACTCATAGTTGGGGTTCGGCCTAGGGGTATTACATTTATGGTATGAAAAATAATCATAAAACTTATTGTTGCAGTATTGAACTCTGTTGTCTGATATGAGACACTTCAACCTTTTTCCTATCTCATTCTCCACCAAATCTTTCCATTTCTTAAAAGTATAAAAAAATCATTTGTTTTAATGCAATAAACCCAAGTTTTACCAGTTCCATCATCAATAAAAGTAACATAATGACGAGATCCACCAAGAGATGATACCTGAGCTAGTCCTCATACATATATATGAACAATATATAACCTTTCATTATTCTTTACCTTTCCAACTCTGAGAAATATGACTCTCTTATGTTTTACATAAACACAATTCTCACAGAAATCCAAATCAATTTGTTTAAGATCTGGCAACAAATCTCATTTTTTAAGTATATACATCCCCTTCTCACTCATGTGTCCAAGCCTATGATTACACAATGTTGTATCCACTCCTATGTAATATGAAGAGATAGGAGAATCGGTATTACCAGTACATAAATACAATGTACCTTCCTTCTCTCCTTTTTCTATCACCAGTGATCCTTTGGTGACCTTCCATGCCTTATTTGTAAATATAGATATACAACCTTCAATTTTCAGTTGCCTTGTTGAAATCAGATTTTCCCTTAGATATGGTACTTGTCTTACATCTTCCAATAACCATTGGTTTCCATTGTTTTGATTTATATTTACCTTACCCATTCCAACAATTTTTCATGGTGCAACATCACCCAAATGAACCTGTCCAAAATCACCTTGAACATAATCTAGAGAATGTTTCTTATGGGGTGTGACATGAAATGAAGCCCCTGAATATACTACCCAAGACTCATAAAGACTCATAAATATTATCTATAGAAAGAATCAAAGAATCTTATACCACAACACCTGTGACATTTACTTCTTAATCTTTAACTCATTGTCCATATCTTTGTTTCTTTGGAGATCTATAGTCATTCTTCAGATGTCCTTTTTTCCCACAATTTGAACACTCTATCTTTCCCAGACTCGATTTGGATCTTCCCTTACTATAATTCCCATGGTTCCCTGAGCCCTTTCCTCTATCGTTTTGTCTTCCTTTGTTCTCCATAGTCGAAACCTTACCTAATGTTTCACCCATTCTTTTATGTCGCATTTCCTCGCTAAGGATAACACCAAAAACATCATCAAATTTTAGAGTGTTTGAACTAGAGACAAAGTTACTTACATCCATAAGAAAGCTATTCCATATTTCTGGCAATGAGTACATGATTATAAGATCCCTTAATTCATCATCAAATTCCACTTTTACGAAACTTATCTAATTAGTAACCATATTAAATTCATTTAACTGATCTACAATAGACCCACCTAATGGAATTTTCATATTAAATAATATCTTCATTAGAAATACCTTATTAGACACTGATGGTTTTYCATACAGTTTAGCCAATGCATCCATCAAATCCTTCATTGTATTTTCTTTTGAAATWTTGAAATCCATTGATGYTKCCAGGCTCAGTCGTATCGTTCCTAGTGCCWTTCTCTCAAGAACCTCCCATTCKTCCTCCTTCATGGACACCATATTCTTTGCTATTATTCCAAATGGTAGGAATATATCCCTATGATATAAATAATCTTCCAYCTGCATCTTCCATAACTAGTAGTTTTGGCCCTTAAATTTAYCAACCATAAGCTTTCCATATTCCWCCATTTCTCCCACTTKAACAAGCAACCCTCTTTTCCTGYGAGTTACCTTTYAGTCTGATATCATTTGTTATAAGAACAACATCRCGTAGAAATAAAATAAAAMAAATGCATAAATCAAACAMAAAAGATACACAATACAATAGAGACATAGATGTATGTGGYTCAACCARTGTGGTCTACGTSCACCACAGAAATTGYCAGGTCCTTCCCTTTTACTATCCATCAAAATGAATGGATACAACCTACAACACACYMGCTATAACTTCCTCTTCCTTCTCTCATAGTATCCTCTCTATGAATACAATATTTGTGATAATAGACAACCGCAATACAATTTTGTCATAAAAAAGAGGGTTTCCTTCTAGCAGGGATGATTTTAATGATGGAAATCTATTTTAAAATGTAGAAACCTTGGCGAATCTTAGTAATCCTTCATATGCCAACTATAAATATTTGGCAATATTTTTGTAAAAATATTCAAATTTCTAAGGATTCTATATAGTTTGTATAAAATTTTGGCGATTTTAAAGGTAAAATAATTTTATCCTATAGAATTTGGGCGAATCATTTTTAGAATAATGAATCGGTTTTTTGGGAAAAACCATGGAAAATTAGCCCATGAGTGAAATTTAGCCCCTAAAATCATCACTGCCTTCTAGGTAAAAACATGTTGGATTATTGAGAGGGGGCGTGAATTAGTAATAGAGAAATAATATTTTTTAACCACAAAATGCAAGCGTTATATCAATGCAGCATTATCATCCAATAGACTCAGAGTAAATAAACAATGAACAAATGAGGAATCATACACATACACAGTACACCAGTGTTTTTGTGTGGAAACCCAAGCGGGAGAAAACCACATAATGTTTTTTCTTATATTTCTTTAATAATTACATTCATTGGAAGCACCAAATTCCTTTTTTTCCAGCTGCAACTGGAAGAAGGCTCCAACCTCCTAGTTTATTAGGCTACAACCTAAAGGAATCTCAAACTACGCAATTCTCTAGCTACAACCAAAACGAGGCTACAACCCCCTAGATGTTGAGGCTATGACCTAAGGGAAGCTCCAACTCCCTAATTCTCTAGATACAACCAGAAGGAGGTGACAACCCCCTATGTTTTTTGGATACAACTAGAAGGTGGCTACAACCACCTGTCCTTTCCCCGTCCAACTGCCCTGACGTAGAAGTAGAATGATGGAACCATTGCCACACTATAACTATGAGATATACTGTTGTAAACCTCTACAAATAAAACTATAATCAACCTGTAACAACCTCTACTAACAACCTATGCCAACATGTACCATACATCAACCTTTACCTCAAAACATACCATAAACAAATGCCTGGACCATGCATGAAACCTATACAAATAACCTGTCACAATAACCTATAATCAACTTGTACCATAACAAGTGCATCAACCTTGCACCAACCCATGCCTCAACATGTACCATAAATGAGTGCATCAACCATGCACCAAATATGTACCAATCATGAATCAAATACACATAAACTATGACTCATCAAGATGTACCAACATCATCAACTATACACCTTATGTATGTGCCAACTCATCAACTACTTGTCTCAACCATGTACCCAACATGTACCACAACCAAAATCCCTCATCAATTTCATCATCCAAATCTTATTTGTAGCTCTGTAATAGACTTGGTGTATATTATCACATACCTACAAATATTCCTTAACTTTAACAACAAGAGACTAGCATTTTCATCAAACTTTACTTTAGTCTCACATGACTAATTTTGGATTAGTCAACAACCCTAACTTGAAATAATCATAACTATGTACCTGTAATGAAAAATGATATGAAAATAGTAAACAATGTTCTTTAGTATCTTTTATTCAATTCCTCTAGGTTTCTCTTCTTGGAACCTCTCAGAAAAGGAGTTATAGAAAAAATGGCATACCTTGTTGAATTATGGCTTATTCTAGAGAGCGAACTTGTAGAGCATACCCTGCATGGAATATTTTTTTTATGGATCTGAAAATGGTACAAAAAATACTAAAAACTATACTCTAACCAATACATTTTCTATTACTTAATTTGGATATGTTATGAAGAAGTTATGACATTTTTACCCGAAACATTTGTTTTAGACTAGTTTCAGGACTAGCCACAAGCCCTAGTTTCCATGGAGTGTAAATCCAAAACTAAAATGAACGACAAGATGAAATTTTTATCACAACTACTTGGATATGTTTCCTCAATGGCTTCCGAATTTGACGGTTTAAGTAGTCAATGTAGTCAAAGCAGTCAAAGTGGTTTAAGAGATTTTAGAAGGTAATTTAAATAATAAAGTGAAGTGATGAGTATATTATAAGTCAAAGTGAATACAAAATAAATTATTTAAATAATAAAGTTAATGGATAAATTACTAATTGGACAAGTTGTTAGAAGTGGGTTAGCCCTAAAATAAGGAAAGTGGGTTAAGATGGTTAAAAGGTAACCCCTTGAGGAATCTACATGAAAGTATAAATAAGAGGCAAGGGTCTCTCATTTTTAAACACACTTGAGAATATTGAATATCTACAAGTGGCTCGGGTAACGAAAGGATATCTAATCCAAATTTAAGAGGGAAGAAGAAGTAAATAAGTCCTAAATTCAAGGGAGGATAAAAAAAATTTATGATTCTTTCTAAGGTATGTTATTTATAGGTCATCTCATCATTTTCACAATAAATTTTTTTATAGAATGATTTAGACCGTGAAATTGAGAGGCCATTGAGAAAAAATATCCAAGTAGATGTGATACATATTTTGTCTTGTGGGTCATTGTATTTTTGGAGTTACACATCATGGAAAATAGGGTTTGTGGCTAGTCCTGGAACTATTCTAAAATAGGTGTTTCAGGTTAAAATGTCATAACTTCTTCATAACATATCCAAATTCAGTAAGAAAAAATGTATTGGTTCGAGTACAATATTTAGTATTCTTTGTAAAAATTTTAGATCCATACAAAAAATATTCCATGCAAAGTATTCTCTACAACTTCGCTCTCTAGAATAAGCCAGAATTCAACAAGGTATTCCATTTTTTCTATAACTACTTTTCTGAGAGGTTCGATGTAGTGAAATATGGGGGAATTGCATAATGTAACAACCCTTAATTATTAAGATGATTAATTTAATAATATAATCCTAAAAAGATTAGCTAAACTATATTTATGTCTTAAAATAACATTTCTAATTGATTATTATTAAAATAGNTCCTTAACTTTAACAACAAAAGACTAGCATTTTCATCAAACTTTACTTTAGTCTCACATGACTAATTTTGGATTAGTCAACAACCCTAACTTGAAATAATCATAACTATGTACCTATAATGAAAAATGATATGAAAATAGTAAACAATGTTCTTTAGTATCTTTTATTCAATTACTCTAGGTCTCTCTTCTTGGAACCTCTCAGAAAAGGAGTTATAGAAAAAATGGCATACCTTGTTGAATTTTGGCTTATTCTAAAGAGCGAACTTGTAGAGCATACCCTGCATGGAATATTTTTTTTATGGATCTAAAAATGGTACAAAAAATACTAAAAACTATACTCTAACCAATACATTTTCTATTACTTAATTTGGATATGTTATGAAGAAGTTATGACATTTTTACCCGAAACATCTGTTTTAGACTAGTTTCAGGACTAGCCACAAGCCCTAGTTTCCATGGAGTGTAAATCCAAAACTAAAATGACCCACAAGATGAAATTTGTATCACAACTACTTGGATATGTTTCCTCAATGGCTGCCCAATTTGACGGTTTAAGTAGTCAATGTAGTCAATGTAGTCAAAGTGGTTTAAGAGATTTTAGAAGGTAATTTAAATAATAAAGTGAAGTGATGAGTGTATTATAAGTCAAAGTGAATACAAAATAAATTATTTAAATAATAAAGTTAATGGATAAATTACTAATTGGACAAGTTGTTAGAAGTGGGTTAGCCCTAAAATAAGGAAAGTGGGTTAAGATGGTTAAAAGGTAACCCCTTGAGGAAGTTACATGAAACTATAAATAAGAGGCAAGGGTCTCTCATTTTTAAACACACTTGAGAATATTGAATATCTACAAGTGGCTCAGGTAACCAAAGGATATCTAATCCGAATTTAAGAGAGAAGAAGAAGTAAAGAAGGCCTAAATTCAAGGGAGGATAAATTCTTTTTATGATTCTTTCTAAGGTATGTTATTTACAGGTCATCTCACCATTTTTGCAATAAATTTTTTTATAGAATGATTTAGACCATGAAATTGGGAGGCCATTGAGAAAAAATATCCAAGTATATGTGATACAAATTTCATCTTGTGGGTCATTGTATTTTTGGAGTTACAGATCGTGGAAAATAGGGTTTGTGGCTAGTCCTGGAACTATTCTAAAATAGGTGTTTCGGGTTAAAATGTCATAAATTCTTCATAACATATCCAAATTCAGTAAGAAAAAATGTATTGGTTAGAGTACAATATTTAGTATTCTTTGTAAAAATTTTAGATCCGTACAAAAAATATTCCATGCAAATTATTCTTTACAACTTTGCTCTCTAGAATAAGCCAGAATTCAACAAGGTATGCCATTTTTTCTATAACTACTTTTCTGAGAGGTTCCAAGTAGTGAAATATGGGGGAATTGCATAAAGGACATTGAAGAACATTGCGTACCATTTTCAGATATTTATTCATTATAGGTACATAGTTATGATTATTTCAAGTTAGGGTTGTTGACTAATCCAGAACTAGTCATGTGAGACTAAAGTAAAGTTTGATAAAATGCTAGTCTCTTGTTGTTAAAGTTAAGGAAGGTTTACAGGTATATTATAGAGTTACAAAATAGATTTGGATGATGAAATTGATGAGGTATTTTGGTTGAAGCACATGTTGGGTACATGGTTGAGACAAGTAGTTGATGAGTTGGCACATACATGTGGTGTATAGTTGATGATGTTTGTACATATTGATGAGTCATAGTTTATGTGTATTTTATGAATGATGGGTACATATTTGGTGCATGGTTGATACACTCATTGATGGTACATGTTGAGGTACATGTTAGTGCATGGTTGATTCACTTGTTTATGGTATAGGATGATTAAAGGTTGTTTGGTACAGATTGGTGCATGGTTGATGCATTTTTTTATGGTACATGTTGGTGCATGGTTCATACACTTGTTTATAGTATAGATTGATTACAGGTTGATTGGTATAGGTTTGCATCATTATATCTCACAAATAAAGTGTGACAATGGCTCCATCATTCTACTTTTATTTCAGGGCGGTTGGATGGGGCAAGGATAGGTGGTTGTAGTTGCCTTCCGGTTCTATCCAGAGAAAATAGAGGCTTGTAGCCTCCTTCTTCTTGTAGCCATAGAATTGGGGAGTTGGAGCTTCCTTCGGGTTTTAGCCTGAGAAACTAGGGGGTTGGAGCCTCCTTCCAATTGAAGCTGGAAAACAAAGGAATTTGATGCTTCCAATGAATGTAATTCTTAAATACATAAAAGAAAAAACATTGAATATATTTCTCTTGGTTTGGGTTTCCACGTAAAAACACTAGTGTATTGTGTATGTGTATGATTTCTCATTTGTTCATTATTTATTTACTCTGCAATTATTGGATGATAATGCTACAATGATTTAATAATTGCATATTGTGGTTAGAAAAGGATTGAATTTCTCTATTACTGATTCACCCCCCTCTCAGTAATCCAACAATTTTCTCAACTTGCAATTCATTTTCATAGGAGTGGTAACAGGTTTACAATCTTCCATTCTGAACCCATTTAGCATGTCTATGATATACTTAGTTTGAGAAATAAAAATTCCTTGGTTTATTTGATGTATATGAAGACCCAGAAAGAAGGATAGTTCTCCAAGTAATGACATTTCAAATTCATTATGGATATCCTTTGCAAATTTCCGGCTTAACCAATCATCAGTACTTCCAAAAATAATATCATCAATATAAAATTCAATTAATAAAATACCATATTGAGTTACCTTGATGTAAAGGATTTTGTCTGCATTTCCTTTTCTGAACCCTTCTTGCTATAGATATTTATCCATTCTATAGTACCATGCTCTAGGAACCAATTGTTCAATGTAGATTTCTTCTTCAAGTTCCCCATTCATAAAAGTTGATTTCACGTCCATATTTGTCCATATTATTCAAGATTATGCTACACAAGTGTCCATAATTTTGACTCATGTGTCACTGTAATATCATGAAGTACTACTACAATTGATTAATCTATCATATTGTACTTCTACTAACTGAATGCACTAAATATTTCTACTCAAAATCTGCAAGCTGCTCGAAGGATGGTTCTTTTGTCTGGCTCATCTACTGCATAGACTCCCCCTGTCTATTATTGATATTATATGAGAGTCTCTAAGTCGGATGGATCACAACAATTCCTAGTCTGAAGTGTATTCATCATCATATTCATTAGTAAATTCATCATCTCTCTGAGCCCTGACTTATTTCTTTCTATCTGTGGATTCATCTTTCACTACAGTGCTTGAAAGTACAATCTCTTGAACATGTTCCTTATTTACTTGTCCTTATTTTCTTTAAGTTATTTTCCAAATCTTTCTATATCTGACATCTTTCCTTTTCTCTATATAATTTTCTTCATCTCATTTTATTTCCAATATTTGATCTCTAGGACATGGTATTTTTTTACCTGTTCTTCATGTTTTGAAAAACCATTGTCAACATACCAACCACGCTTATTTTTCTTAGCTTGTATAAAGAGTGTGAATTATTCATTTCTACATTGATTCTTCTTTCTTATCCATGTTCTCTTCTGAGGCTCCTATCTATGATTGTTCTTGTTTTGTTGTGGTTCTATAGGAGGGACTATCATTCTACAATATTTGGCCATGTGACCAAAGCTATTTCACTTGTATCATTCCACTTTAGTGCTCAATGATTCAAACCCTTTGTATATTCTTCTGTATGTTTCACTAGGCCTTCGTGGATAACCATTTATGCTCCTTCTATTAGATTTTCAATTTATAGTTTTTTGTCCAAGATTATGGCATGCATAACATAAACCCAAAAAGATAGTTTGATACCTGGGAGTTGAAAATATTATCAAAGGAGTTAACATTATGAATCCTTCTTATTCCTAAGGCCTATTTGTTTCTGTCGGTCATTGATTCTAAAATCCGAATCTTCTTGGTGCAGGAGTGTCCTTGTAATATTCCTTGTAGGTCCCCCTATCCCCTTTGATTGTTTCTGCATAACTCTTTCGATATCTTTCTTGTTCTGTTGTTTTGTACCTTGATCCCTTTTCTGTCTGATTGCATCCAAGTACAGACTTGTCATGGTTAGGCCTTTGACTCTTTATAATGTCATCCAAAAATTTTGATCTTTTCTACATATTTTTATTTTGAAGATCCTTTCTCAATGTGACAATCTATGCTTCCAAATTTCCAATGATTATGTCTCTTTCTTCTAACTTTTTTGTGAGATCTTATTCAATTATTTTATATTATTCTATTTTAACCTTCAATTCCGTGATGATCTGCTCTAGTTCTTGAGTGTCTTCCTTCTTGTCTAGTTATGCTTGTAACTTCTTGTTTTTCCTCTTTTCTCTTCTTATAACTTCTATGGAAGTCAACAATTTTTCTTGGTAGTCAACTTCCACCTCTTTATATTCTTCTTTGGTGTCTTATTTATCAGATTCATCTACTTCCATGAATACAACTCTTTCTGTCGCACTATCACTTACTTCATGTTCATCTGATGAGGAGATGCCTTCTTTGGTGCATAATCTTTTCTTGAAAACTTTCTTTGTGGTTCTTTTGCCTTTATATGTTTGTTTGTTATTTGAGTAATCTTCATCATTCCCTTTATTTTTCTTATGAGTAAATTTGTTATAAAAATGACCAATACCATCAAAATTAAAACAAATCAATGGAATCTTACCTTTATATATGTCGTTGCTTCCCTTGTTCAATCTCTTGAAAAAATTGGCCATTTCTTCATCATCTTATGAGATGTCACTGTTGTTTCTATGTTCTTTTTCTTTTTTCTTTCCCTTTTTCTTTGACCTTTTGGATGCTTTGAAAGCTTTTTCTTTTATATCTAGATTTTTCTTTTCAGTTCTCATTTCATATGTTGTGAAGATTCCATGTAGTTCATTCATTCTTATTGAGTCTAGATCTTCTCTTTCTTCTACTGTTGATATATTAGGATCAAATCTCATAGGAATAGATATTAGTACTTTCTGAACAATTAAATATTCTTTAATTTATTCTCCCAATCCTATTATTGCATTTACTGTTTCATAGACTCGTAAGAAGTAAGTTGCAATATTCTCATCTTCCTTCATCTTTAGTTGTTTGAACTGACCTCTATAAGTTTGAAGATTTGTTGATTTCACTTTTGAATCAGCTTCATAAATATTTTGAAGTTTGTCCCAAATCTCTCTAGTGGATTTAAAATGCAAAACTTTGGTGTATACCGATTCATCAAGACCATTCAAAAGTGCATTTGTGGATTGGGAATTATTTTGACCGATTTTTATTGCTCTTTCACTTATTGGCGGAATTGTTGGTTCTTTGTATCCATCTACTATAGATTTCCAAATTTCAAGTCCCTGTGCATGTATATATGTTTTCATCCCTCTTCTCCATAATGTATACTTTTGTCGATCAAACTATGGTATTCCATGTTTATACATGTCGTTTCTCTCCATGATCTACCTTTAAGTGGTTAAACTGATTCTTGAAGGAACCGACTCTGATACCAATTGTTGGATTACTAAGAGGGAGGGTGAATCAGTAATAGAGAAATAATCATTTTTAACCAAAAAAATGCAAGTGTTATATCAATATAGCATTATCATCCAATATTTGCAGAGTAAATAAACAATGAACAAATGAGATATCATACACATACACAATACACCAATGTTGTTACATGGAAAAACAAATGGGAGAAAACCACAAAATGTTTTTTCTTATATGTCTTTAAGAATTACATTCATTGGAAGCACCAACTTCCTTTGTTTTCCAGTTGTAATTGGAAGGAGGCTCCAACCCCCTAGTTTCTTAGGCTACAACATGAAGGAAGCTCCAACTCCCCAATTCTTTGGCTACAACTAGAAGGAGGCTACAACCCCTTAGTTTCTTAGGATACAACCTGAGGGAAGATCCAACTCCCCAATTATTTGGATACAACCAGAGGGAGTCTAAAATCCTCTATGTTTTCCAACTACAACCAGAAGGTGGCTACAACCACCTTTCCTTTCCCTGTCCAAGCTCCCTGACGTAGAAGTATAATGATGGAACCACTATAACACTATCACTGTGAGATATACTGTTGTAAACATGTACCAATCAACCTGTAAAATCTATAACAACCTGTACCAATAACCTATGCCAACATGTACCATACATCAACCTGTACCTCAACATGTATGATAAACAAATGCAACAACCATGCATCAAACTTGTACACATAACCTGTCAAAATAACTTGTCCAAACAACCTGTAATGAACATGTACCATAAACAAGTGCATCCACCATGCACTAACTGACGCAACCACACTCCTCTGAGCACACTCGCTTCCTCAGGATCTTCTTCTTCTCGGCCTAAAGAACTCCAAGGTTCTCCTATTTCCCTATCAGGAAATCTGGGCCCACAGATTCTCCTCGTGATCCCCCTTTCTCTACTTATCATAGGATCAGAACTCACAGCTTCGCAAGTTCACTGTCGATCACTGGGCTCTCAGATCCCCGAGACCCGATGGCTCTGTCAACACTGACCTCTTCCTGTATATATCGGGACTTCTCTTATTGCAGTTTTTCTACTCGCGATGTTGAACACTTTGATTTACCGACTCCCGATACCCGACGCACCGAATCTTCGATGCACACATGCGAGTTGACTTTCTCCACTCCTGTCACTTCGATCGGGATTTCGGAATTTGTGGGTTCATGAATCCTAATGACCAAGGTATCGGGTCTTTCCGTTATCTTTCGCTTCAGCAGATTTAAGCTCTTCTCAGCCTCTGTTGTCCAGTGAAAAGATTTGTGTCGCTTCTTCACCGTATCCATCATTGTTTCACTAAGTCCACTGAAATTCTTGATGAACTTTCGGTAGAAACTAGCCAAACCATGAAAACTTCTCACCTCGAAAATACTTCTCGGTGATGGCCAATTCTTGATCACTTCATGTTATGTCTCCATAAATGAGGATGACTTCATGTTAATCAACAACTTCTCCCGCTGTAGCTTTTTCATCACAATGGCCAAATGCTTCAGATGTTCAGCCTCTGATTTACTGTAAATCAGTATGTCATCCAAATACACAATGACAAAATTCTCGATGAACTCCCTCAGGACTTTATTCATCAACCTCATAAAGGTACTTGGTGAATTTGTCAATCCAAATGGCATAACAAGCCATTCATACAAACCTTCATTTGTCTTGAATGTTGTCTTCCACTCATCACCTTCCCTCCTGCGAATCTGGTGATATCTGCTCTTCAAATCAATCTTTGAAAAATAATTTGCCCCACTCAGGCAATCCATTAAATCATCCATTCTCAGTAATGGAAATCTGTACCTGATGGTTATATTGTTGATTGCCCTTGAGTCAGTACACATTCTCCAGCCTCCATCCTTCTTTGGAATGAGTATTGTTGGAACAACGCATGGACTCAAGCTTTCCCTGACCAATCCTTTGTCCAATAACTCCTAGACATGCTTCTTGGGTTCTTCATTTTCTTGCGGCGTCAACCTGTACACGACCTTATTCGGAAAACTGGCTCCTGGTATGAGATCTATATGGTGACTCACACTCCTCATCGGTGGCAATGAATGAGGTAATTCATCCACTATGATATCAGCGAACTCTTCCAGCAGTTCCTGAATCTCATCTGGTAGATCGTCCACTCTTGTGCTAGTCAGAACAATTCTCGGCTTCCTGACCACAAAGAATTGTTGATCCTCCTTCTTCTTCACCTCTGTAAGAAGCTCCTTCCCACTCATGAGAAGTACTGTGTTGTTCTCTTTTGGCTTCACCTCCTTATCCTTTATCGAAAGCAACATATGGGTTCTCCCATTCTTCTCCAGGGTATATGTGTTCATTCTCCCATCATGAATCACATTTCTGTCATATTTCCATGGTCTACCCAACAATAGATGACAAACATCCATGGGAATAACATCACATAAGATCTTATCATTATATCCACCTATTTTGAATTCAGCCAAGCATTGTTTAGTAACAGTTACCTGGTGTCCTTTTTGTAGCCATGAAACTATGTATGGGCTTGGATGATCAGTCATCTCCAGCTCTAGTTTCTCTACCATCACTGTAGATACGAGATTATCCATGCTACTGCTAACAACAATGACCTTGCACACCCTATCCTTGGTTTTGCAAGCTGTTTTGAACAGTTTGGTCCTTTGGACTGAACTTTTCACCTCCTTCTCGGGTGTCAAAAGGAATTTTCACATCATAAGCGATCTTCCGCCTTCTGCGTCTTTTGCCTCAAGATCCCGCCTCTACGCTTCGGTGATGTGAGATTCCCCAATGTCATTCTTTTTCTCTGGACACTCGTACGACTTGTGCCCATTCTTTCCACATGTGAAGCATGTGACTACTCCACCTCTTCCTCTTACTCTACCTCTAGTACAAGGAAAAGTGTTGTTGTCAGCATATCCTCCGCTCTACTCTGTATGTTGTCCTCTCTGTTCAACATATGGCCCTCTCTGTGAGGTTCCACCTCTTTCAACTTTTCCCTGGGGTTTTTTCCATTTCTCCTTGGGATTTTGATATTTCTCCTGGGCAACTGCTTTGCCTCTGGGCTGACTTCTACCTCGCCCCCACTGACCTTTCTTACGGCTCAGCTTCTCTTCGGCTTTCAGAGCCATCTGATAAGAATCCTCCACAGTTCGGATGGTTAGCATGCTCAATTCATCTTGAATGTTGTATCTCAGACCATTCAGATATCTAGCAACCTTCTCATCATCGCGCTCCCGATGACCTGCTCTGATGTTCAGTTGATAGAATTCTTCAGTGTATTCTTTCACTGTCATCATCTTCTGTCTTAGGTTCTACATCCTTCTGAATAGAGTAATTTGATAGTCTCTTGGGATGAATTTCACTTTCATCTTTGCAATCATTCGATCCCAACTCGTGATCTCTTTCTTGCCTTTGCAACGTCTGTCTGCTTGTAGCTCATCCCACCACAATGCTGCATGTGCTTTCAAGCGCGTAACAACATGCTTGACTTTCTTATATTCTTCGACATCTTCATAGTCAAAATATGTATCCATAGCTCTAATCCAATCTAGTAGCTCCTCTGCATCCAGATTTCCCTCATAAACTGGAATGTCCATCTTTTCCCTCGCACCCATTTTGGCAATAGATTTAATCAATCACTCATTGGCTACATCTTCGGCTGCAACTTCCTCCTCGCGCTCATCCTCAACTTCATTATCAGAATCACTAATATCCCCTGCACTAGCTGTGCGTCTCTGCGTTGTCTCCATGTCTTCGAGTCTTGCTCAGAGATCTCTCATATGTCTCTCCATTTCTGTATTGACTACCAGCCTGCCTCTTCTTCGCACCTCCCTATCTTCATGATCAGGTGATTGTCTTTCTCTCCTCAGCGGCATGATGAATTCTCTTTTTCTTTGCTACAAAAAGAAAAGAGATATTCCCGCTCTGATACAATAACTGACGCAGCCGCACTCCTATGAGCATGCCTGCTTCCTTAGGATCTTTTTCTTCTCAGCCCAAAGAACTCCAAGGTTCTCCTATTTCCTTATCGGAAAATCTGCGCCCACAGTTTCTCCTCACGATCTCCCTTTCTCTACTTATCGGAGGATCAGAACTTGCGGCTTTGCAAGTTCACTGTCAATCGCTGGGCTATCGGATCCCCGAGACCCGATGGCTCAGTCAACGCTGACCTCTTCCCGTATATATCGGGACTTCTCTTATCGTGGTTTCGCTATTCATGATGTTGAACACTTTGATTTACCAACTCCCCATACCCGACACGTTGAATCTCCGATGCGCACGTGTGAGTTGACTTTCTCCACTCCCGTCGCTTCGATCAGGATTTTGGAATTCACGGGTTCATGAATCCTAATGACCAAGGTATCGGGTCTTACCTTTTCCTGATCCCCAATACTGTGCCACCTGTCCTCCACTAGCTCCTGCTGTGGCCCACACAACTCTCCCGTCGAGATATCGCGGATCGCGACTCCAAGTTGCAACAACTTAGAGCTTCAACTTGTGAATCCCCGATATGTGATGTCACATGTATATCTGATGGTCCCTATGACTCGGGATCGACGACTCTGCCCTTCCTGAGCTTTAATCCTTCTGATGTTCTCGCCGTAACCTACTTGCACCTCCGCAAGATCCAACGACTCTCGGAACTTCGCGAAATCTCCTTAGAGAGTTTCAACCATCCGTTCTTCCTTGAGTAACCCATGAAATGAAGATGTGTCTCCCCACGAGACTTTTTCACCTGCTCGCTAACCTGCGAGGCTTCCCTCAGACTTTCAATAGCATCTTCCCTGTGCTTGTCCTCAGTGGATTTGAAGGCCTACTCCTCCTGATCTTTTCCTCGATTTCAAGTCTTCTTGGAAATCGCTTGCATGCACTCCTTGCGGCAACCCTTCAACCTCGATTGAGTGTTGAAGTCTTTCGACTCTGCGCACTCCTGCAGCAGCAGTCTTCTGATACTTTTCTCAGAATCACAACTCTGAGACTTGGCTTGGCCTACGCACTCCTTGCATGGCACTGTGCCTAACTGCACCTTCGAGGAAATGAGAAACAAAATATATCTCTAATTGAACCCTTCTGTCAATGCACTCCTTGCGGACAATTCAACTACACTCCTTGCAGGAATCCTTTGACTCAATTAGAGAAACAATTGAAACTCATTCACTCACCCCTTCAGACTTCAGTTCAACCATGAAATCACATACACAGCATATAAAAGCAAATGTATGACAAGAAATAAACATTCATGAGCATATCAATATCAACACACAAAGAATCAACATAAACCATGAATTTGAATCAGAGTTCTTCTATTAATTCAAATGTCTATACATGGGTGTTCTTCACACAGTTATCTACATGATATTCTCTTCTTCTGTTTATGTTACAATGATACAATGAGGGTGTCTATATCCATTTTCCCTCTTGGACTCTAAAGCTATCAAATCTAAAATTAAATTCCTATCTACCAGCATTAACTATATTAAATGTTGACTATCTATCTAAGGACGAGAGCTATCCACTCAAGTTTCATTACAATATACAAGTGTGCTATCTCTTAAATGAGTCATTTAAGATTTGCGCAACAGTTCCAAAGCATTTTCAAAATTTGTGTTGGCTTGTCTAGCTATCCTCTGCTTCCGCACTTGCTCACTTGATGTGTTGGCGATGCTCCTGTATCACCAACCTATACCTCAACCTGTACCATCAATGAGTGCATCAACCATGCACCAAATATGTACCAATTGTTAGAAAAACAGGACCGCGGAGAAATAAAATAAAACAAATGCAGAAACAAAACACATAAGACACACAATAACAGAGAGACACAGATTTATGTGGTTCACCCAGTGTGGGCTACGTCCACCAGAGAAATTGCCAGGTCCTTCCTTTATTATTATCCAGCAAATGAAGGGATACAACCTACAGTAAAAC
>JZKD02S0681610.1:0-15339 GCA_000966675.3 Picea glauca | reverse complement strand
GAAATATTTGTTTGGACAACCAATTTTGAATGCCAAAAAATGTAGATGGCTCGAATTCCTCAGTGAGTATGACTTTGATATAAAGAATATCAAAGGAAAGGAGAACAAGGTGGCTGATGCACTCAGCAGGAGGGTGCATGAGATGCATGCTACAACCATTAGAATGTGTAGATATGATTTGAAAGACATAATTCTAGAAGCTACCAAATTAGATCAACACTATATGGAAACGAAGGAAAAATTACAACAAGGTAATAATCATCTAAAAATTCAAGATTATGAGCTAAGTGAGGATGGAATGCTCATGTAAAGGGGGCAGATTTTATGTGCCTAATTATCTGGAAATGAAAAATTTGGTGATAAGAGAGATGCATAATTTGCCTTATGTTGGGCACCTAGGGTACCATAAAACAATTGCAGCGGTCAAGAGCCAATATTTTTTGCTTGGTATGAAGAAAGAGGTGGCTGAGTATACAACCAGATGTTTAGAATGTCAGAAGTTCAAGGCTGAGCATAGCAATCCAATGTGTTTTCTATATCCATTGTCCATTCTGGAGTGGAAATGGGAAGTGGTGGAAATTGATTTCATCACCAAGCTACCTGGAGCAACAAAGTAACATGATTACATCCTGGTGGTGGTGGATAAGCTCACTAAAGCTGCTCATTTCATTCCAGTAAAGCTATCTCCCAAGTAAACTAACATTGCAAATATTTATATGAGGGAAATTGTGAGGCTACATGGTGTGCCTAAGGCAATTGTTCTTGACAGACATCCCATGTTCACTTCAAACTTTTGGAAGGGATTATGCAAAGGATTTAGGACAAATCTGAACTTTAGCACAACATATCATCCAGAGTCAGATGGGAAAACAAGAGGGTCAATCAGGTGATTGAAGATATGCTAAGGATGTATGTGATGGATACACAATCAAAATAGGAATATTACCTACACTTAGTTGAGTTTGCTATAATAATTGGTATTATGATTTTTTGAAGATGAGCTCATTTGAAGCATTATATGGCAGAAAGTGGAATACACCAGTGAGTTGGGAAAACCCAGTAGACAGAGCAGTGGTTGGGCCAAAATTGCTTAGGGAAATGAAAGAATAGATGGTGAAGATTAAGCAAAATTTAAAGGTTTCTCAAGATGACAAAAAAACTATGAATATAAGGGAAAAAATTACAGATAGTTTAAAGTGGGTGACCATGTGTTCTTAAAAGTGAAATCCAAGAGAAGTTCCCTGAAGTTGGGGAACTGTTCAAAGATGGCAACACATTATTGTGAACCATTCGAAATCCCAGAGAGGATTGGTCCTGTTGCATACATGCTTGCACTATCTACATCCATCTGCATTCATAATGTATTCCATGTGTCTTTGCTTAAAAAGTATGTACCTGATGCTAATAATGTAATTGATTGGAATGTGATTCAGGTGGAGCAAGAAGGATACTTCTGATTTCATCCAATGTGCATATTGGATCAGAAAGTCAAGCTGTTATAGAATCAAGAAATAGGGATAGTAAAGGTCCAGTGGACATGTTACGGTCATGAAGATGCAACCCCAGAGCATGGAGATTGCATGCGGGAGGAGTATCAACATCATTTCAAAGACTTTTGGATTGTACATGTGTATATAATGCATCGATGAAAATGCATAAATAAGGGGGAGGGGAATGTAATACCCCTATAAATGTACATATAGGCTGGTGATCCAAGATATTTTGGGCTAGAGTGACTTTGTATATATATTTTGAGACCGAAGTTCTTGTATGATTCTTAGGCTACAGAGTCTAGATGCTAAAAAGCCAACGATCCTAACATTATAATATGTAATCACACTCAGATTATTAATAAAAATACATCACTATTGCAGACCAACCAGACAAAGAGCATGGGGGACTATAACTCCACAAGAAGGGAAAGGGGGGCTAAGATTCTAGGAAGAGGGGCTAATCGAAGGGGGTTAAGCCCAAGGCAATACTATATTAATATTTCCTAAAGTCTAATTATATGATATTTTTATCCTATGTTCCTAAGGATGGGGAATCCATAACCAAGTGGGGGCAAGTGGGGACAAGGTATTTCCCAACATGAAAAGTGTCAAGTTGGGAACATGTAAATATATAGTGGGAAAAAGTGTAATTCCCATCATTCTAATAATTATTACCATCACTCTTTCCATACGTACACTCTACCATCCATCATCCATACCTATAATTGGGAAGATTTGGAGTTGCTAGTAACCAACAAACTTGGGTAATTGGAGCTGAAGAAGCAGGTTGTCGGGCCTATGTTCTTTCTGAAGAAGCGGGTTGTCAGGCCGGTGAGCATTCTTTACAGGTGAGAGAACTGGTGGGAATTGTTACCTTGTGTGCCAGGATGCAACTACAAAGCTCTGAGACTTCTTTTCCAGCTTGTTGCTAAAGCTCTAGAAGGAAAGTGGGGCAGTGGAAGGAATATTGAGCAGAGAAGGGGCACATTTCTTGGGGTGGGATAGGCCATGGGGAAAGAGAGGTTGTAGGTTGGTTGCTAGAGTTGGAACCTTAGTTTGAGCATTTTTTCTGTTTGATAGACCATAGCCTGACTTTAGTTCCTTTTCCCTGGTGGATTTTATCCCTAGCTCGGGGATGAACTGCTACCAAGAGTTTACAAGCAACAAATTCTATGGCTGGGAGGAAAGTCTGAGGTCTGCACATAGTTGGTGCTTTACATAAAAGATAATTGTCTTCTATGTGTTTTTTGAGATTACTATGTGATGATTTATCTATTTTCTATTATGGGTTTTCACTATTTTAATTATGCTTAAGTTAGAATATTGTTAGAACTACATAGGACTACATAATTGTAATCATATGTAGGGCATACTATTAATTAAATTGGTATCACAGAGTCAAAATTTTGCGTGGCATGACCCAACTTGGTGCTGGGTATTCTACAAAAAGGACTTTTAATCACTTCATAAGGTGTTTCCTTCTTATGAGGCTTATGTCCACATTGGTACATTTTTCCAGGTTGGGGCATTGATGGGTTTTATATGTCCAATTGTGTACCCTCCATCATCCATCAATCTAGAATTGTCAGCAGGGATTTTTCATGATATAATAGATTACAATGAGAGACCCACTCCCTCCAAGCCATGTAAAGTGCATAGTGTTGGACGTAATTAAATCCTACATATAAAAAATAAGGTGTTGACAGTAGAAACATTTTTTCACTGCTTCTTAACACTCTACTAATGTTATCTAAACCATAGGTGGAGGTCCCACACCTTGAGCCAAAATAATATAATATAATACAATTTAATCATTCTTGACCACAATTGCTTTGTGGCATTGATCTGGACTCTTTTTGAAGCCTTTTGTGATGCTTCTAAGGGATGCAAATCTCTACTCAATTATAATTAGAGAAGATATGTAGGTTAATATTTCATTTGTGACATTGTAGTTGTTGTTTATCAAACCATATTAGAGAAAGGGAATGAGGAAGAATGGGGACTTGAGATTTGATGTTATGTGAGGGTATAAAATGTTCATGTTGGTTACACCATACAACTATCCATGGAATAGGGCTCTAAGTATGGTATAGTGATCATTGATATGTAATGATTAACTTAGTGGTTAGTCATTAATGACTCAAACATTATATTAATTAGCTTACAAAAAAAATAATTCATAAAAAAAATTGAGGCATTGTTTAATACAAGTGGCCTTGTATAAAATATCAAATGACTACTTTATTACAAAACTATGTATTTTCTCATAAATAGCTCATAAACATATATTTATTTGCATACGCAAATATGTTATGTTTAGGTGTAACATCCTGATTTCCAAACCCCAAACCAAAAATGTATATTGTAAATATGATGTATGGCGATGAGCCAAGTGATGTAATATGTAAATGATGTAAATTGGATATAATAAATAAAATGTATCGCTAGCTGCAAATGGACAAGGGCATAGGTTTGGGGGCTTAGTTTCCACAAGAGAGGGAAGGGGTCCAAGGGGGGGAGAGTTTACCCATGTCTATTAAACTCAAACCATTTTCTTTCTAAATTATCCTTACTATGAACCTTTCATTTTCTGATTGAGTGTTTTTAAAGCCAATCATTGAATTCATGTAAGAGGGTGGGTGTGAGAAGTCACATCCCTTAGTTATTGAGAGCATGGGGGATGAGTACAATTAACTTGGAGAAGAGTGTAATTCAAGAAAGCAAAAGAAAGATAGGAAAATTCATATGGGTAAAGGGGGAAAAATTAGGCAGTCACGTTTTTGCATGGAGGACAGTTTTTACATGGAGATTTTTGGACTATAAGAGAGTTCTAAGTAGTGAAGCTTGAAGGTAGCCATAATGGGCATGCATGGTAGCTGTTTGGAGCAGTAATTTCATGGAAGAGAGGTTGCGGTCCCGTGAGTAATATTCTATGAGGATTTTTTCAAAAGAAGCAAGTGTTTTGTTGTTGTGAGAGTTTCTATTGCAACTGTAGAATTCCTGAAGTCCTTGTTGAGAGATTTCTTGTCCAACCCGTTTCAAAATCCTTGGAGGGGAGTGGGAAGGCATGAGTGACTGTGAGAAGTGAAGGGGGATCCCATCCCTGGGTTGTGAAGATTGTGGGGAAGAGAGATGGTGGACTGGAATTAGTTGTAGGAATGACTATAAAGAGGGGGACATTAGCCAACCTTAGGGACCACCATCTCTTGTGGATTCATAACCCTATCTCAAGGGTGACTTTCTATTGAGAACTAGAAAAACACATCTATGGTTGGGAGGAATTCTCATCCTCTACAACACGTTTCCTATTTACTAAGATAATTGTTCTTATTTGCAGTGTTTATTTGTTCATTTTACTCTGAGTTATCTTGGTTATTGGTAATTGCTGTGAGTAGAATGATGCATTCAAATCCCTATTTATGTGGTCGAATGTTGTTGTATGTGTTTAACTGTTGTTGTGCATGTTTTAAGTAATTTTATTTATGTTTTTAATTTGCATGAACAATCACATGAACTAGAATGTCATGTTGTGTGTTATTTCTGCATCTAAAATTTGTATCATAAATTTTCATTTGGACATTTTAGCAGTGGAATGACCTAGCTTTGGGATGGGTGCGTTACAAAGTGGTATCAAAGATTCTAGTTCAACACTGGACCCACATAGACCAAGGACCAATGCGGATTCGGTAAAATTCATTGTTAAGGAATTTTGATCGTGTTGGATTTGGGTAAAATTTTTGAAACACAGTGAAATTCCCAATTTTTGAGAAAGTTCGGGTTGGATTTGCCTCATAGCCATCGAAGAAAGGTTTAATGGCATCAATCGACAGGGTTGTAGAGCTAAATTTCACTTGGAAATTTGGAAATTCACATTCTAATCGTAGTCAAAGGAGCTGAGAGAGTTTGATGTATGAACGACTGAGATTGTGTTTAATTTTGAAATAAACAACTTAGATTCATCGTAAATTGAATTAAAAACTCATAATTTTTTTTGGAGTTTTGAAAAAATAAGAGAATAGATGGATATGATTCATTTTTGTAGATTGGCGAAGTTAAATAATCGACCATGATGATTCATTTTCATAGTTTTGGAAATTGGAGCAAATCAACGGTCGAGATTCGTCGGCAGAGTTGGGCGAGGCATCGGGGATCAACGATCAAGATCATTTTGACTTGGAGATCGATGAACTAGATTCATCCTCGATTACGATTGCAAATTTCTATGTGTTGCATTTGATCAAAAGAAATTTCCAATCACTGATGGTCATGTCGACGGAATCAGAGAAGTGTTTTGATTGAACAAGAGAAATTGTTGATCTTCGATGACCGATGATCTAGGGTCAACAGAAATTAGTGAAAGGTTTCATGCATCCAAAGGAAATCACCAATCGTCGATGAACGATGATCGCATGTCGACATAAATTGGCGAAAGGTTTTATGCGTCCAAATGTTATAGCAAGATTTTCCTCACCCTATGCAAACTTGCACATAAATCCTTTTTTCCATTTCCTTATGTAGACTTGAAGTTCCTTTTTGCAAATCCCAGAGATAAAACCATTATTTTTCCACATATACACGCCCTACCTATTGTACAACATGTGTATACGTAGGTTGCACCACTATTGTCCGTGTACATAGGGATTTGTGCTCAAAATTAAAAAATGGTGTCGGGTTTCCATGTCACGTCATGAGATCCACGATCCTTCACCTTCCATATACTTGAAAGATTTTGAATTGACCCTTCAGTTCCACTTGAAGGCTACAAATGGGCCAAATCCGAGCTATGGAAAAGGGGAGAAAAAATCAACTTTGAGAGCAAAGTTACTCTGAAGAAACTATTCACTTCATATTGAGTCTGCATCCCTTTGTCCTTTTAAGTCTAAACACATTGTTCAACCTCCAAGCTCTTACCTACTTGAGTGAGAACCTCATTGTCTCTCTTATATGAGCTTACCTTTGGTGGAGGATTGAAGTGGTGAAGGCCCAACTAGAAGGGACTTAGTTTCTCGGTTCCGAGCTGTGTCGACACATAAGTTTGTAATTCATTCACTTCTGCTGATTACATTTTAATAGAAATACTCTTTTCTCGTCTAATTAATATCTTGCAAATATTTGAATTGTTATTCCATGGGCGTATTTGTTATGAATTTTGATGGATTATGCTATTGATTGTGCTAACATTATATATTATCACCATATGATTGCATTTCTTGGTTGTTGAGGACAAGTTGCAGGTGTATTGCTTTGAGTAAAGTGATCAATGTTGGACTTCATCAAACGTCTAGACGAGGTAGGCCTTTTATCTTGTCTTTCTAGAATATTTGTTTATATAGCATACCTGAGATTAGAGTTTATTTCTACAGTCATTTTCGTTTGTTGTGGTTTGCCCCTAGCCATAGAGAGATTTTCCTTGTAACAGAATTGGCGACCATACTAGGGATAAAATCTTCTTTTTCTGGGTTTGGAGTGTTTTTCTCCTTAGATTGCTCTCATTTATATTGAGTTTCTTGTCATATGACTTCTTGACAACATCTATTCATCCTGAGTCTGAGTTTCTTAGCCTTCTCCTTATCCTGGCTGTGTTTTGACACATATATGCGGGTTTTTGCCTGACAATCACGTACATACGCGTGTTGTCCTTCTGCAAGAAGCGTATATACACTCTTTTCTCCTAAATAGTCATGTACATCACCCTTTGTTGCTTGGTTTATGGGTTTTATGGTTGTTGGGTAGGTTTTGATAATTGCTGAGTCTTCTTGTGTCTTTGTTATGACTGTTAAGTGTATTTGGAATGACATGAAACCTTTCGTTGGTTGAATTTTTGGGCGGTGCCTTTCTCATCATTCTTTTCATTTGATTGTCCTTGCATCTTGGGCTGGGTGTTTGCTTCTTGATATCCTACTTGGTTTGTCTCTATTTACATACAGTCGAGTTTTTATATCAAGCGACTGTTCAGTCCTTGCAATTTCATTCTTTTATATTGAAAATACAAAAATATTAGGCATTTTACATTGTTGGCATTTGATATATTGAGTCTTTATCATTGATTTTAGTACGTGTAAAGAAAGATTGCATTTTATTTGGAATCGCAGAACTGAAATGAGAATTTCATTTTGAAAAGCATATCATTTATTGGGAATTGAAGTTAGGACTTTGCATTGTATTCATATTCATTTATTTTACTTGCTGATTCATAACATCACTAGTTTCACAACCACACCTTTTTGAGTAAGCAAGGCCACTGAAAGTAATGCTATAATTTAAAATTGATCAGTAACGATTTTATTTTTCTAGGGTGCACAAACTAGCTTAGGATTTAGAGCCTTGGAATAGAATTTGTGAGTAAACTTCTCCAAGGCTATTAAATCAACATATGTGTCTGACTAAGGGAGTGGAGAAATCCATTGTATAATCGGTAATATTAGGAGGCTCCGCTTACACCGGATTTAAGAATGAGGTAGCATGAGGTTGATTGAAGGGATATCCCCCCGATACCTTCTTAGCGTCAGATATATTTATGGGGATCTATTCATATATGGGGAACTTGCTAGTACCCTTACCTTTGTGAGAGGCGGTGTTTTCGTGGTTTCGAGCTTTGTTACCCTACCCATACAATGGACCTGACTTACGATTGTTCGCCTGTGCATTAGTTATATTGTGGTTGCTTAGTTGCTTGACTTAGGTACCACATAGGTTACTTGCAATGGTTATTCTGCAGGTACCCTGGGTCAGATAAGGGTCAGACAACACAGAACCTTTATGGAGGATTACCTCTCCAGGGGGATCTAACCGATTGGTTGTTAAGCCCATGAGGGCCCTTATACCTGATTATGATACCTCTGATCTTTAGCAGAGGAGTCTCAAGTCCCTCTTGGGCTAGGCATACCTACTTTAAGGAGGGAGGCCCCTTTCAACCACTTTATCCTATTTGTGTGCATATTGGTCTTTTGTTTTATTTTGGTGTGCTCTTTGATTATTAGTTGACCTTAGGATTTTGTATTGCACTGTGAGTTTTCATTATCATCGATAGTGGAGTCCCTTTGGATCTCTCATTTAATGCTAACTCCCCCATGAAATTCACTCATTTCATGGGGACAAATTCGTCTGTGTTTCATAATGGTATGCATAATTATGATACTCAATCAATGCCTTGGGTCTCTAATCATTTTTCTCATGGTATGCCAGACATGTCTTCGCACTTGCCACCTTCTGTCTTGCCTCCTTATTCTCCCTCTCCGTTTGGTGGGAGTCATATGCCTCAAAAAACTCTTACGATAAGAGGTTGGAATATTCCTTCCTACAAATCCACTTTTCCAGGAGCAAGTGCTCAAATGGGTGATCATTCTACTTATTACACTCCATCCACCTATCCTTCTTTCACTATGCCAGTTCCTACAAACACTTTTCCCATGTCAGACCTCCGTATGTCCTCTGGTGTTTCATCCAGGGGGAGTTATTTTTATAGTATGGGAAACCCCCTTCACGAAGTTCCTTCATTTGGGGGAAACATATATCCTCAAATGAGTAACCCTTGTCATGTCGCCTTCTCTTTGCAAGCAACTTCCTTGGTGTCGATGCCCTTACACCCATTTATGAATCAGTATGGAGGAGGATACTATCTTGCTCAACATGGCCATGGTGTATATTGGAACCCTTCTTAGCCTGCAATTTGTCAAAATTAGTCTTTCTCGGAACCTTGGTCTCAAATGCCACAATCCACCTCCGCCACAAGTCCAGTCACTGTAGGTCATATTGTCATTATATCACCAACCTCTTATAGTCATGTTGGAGATTGGTCAACAACCTCTGCAAGTCATGTTGAAGACTAGGATCCAACCACTGCAAGTCATGCTATGGGCACAAGTCTAGTCATTGCTAGTCACACTGCACATACATCGACAACCGTGGCTAGTCATGTTGGGGATTCATCACCAAACTCTACAAGTCATGTTGGATATTTTCTACTAGCCTCTACAAGTCATGCTGGGAGCATGTCACCAGCCACTGTGAGTAATGCTGGGGGCATTCATATGATTGAGAAGCTTAGACGTGTAAGACATAATCCCAAATTCCTTTGTAGGATTTGCAAAGGAGATCACCTTACTTGTTTGTGCCCGACTACTGCTGTGGTACCAGAAGCATGGTCATTACCGGGGGGCCCTTTGGGTTCTGAGTCGTCTTTGGATTCGCAAACTTCTTTGGTTGATACAACGGTCATGTCGATGTAATCTTCGACTGACAACCCTCTTTGTTTAGGGGCTGATGGATGTCTTTACCTTGTTGTCTCGCATCGTGTTCAACCAACGGTCGTGTTGATGCAATATTCAACCGACACCACTCCTATTTTTGGGGGTGATGCGTCTCTTGACCTTGTTTTCTCTCATCATATTCAACCAATGTTTAAATAAGTGGTCACATCGCTGTAATTTTTGGTCGATCCTGCTCTTCTAGTTCTAGTTCTATACCTTCTATACCATGTCATTAGAATTTCTAGTCCTACACTTTATGAACAAGGGAGCATTCTACTCTCTCCGATCATGATCCATCCAAGTCCTAGGGTGGTTTCCTTTGATTGGAATGATCTTGTAGAGCGTCGACTTCCTTCTTCTACACCCTTCCAGATAAGGGGCATTCTTCGATATATTATAGAGAAGGTAACCTCTGCTAGCACTTTATCCTGCTTGACTTGGAGAGCTTTGGGTTTTCCCAATATTGTGTCAGATATTCGTCAGCTGCTGACCTTTCACAAAAATCTTGCATGGGAGCCTTGGCGTCCCCCATGACATGACGCTTATAAACCCCCCAACAAGTTTGATTTAATCTCTTTTCCAACTCGTTTAAAAAAGATAAAATATTGCCGAGTGAAATTGTCTCTTTCACACTCATAAATTGGATTTTAAAGGACGTCTATTTGGTGCAAGTTTATCTCTTTTTCAAACCAAGTAGACTAAGATTACGAAAAAGGACATTTTTGGCATTAAGTTGTAATTGCATCTCATGCCCTTGCTTGCAGTATTGAGCCTATTGCCGTCTCTCGATTTTGCGTTATAAGCCTCTCACCTCAGCAGTTTGCATCATCAACCATGCAGAGCCTTGTTTATGTCCTTTGCAGCTTGACACCCTATACCCAGAAGGAAACATTCCCTCGAGTGTCCATCTCCCGCATGCACCTCCTTGCAATGAGCATAGTTATGTTCGACTGCTGGAACTAGTTTTGCTTACTTGTGACACTCGTTTCCTCCTCTATATCATAGCATTCATTTGACTATGAAAAAACTAAAAAAGACGGGCGGGAAGGGAATATTATCTTATATTGGCAGCAGTTGTGTCTCCTTTGAAGAGAGCACAAAATTTTTGAGTCCACTTGTCATCAAAATTTTGGGTTTAGCATGACCTTAGGAAGATGAGCTCGTTACAGAGAGTTTACTCCTTCAACTGATTACTCTTTCAGTCCCTATGGAGAGTTTGATTGATGCCTCCTGCATCTCAAAGTTTCATCATTGAGTCTATGCTGCCAGAGTCTTCCATATGTCTCATGCTTTTGTTCAAATGATGTCTATCAACATGTGTCATCCATTCCTCATAACTCTTGAATTTGCATGTCGGCCATACCCTCAACGTGTCTCAGAATCACATGAAGTTGTATTCCTATTGCACACCCTCATCCTACTTTCCTCATTGGTAGGTAACCTTGAACCCATTAGTCGACATTTCATCATTGGTCGCTGAATGGGTGGTTTCCCTTATGTTCGACGACAAGAAATATATTCACACATTGGGATTCGTGTAGTGTCTTGGATTCCATTATCCCTGTTGGTGGTTTCCTCGCCTTTGTCAACATTTTCCCTTATTGGCTGCTGTTCAAAGGGTCTTTTTCATGTATAACTTGCATCTGGCACACGCGAAAGACGCACATGGTTGTTGGTTTATGAACATCTTCTTCATCTAATTTCCTCCAAATCATCAAGCTCCTTCTTTGTATCTCATGTTGAATGATGAGAGATGCCTTAATTCTCTCCTTTCAACGGGTCTCCTTCCATCGAATTCAGATCATCTATTCTGGAGACGAGACCTAGAGTTCTATTTGTACCTAGAGGCTTGCAGTCATTAGTTGCAGGTTCTCTCGCCATCGACAATTGGGAATACATCAATGTACCCTGATCGATGGATTCTTAAAGTGTTCGACCCCAAATCCTTTATTCACACTTGTAAGAATGTACTCGGTTCCTTGATACCTACTTTCATCATCGATAGGTTGTCTCGCATTTTTTAACGGTATACCTTAATGATCGGTAATCAAACGAAGTCTCATTGTGTTTGACCTCAACTCCTTTATTCACACGATGTAGACTTGCACCTTTGGTAGATTGTGTAGAAGACTTGAAGACATTAGTTTATATTCGTAGCTTTCATGAGTCGTTGCTACCTTTCATTGGACCAGTGCTTATGTGACTTCAATGATCATGGGAGATCAGATTGTAGTCCATTGTATACAGATATATTCAGATTGATTTTGAGACTGGCTTTACTGGGCCTTGTTTGTGACTATGACAACCTTTGGAATGTAGCCACCTTTGTATTTCCTATTCATGGCCATGGACAAATGTTTGGTATATTTTCACATGGATCTTCAGTGTAATTCAAATTGGAAGGCATGTGTGAAAAGTCAGTACAAATTGTAATGAGCAACTAGTCTTCCAGCTGGGTCCTCATTACTCTACTTCTAGGTCTTATAATGTATTTCGACCATCACAGATACCCATCTGACCTCACACATTAGGGGGCATCTATTGTAGCAATATTTGCCTCACCCTATGCAAACTTGCATAGAAGGCCTTTTTTCCATTTCCCTATGTAGGATTGAAGTCCCTTTTTGCAAATCCTAGAGCCAAAAACATTATTTTTCCACATATACATGCCCTACATATTGTACAACATGTGTATACACAGGTTACACCACTACAACCAGTGTACATAGGGATTTGTGCCCAAAATTAAAAAATGGTGTCGAGTTTCCATGTCATGTCATGAGATCCATGATCCTTGACCTTCCATATACTAGAAACGTTCCAACTCGACCCTTCAGTTCCACTTGAAGGATACAATTGGGCCAAATCCGAGCTATAGAAAAGGGGAGAAGAATTCAACTTTGAGAGCAAATGTACTCTGGATAAATTATTCACTTCATATTGAGTCTGCATCCCTTTGTCCTTTTAAGTATGAACACATTGTTCAGCCCCCAAGCTCTTCCCTACTTGATTGAGAACCTCATTGTCTCTCTTATATGATCTTGCCTTTGGTGGAGGATTGAAGTGGTGGAGGCCCAACTGGAAGGGACTTAATTTCTCAGTTCTGAACCATGCCGACACATAAGTTTGTAATTCATTCACTTTTGTTGATTACATATTAATAGAAATACTCTTTTCTCATCCAATTAATATCTTAGAAATATTTGAATTGTTATTCCATGGGCGTATTTGTTATGAATGTTGATGGATTATTCTATTGAATATGCTAACATTACATATTATCACCATATGCTTGCATTTCTTGGTTGTCGAGGACAAGTTGCATGTGTATTTCTTTGAGTTAAGTGCTCAACAATGGACTTCATCGAACGTATGAACATGGTAGGCATTTTATCTTGTCTTTCTAGCATATTTGTTTATATAACATACCTAATATTAGAGTTTTTTTCTACATTCATTTCTGTTTGTTGTGGTTTACCCCTATCCATAGAGATATTTTCCTCATAACAAAATGGATAGAGATTTTCCTCAGTATGGTCGCCAATTTTGTTTACAAGGAAAATCTCTCTATGGCTAGAGGTAAACCACAATAGATGGAAATGACTGCATAAATCAACTCTAATACTAGGAATGCTATATAAACAAATATGCTATCAAGACAAGATAAAAGGCCTACCTCGTCCAGACGTTCGATGAAGTCCACCATTGAGCACTTGAATCAAAGAAATACACTTACAACTTGTCCTCAACAACCAAGAAACACAAGCATATGGTGATGATATATAATGTTAACACATTCAATAGCATAATCCATCAACATTCATAGCAAATACACCCATGGAATAAAAATTCAAATATTTGCAAGATATCAATTGGACGAGAAAATATGATTTCTATTGAAATGTAATCAATAGAAGTGAATGGATTACAAACTTCCATGTCGGCACGGTTCATAACCGAGAAACTAATCCCCTTCTAGCTGGGCCTCCACCACTTCAATCCTCCACCAAAGGAAAGCTCATATAAGAGAGACAATGAGGTTCTCAATCAAGTAGGGAAGAGCTTGGGGGCTGAACAATGTGTTCAGACTTAAAAGGACATAGGGATGTAGACTCAATATGAAGTGAATAATTTCTCCCGAGTAACTTTGCTCTCAAAGTTGAATTATTCTCCCCTTTTCCATAGCTCGAATTTGGCTCATTTGTAGCCTTCAAGTGGAACTGAGGGGTTGAGTCAGAATGCTTCCAGTATATGGAAGGTCAAGGATCATGGATCTCATGATGTGACATGGAAACCCAACACCATTTTTTAATTTTGGGCACAAATCCCTATGTACGTGGGATATAGTGGTGCAACCTACGTATACACATGCTGTACAATAGGTAGGGTGCATATATGTGGAAAAATAACATTTTTAGCTCTGGCATTTGTAAAAATGGACTTCAAGTATGCATAGGGAAATGGAAAAAATGCCTTTTGTGCAAGTTTGCATAGGGTGAGGCAAATCTTGCTATAACACCAAATAAACCTTTTGATCATCGATGGTCGATGGTTGGGGATCAACATGATTGACGAGGTGTTCAATTCATCCAAGAGAAGTTGCTGATTGTCGATGAAGGGAAAATAGGAGAACAATGTGTCATGCGATGCCATCAATCACGTGTCATGCCATGTCAACTAGATTTCCATGTCAACATACACGTGTCATGCCAATCCAACCAAGCTACTACATTATCCAAGAAATGACCGATTGTCGATGATCAAGGTTCAAGAAAATTTGTAAACATGTTGGTTGCTAGGGAAGTTTGTCGATGGCTAATCGCCGATGATTGGGGTTCGATGAGATTTGTGAGAAATATTGGTTTTCCAAGAGAGATGACTAATGCCTAATGATTGATGATGATTGAGGTTCATGGAAATCACTGAGCAAGTTTGTTTTACCAAAGGAAATAACACACTAATACATTTGGGTCATTTTCCGATGGCATGTTCGTAGCAATTGCCACTTTATATTGTCAGGAGAATGACAAATATCGAACCCCCTCAAACGTCATTTCACATGACGTCGTTATATCGATGACAGATATATCATTGCTTGTGTGACATTTCTAGTGGACACATGTCATCTCTAGTTTCATTGTCCAAGCCCAGTATGGACGCTGCAACGATGTCGTTGGAAAGTATCACCTGTGATGCCACAGGCCGTTGCAAAATAGATATCCATTGATTCAGACATGCGACATCATGGGACTCGCAGTGGACGTCACAAGACTGACAAGGGGCCTATATCTCCGACATTTATGCTATATCAGTGACAAGAGGGACATTGCATGGTACATCGAAAGAGTAATGTCAGACTATGAATGAGGGTTCTATATCTCCTAAGTTTACGCTATATCAACGATGGGAGGGACGTCGGAAGATCGAAGACCTGTCGGTATTTAAAAAAAATATATAAAACAAACAAAATATTGGATAAGAGGATAAGAATAATCTTGGTGTCATGGACTTGGACTTGGTATTGATCCACTTTGATGTATGGTTTATTTACGCTCTTCAATTTGTTGTTCATGTTGTTGTAGATGCTTCTTGTTGTC